>OX336388.2:1657400250-1658033583 GCA_946902985.2 Meconema thalassinum
GTACCGAAATTACAATTACCTGCCACATTTTGTATCGAAATTACAGTTACTTCTCATAATTAGTAACGAAGTTACAGTTACCTGCCATAATTATTATCGAAGTTACTGTTACCTGTCATAATTAGTATCGAAGTTACTCTTTTCTGTCATAATTAGTATCGAAGTTACTGTTACCTGTCATAATTAGTATCGAAGTTACAGTTACCTGCCATAATTTGTATCGAAATTACAGTTACTTGTCATAATTAGTATCGAAGTTACAGTTACCTGCCATAATTTTTTATCAAAATTACAGTTACTTGTCGTAATTAGTAACGAAGTTAGAGTTACTTGTCATAATTAGCAACGAAGTTACAGTTACCTGTCATAATTACTATCGAAGTTACAGTTACTTGTCATAATTAGTATCGTTGTTACTGTTACCTGTCATACTAAGTATCGAAATTACAATTACCTGCCACAATTTGAATCGAAATTACAGTTACTTCTCATAATTAGTAACGCATTTACAGTTACCTGCCATAATTAGTATCGAAATTACAGTCACTTGTCATAATTAGTAACGAAGTTGCTGTTACCTGTCATAATTAGTATCGAAATTACTGTTACCTCTCATAATTAGTATCGAAGTTACAGTTACCTGCCATAATTTTTTATCAAAATTACAGTTACTTGTCATAATTAGTAACGAAGTTAGAGTTACTTGTCATAATTAGTATCGAAGTTACAGTTACCTGTCATAATTAGTATCGAAGTTACAGTTACTTGTCATAATTAGTATCGAAGTTACAGTTACCTGCCATAATTTGTATCAAAATTACAGTTACTTGTCATAATTAGTAACGAAGTTACAGTTACCTGTCATAATTAGTATCGAAGTTACAGTTACTTGTCATAATTAGTATCGATGTTACTGTTACCTGTCATAATTAGTAACGAAGTTACTGTTACCTGTCATAATTAGTATCGGAGTTACAGTTACCTGCCATAATTTGTAGCGAAACTACAGTTACTGGTCATAATTAGTAACGAAGTTACAGTTACCTGTCATAATTAGTATCGAAATTAAAATTACCTGCCACAATTTGTATCGAAATTACAGTTACTTCTCATAATTAGTAACGAAGTTACAGTTACCTGCCATAATTAGTATCGAAGTTGCAGTTACTTGTCATAATTAGTGTCGATGTTACTGTTACCTGTCATAATTAGTATCGAAGTTACAGTTACCTGCCAAAATTTGTATCGAAATTACAGTTACTTGTCATAATTAGTAACGAAGTTACAGTTACCTTTCATAATTAGTATCGAAGTTACAGTTACTTGTCATAATTAGTATCGAAGTTACTGTTACTTGTCATAATTAGTATCGAAGTTACTTTTACCTGTCATAATTAGTATCGAAATTACAATTACCTGCCATAATTTGTATCGAAATTACAGTTACTTGTTATAATTAGTAACGATGTTACAGTTACCTGCCATAATTAGTATCGAAATTAAAGTTACTTGTCATAATTAGTAACGAAGTTACTGTTACCTGTCATAATTAGTATCGAAGTTACTGTTACCTGACATAATTAGTATTGACGTTACGGTTACCTACCATAATTTTTTATCAAAATTAAAGTTACTTGTTATAATTAGTAACGAAGGTAGAGTTTCTTGTCATAATTAGTATCGAAGTTACAGTTACCTGTCATAATTTGTATCGAAGTTATAGTTACTTTTTATAATTAGTAACGAAGTTACAGTTACCTGTCATAATTTGTATCGAAGTTATAGTTACTTGTCATAATTAGTATCGAAGTTACTGTAACCTGTCATATTTAGTATCGAAGTTACAGTTACCTGCTATAATTTGTATCGAAATTAAAGTTCCTTGTCATAATTAGTATCGAAGTTACAGTGACCAGTCATAATTAGTATCGAAGGTACTGTTACCTGCCATAATTTGTATCGAAATTACTGTTACTCGTCATAATTAGTAACGAAGTTACAGTTACCAGTCATTATTTGTATCGAAATTACAATTACTTGTCATAATTAGTAACGAAGTTACAGTTTCCTGTCATAGTTAGTATCGAAGTTACTGTTACCTGTCATAATTAGTACCGAAGTTACAGTTACCTGCCATAATTTGTATCGAAATTACAGTTACTTGTCATAATTAGTAACGAAGTTACAGTAACCTGTCATAATTAGTATCGATGTTACAGTTACTTGTCATAAATATTGCCGAAGTTACTCTTACTTGTCATAATTAGTATCGAAATTACAATTACCTGACATAATTTGTAACGAAATTAGAGTTACTTGTCGTAACAGTTACCTGTCATAATTTGTATCGAAGTTACAGTTACTTGTCATAATTAGTATCGAAGTTACAGTTACTTGTCTTAATTAGTATCGAAGCTACAGTTACCTGCCATAATTTGTATCGAAATTACAGTTACTTGTCTTAATTAGTAACGAAGTTCCACTTACTTGTCATAATTATTATCGAAGTTACTGTTACCTGTCATAATTTTTATCGAAATTACAGTTACTTGTCATAATTAGTATCGAAGTTACAGTTACCTGTCATAGTTAGTATCGAAGTTACAGTGACCTGCCATAATTTGTATCGAAATTACAGTTACTTGTCATAATTAGTAACGAACTTACAGTTACCTGTCATAATTAGTATCGAAGTTACAGTTACTTGTCATAATAAGTATCGAAGTTACTGTTACCTGTCGTAATTAGTATCGAAGTTACAGTAACCTGCTAAAATTTGTATCGAAATTACAGTTACTTGTCATAATTAGTAACGAAGTTACAGTTACCTGTCATAATTGGTATCGAATTTACAGTTACTTGTCATAATTAGTATCGAAGTTAAAGTTACCTGCCATAATTTGTATCAAAATTACAGGGACTTGTCATAATTAGTAACGAAGTTACAGTTACCTGCCATAATTAGTATCGAAATTAATGTTACTTGTCATAATTAGTATCGATGTTACTGTTACCTGTCATAATTGTAACGAAGTTACTGTTACCTGTCATAATTAGTATCGAAGTTACAGTTACCTGCCATCATTTGTAGCGAAATTACAGTTATTGTCATAATTAGTAACGAAATTACAGTTACCTGTCATAATTACTATCGAAGTTACAGTTACTTGTCATAATTAGTATCGAAGTTACGGTTACCTGTCATAATTAGTATCGAAATTACAATTACCTGCCACATTTTGTATCGAAATTACAGTTACTTCTCATAATTAGTAACGAAGTTACAGTTACCTGCCATAATTATTATCGAAGTTACTGTTACCTGTCATAATTAGTATCGAAGTTACTCTTTTCTGTCATAATTAGTATCGATGTTACTGTTACCTGTCATAATTAGTATTGATGTTACAGTTACCTGCCATAATTTGTATCGAAATTACAGTTACTTGTCATAATTAGTATCGAAGTTACAGTTACCTGCCATAATTTTTTATCAAAATTACAGTTACTTGTCGTAATTAGTAACGAAGTTAGAGTTACTTGTCATAATTAGCAACGAAGTTACAGTTACCTGTCATAATTACTATCGAAGTTACAGTTACTTGTCGTAATTAGTATCGATGTTACTGTTACCTGTCATACTAAGTATCGAAATTACAATTACCTGCCACAATTTGAATCGAAATTACAGTTACTTCTCATAATTAGTAACGCATTTACAGTTACCTGCCATAATTAGTATCGAAATTACAGTCACTTGTCATAATTAGTAACGAAGTTGCTGTTACCTGTCATAATTAGTATCGAAATTACTGTTACCTCTCATAATTAGTATCGAAGTTACAGTTACCTGCCAAAATTTTTTATCAAAATTACAGTTACTTGTCATAATTAGTAACGAAGTTAGAGTTACTTGTCATAATTAGTATCGAAGTTACAGTTACCTGTCATAATTAGTATCGAAGTTACAGTTACTTGTCATAATTAGTATGGAAGTTACAGTTACCTGCCATAATTTGTACAAAAATTACAGTTACTTGTCATAATTAGTAACGAAGTTACAGTTACCTGTCATAATTAGTATCGAAGTTACAGTTACTTGTCATAATTAGTATCGATGTTACTGTTACCTGTCATAATTAGTAACGAAGTTACTGTTACCTGTCATAATTAGTATCGGAGTTACAGTTACCTGCCATAATTTGTAGCGAAACTACAGTTACTGGTCATAATTAGTAACGAAGTTACAGTTACCTGTCATAATTAGTATCGAAATTAAAATTACCTGCCACAATTTGTATCGAAATTACAGTTACTTCTCATAATTAGTAACGAAGTTACAGTTACCTGCCATAATTAGTATCGAAGTTGCAGTTACTTGTCATAATTAGTGTCGATGTTACTGTTACCTGTCATAATTAGTATCGAAGTTACAGTTATCTGCCAAAATTTGTATCGAAATTACAGTTACTTGTCATAATTAGTAACGAAGTTACAGTTACCTTTCATAATTAGTATCGAAGTTACAGTTACTTGTCATAATTAGTATCGAAGTTACTGTTACTTGTCATAATTAGTATCGAAGTTACTTTTACCTGTCATAATTAGTATCGAAATTACAATTACCTGCCATAATTTGTATCGAAATTACAGTTACTTGTTATAATTAGTATCGATGTTACAGTTACCTGTCATAATTAGTATCGAAGTTACAGTTACTTGTCATAATTAGTATCGAAGTTACTCTCAAATGTCATAATTAGTATCGAAGTTACAGTTACCTGCCATAATTTGTATCGAAATTACAGTTACTTGTCATAATTAGTTACGAAGTTACAGTTAACTGTGATAATTAGTATCGAAGTTACAGTTACCTGCCATAATTATTATCGAAGTTACTGTTACCTGTCATAATTAGTATCGAAGTTACTGTTTTCTGTCATAATTAGTATCGAAGTTACTGTTACCTGTCATAATTAGTATCGAAGTTACAGTTACCTGCCATAATTCGTATCGAAATTACAGTTACTTGTCATAATTAGTATCGAAGTTAAAGTTACCTGCCATAATTTTTTATCAAAATTAGAGTTACTTGTCATAATTAGTAACGAAGTTAGAGTAACTTGTCGTAATTAGTAACGAACTTACAGGTACCAGTCATAATTAGTATCGAAGTTACAGTTACTTGTCATAATTAGTATCGAAGTTACTGTTACCTGTCATAATTAGTATCGAAGTTACAGTTACCAGCCATAATTTGTATCGAAATTACAGTTACTTGTCATAATTAGTAACGAAGTTCCAGTTACTTGTCATAATTATTATCGAAGTTACTGTTACCTGTCATAATTTTTATCGAAATTACTGTTACTTGTCATAATTAGTATCGAAGTTAAAGTTACCTGTCATAATTAGTATCAAAGTTACAGTTACCTGTCATAATTAGTATCGAAGTTACTGTTACATGTCATAATTAGAAACGAAGTTACTGTTACTTGTCATAATTAGTAACGAAGGTACAGTTACCTGCCATAATTTGTATCGAAATTACAGTTACTTGTCATAATTAGTAACGAAGTTACAGTTACTTGTCATAATTAGTATCGATGTTACAGTTACCTGTCATAATTAGTAATGAAGTAACAGTTACCTGCCATAATTTGTATCGAAATTACAGTTCCTTGTCACAACTAATATCGAAGTTACAGTTACCGGTCATAATTAGCATCGAAGGTACTGTTACTTGTTATAATTGGTAACTAAGTTACAGTGACCTGTCATAATTTGTATCGAAATTACAGTTACTTGTCATAATTAGTAACGAAGTTACAGTTTCCTGTCATAATTAGTATCGAAGTAACTGTAACCTGTCATAATTAGTATGGAAGTTACAGTAACCTGCCATAATTTGTAACGAAATTACAGGGACTTGTCATAATTAGAAACGAATTTACAGTTACCTGTCATAATTAGTATCGAAATTAAAGTTACTTGTGATAATTAGTAACGAAGTTACAGTTACCAGTCATAATTAGTATCGAAGTTACTGTTACCTGTCGTAATTAGTATTGAAGTTACAGTTACCTACCATATTTTTTATCAAAATTACAGTTACTTGTCATAATTAGTAACGATGTTAGAGTTTCTTGTCATAGTTAGTATCGTAGTTACAGCTACCTGTCATAATTGGTATCGAAGTTATAGTTGAATGTCACAATTAGTATCGAAGTTACTGTTACCTGTCATGATTAATATCGAAGTTACAGTGACCTGCCATAATTTGTATCGAAATTACAGTTACTTGTCATAATTAGTAACGAACTTACAGTTACCTGTCATAATTAGTATCGAAGTTACAGTTACTTGTCATAATAAGTATCGAAGTAACTGTTACCTGTCGTAATTAGTTTCGAAGTTACAGTTACCTGCTAAAATTTGTATCGAAATTACAGTTACTTGACATAATTAGTAACGAAGTTACAGTTACCTGTCATAATTAGTATCGAATTTACAGTTACTTGTCATAATTAGTATCGAAGTTACAGTTACCTGCCATAATTTGTATCGAAATTACAGGGACTTGTCATAATTAGTAACGAAGTTACAGTTACCTGCCATAATTAGTATCGAAATTAATGTTACTTGTATTAATTAGTAACGAAGTTACAGTTACCTGTCATAAATAGTATCGAAGTTACTGTTACCTGTCATAATTAGTATTGAAGTTACAGTTACCTACCATAATTTTAATCAAAATTACAGTTACCTGTCATAATTTGTATCGAAGTTATAGTCACATGTCATAATTAGTATCGAAGTTACTGTTACCTGTCATAATTAGTATCGAGGTTACAGTTACCTGCCATAATTTGTATCGAAATTACAGTTCCATGTCATAATTAGTATCGAAGTTACAGTTACCAGTCATAATTAGTATCGAAGGTACTGTTACCTGCCCTAATTTGTATCGAAATTACAGTTACTTGACATAATTAGTAACGAAGTTACAGTTACCTGTCATAATTTGTATCGAAATTACAGTTACTTGTCATAATTAGTAACGAAGTTACAGTTTCCTGGCATAATTAGTATCGAAGTTACTGTTACATGTCATAATTAGTATCGAAGTTACAGATACCTGCCATAATTTGTATCGAAATTACAGGGACTTGTCATAATTAGTAACGAAGTTACAGTTACCTGCCATAATTAGTATCGAAATTAAAGTTACTTGTCATAATTAGTAACGAAGTTACTGTTACCTGTCATAATTAGTATCGAAGTTACTGTTACCTGACATCATTAGTATTGACGTTACAGTTACCTACCATAATTTTTTATCAAAATTACAGTTACTTGTTATAATTAGTAACGAAGGTAGAGTTTCTTGTCATAATTAGTATCGAAGTTACAGTTACCTGTCATAATTTGTATCGAAGTTATAGTTACTTTTTATAATTAGTAACGAAGTTACAGTTACCTGTCATAATTTGTATCGAAGTTATAGTTACTTGTCATAATTAGTATCGAAGTTACTGTAACCTGTCATATTTAGTATCGAAGTTACAGTTACCTGCTATAATTTGTATCGAAATTAAAGTTCCTTGTCATAATTAGTATCGATGTTACAGTTACCAGTCATAATTAGTATCGAAGGTACTGTTACCTGCCATAATTTGTATCGAAATTACAGTTACTCGTGATAATTAGTAACGAAGTTACAGTTACCTGTCATTATTTGTATCGAAATTACAGTTACGTGTCATAATTAGTAACGAAGTTACAGTTTCCTGTCATAGTTAGTATCGAAGTTACTGTTACCTGTCATAATTAGTATCCAAGTTACAGTTACCTGCCATAATTTGTATCGAAATTACAGTTACTTGTCATAATTAGTAACGAAGTTACAGTAACCTGTCATAAGTAGTATCGATGTTACAGTTACTTGTCATAAATATTACCGAAGTTACTCTTACTTGTCATAATTAGTATCGAAATTACAATTACCTGACATAATTTGTAATGAAATTAGAGTTACTTGTCGTAACAGTTACCTGTCATAATTTGTATCGAAGTTACAGTTACTTGTCATAATTAATATCGAAGTTACAGTTACTTGTCTTAATTAGTATCGAAGTTACAGTTACCTGCCATAATTTGTATCGAAATTACAGTTACTTGTCTTAATTAGTAACGAAGTTCCACTTACTTGTCATAATTATTATCGAAGTTACTGTTACCTGTCATAATTTTTATCGAAATTACAGTTACTTGTCATAATTAGTATCGAAGTTACAGTTACCTGTCATAGTTAGTATCGAAGTTACAGTGACCTGCCATGATTTGTATCGAAATTACAGTTACTTGTCATAATTAGTAATCAACTTACAGTTACCTGTCATAATTAGTATCGAAGTTACAGTTACTTGTCATAATAAGTATCGAAGTTACTGTTACCTGTCGTAATTAGTATCGAAGTTACAGTAACCTGCTAAAATTTGTATCGAAATTACAGTTACTTGTCATAATTAGTAACGAAGTTACAGTTACCTGTCATAATTGGTATCGAATTTACAGTTACTTGTCATAATTAGTATCGAAGTTAAAGTTACCTGCCATAATTTGTATCGAAATTACAGGGACTTGTCATAATTAGTAACGAAGTTACAGTTACCTGCCATAATTAGTATCGAAATTAATGTTACTTGTCATAATTAGTATCGATGTTACTGTTACCTGTCATAATTGTAACGAAGTTACTGTTACCTGTCATAATTAGTATCGAAGTTACAGTTACCTGCCATTTTTGTAGCGAAATTACAGTTATTGTCATAATTAGTAACGAAATTACAGTTACCTGTCATAATTACTATCGAAGTTACAGTTACTTGTCATAATTAGTATCGAAGTTACGGTTACCTGTCATAATTAGTATCGAAATTACAATTACCTGCCACAATTTGAATCGAAATTACAGTTACTTCTCATAATTAGTAACGCATTTACAGTTACCTGCCATAATTAGTATCGAAATTACAGTCACTTGTCATAATTAGTAACGAAGTTGCTGTTACCTGTCATAATTAGTATCGAAATTACTGTTACCTCTCATAATTAGTATCGAAGTTACAGTTACCTGCCATAATTTTTTATCAAAATTACAGTAACTTGTCATAATTAGTAACGAAGTTAGAGTTACTTGTCATAATTAGTATCGATGTTACTGTTACCTGTCATACTATGTATCGAAATTACAATTACCTGCCACAATTTGATTCGAAATTACAGTTACTTCTCATAATTAGTAACGCATTTACAGTTACCTGCCATAATTAGTATCGAAATTACAGTCACTTGTCATAATTAGTAACGAAGTTGCTGTTACCTGTCATAATTAGTATCGAAATTACTGTTACCTCTCATAATTAGTATCGAAGTTACAGTTACCTGCCATAATTTTTTATCAAAATTACAGTTACTTGTCATAATTAGTAACGAAGTTAGAGTTACTTGTCATAATTAGTATCGAAGTTACTGTTACCTGTCATAATTAGTATCGAGGTTACAGTTACCTGCCATAATTTGTATCGAAATTACAGTTCCATGTCATAATTAGTATCGAAGTTACAGTTACCAGTCATAATTAGTATCGAAGGTACTGTTACCTGCCCTAATTTGTATCGAAATTACAGTTACTTGACATAATTAGTAACGAAGTTACAGTTACCTGTCATAATTTGTATCGAAATTACAGTTACTTGTCATAATTAGTAACGAAGTTACAGTTTCCTGTCATAATTAGTATCGAAGTTACTGTTACATGTCATAATTAGTATCGAAGTTACAGATACCTGCCATAATTTGTATCGAAATTACAGGGACTTGTCATAATTAGTAACGAAGTTACAGTTACCTGCCATAATTAGTATCGAAATTAAAGTTACTTGTCATAATTAGTAACGAAGTTACTGTTACCTGTCATAATTAGTATCGAAGTTACTGTTACCTGACATAATTAGTATTGACGTTACAGTTACCTACCATAAATTTTTATCAAAATTACAGTTACTTGTTATAATTAGTAACGAAGGTAGAGTTTCTTGTCATAATTAGTATCGAAGTTACAGTTACCTGTCATAATTTGTATCGAAGTTATAGTTACTTGTCATAATTAGTAACGAAGTTACAGTTACCTATCATAATTTGTATCGAAGTTATAGTTACTTGTCATAATTAGTATCGAAGTTACTGTAACCTGTCATATTTAGTATCGAAGTTACAGTTACCTGCTATAATTTGTATCGAAATTAAAGTTCCTTGTCATAATTAGTATCGAAGTTACAGTTACCAGTCATAATTAGTATCGAAGGTACTGTTACCTGCCATAATTTGTATCGAAATTACAGTTACTCGTCATAATTAGTAACGAAGTTACAGTTACCTGTCATTATTTGTATCGAAATTACAGTTACTTGTCATAATTAGTAACGAAGTTACAGTTTCCTGTCATAGTTAGTATCGAAGTTACTGTTACCTGTCATAATTAGTATCGAAGTTACAGTTACCTGCCATAATTTGTATCGAAATTACAGTTACTTGTCATAATTAGTAACGAAGTTACAGTAACCTGTCATAATTAGTATCGATGTTACAGTTACTTGTCATAAATATTACCGAAGTTACACTTACTTGTCATAATTAGTATCGAAATTACAATTACCTGTCATAATTACTATCGAAGTTACAGTTACTTGTCATAATTAGTATCGAAGTTACGGTTACCTGTCATAATTAGTATCGAAATTACAATTACCTGGCACATTTTGTATCGAAATTACAGTTACTTCTCATAATTAGTAACGAAGTTACAGTTACCTGCCATAATTATTATCGAAGTTACTGTTACCTGTCATAATTAGTATCGAAGTTACTGTTACCTGACATAATTAGTATTGACGTTACAGTTACCTACCATAATTTTTTATCAAAATTACAGTTACTTGTTATAATTAGTAACGAAGGTAGAGTTTCTTGTCATAATTAGTATCGAAGTTACAGTTACCTGTCATAATTTGTATCGAAGTTATAGTTACTTTTTATAATTAGTAACGAAGTTACAGTTACCTGTCATAATTTGTATCGAAGTTATAGTTACTTGTCATAATTAGTATCGAAGTTACTGTAACCTGTCATATTTAGTATCGAAGTTACAGTTACCTGCTATAATTTGTATCGAAATTAAAGTTCCTTGTCATAATTAGTATCGAAGTTACAGTTACCAGTCATAATTAGTATCGAAGGTACTGTTACCTGCCATAATTTGTATCGAAATTACAGTTACTCGTCATAATTAGTAACGAAGTTACAGTTTCCAGTCATTATTTGTATCGAAATTACAGTTACTTGTCATAATTAGTAACGAAGTTACAGTTTCCTGTCATAGTTAGTATCGAAGTTACTGTTACCTGTCATAATTAGTACCGAAGTTACAGTTACCTGCCATAATTTGTATCGAAATTACAGTTACTTGTCATAATTAGTAACGAAGTTACAGTAACCTGTCATAATTAGTATCGATGTTACAGTTACTTGTCATAAATATTACCGAAGTTACTCTTACTTGTCATAATTAGTATCGAAATTACAATTACCTGACATAATTTGTAACGAAATTAGAGTTACTTGTCGTAACAGTTACCTGTCATAATTTGTATCGAAGTTACAGTTACTTGTCATAATTAGTATCGAAGTTACAGTTACTTGTCTTAATTAGTATCGAAGTTACAGTTACCTGCCATAATTTGTATCGAAATTACAGTTACTTGTCTTAATTAGTAACGAAGTTCCACTTACTTGTCATAATTATTATCGAAGTTACTGTTACCTGTCATAATTTTTATCGAAATTACAGTTACTTGTCATAATTAGTATCGAAGTTACAGTTACCTGTCATAGTTAGTATCGAAGTTACAGTGACCTGCCATAATTTGTATCGAAATTACAGTTACTTGTCATAATTAGTAACGAACTTACAGTTACCTGTCATAATTAGTATCGAAGTTACAGTTACTTGTCATAATAAGTATCGAAGTTACTGTTACCTGTCGTAATTAGTATCGAAGTTACAGTAACCTGCTAAAATTTGTATCGAAATTTCAGTTACTTGTCATAATTAGTAACGAAGTTACAGTTACCTGTCATAATTGGTATCGAATTTACAGTTACTTGTCATAATTAGTATCGAAGTTAAAGTTACCTGCCATAATTTGTATCGAAATTACAGGGACTTGTCATAATTAGTAACGAAGTTACAGTTACCTGCCATAATTAGTATCGAAATTAATGTTACTTGTCATAATTAGTATCGATGTTACTGTTACCTGTCATAATTGTAACGAAGTTACTGTTACCTGTCATAATTAGTATCGAAGTTACAGTTACCTGCCATCATTTGTAGCGAAATTACAGTTATTGTCATAATTAGTAACGAAATTACAGTTACCTGTCATAATTACTATCGAAGTTACAGTTACTTGTCATAATTAGTATCGAAGTTACGGTTACCTGTCATAATTAGTATCGAAATTACAATTACCTGCCACATTTTGTATCGAAATTACAGTTACTTCTCATAATTAGTAACGAAGTTACAGTTACCTGCCATAATTATTATCGAAGTTACTGTTACCTGTCATAATTAGTATCGAAGTTACTCTTTCTGTCATAATTAGTATCGAAGTTACTGTTACCTGTCATAATTAGTATCGAAGTTACAGTTACCTGCCATAATTTGTATCGAAATTACAGTTACTTGTCATAATTAGTATCGAAGTTACAGTTACCTGCCATAATTTTTTATCAAAATTACAGTTACTTGTCGTAATTAGTAACGAAGTTAGAGTTACTTGTCATGATTAGCAACGAAGTTACAGTTACCTGTCATAATTACTATCGAAGTTACAGTTACTTGTCATAATTAGTATCGATGTTACTGTTACCTGTCATACTAAGTATCGAAATTACAATTACCTGCCACAATTTGAATCGAAATTACAGTTACTTCTCATAATTAGTAACGCATTTACAGTTACCTGCCATAATTAGTATCGAAATTACAGTCACTTGTCATAATTAGTAACGAAGTTGCTGTTACCTGTCATAATTAGTATCGAAATTACTGTTACCTCTCATAATTAGTATCGAAGTTACAGTTACCTGCCATAATTTTTATCAAAATTACAGTTACTTGTCATAATTAGTAACGAAGTTAGAGTTAACTGTCCTAATTAGTATCGAAGTTACAGTTACCTGTCATAATTAGTATCGAAGTTACAGTTACTTGTCATAATTAGTATCGAAGTTACAGTTACCTGCCATAATTTGTATCAAAATTACAGTTACTTGTCATAATTAGTAACGAAGTTACAGTTACCTGTCATAATTAGTATCGAAGTTACAGTTACTTGTCATAATTAGTATCGATGTTACTGTTACCTGTCATAATTAGTAACGAAGTTACTGTTACCTGTCATAATTAGTATCGGAGTTACAGTTACCTGCCATAATTTGTAGCGAAACTACAGTTACTGGTCATAATTAGTAACGAAGTTACAGTTACCTGTCATAATTAGTATCGAAATTAAAATTACCAGCCACAATTTGTATCGAAATTACAGTTACTTCTCATATTTAGTAACGAAGTTACAGTTACCTGCCATAATTAGTATCGAAGTTGCAGTTACTTGTCATAATTAGTGTCGATGTTACTGTTACCTGTCATAATTAGTATCGAAGTTACAGTTATCTGCCAAAATTTGTATCGAAATTACAGTTACTTGTCATAATTAGTAACGAAGTTACAGTTACCTTTCATAATTAGTATCGAAGTTACAGTTACTTGTCATAATTAGTATCGAAGTTACTGTTACTTGTCATAATTAGTATCGAAGTTACTTTTACCTGTCATAATTAGTATCGAAATTACAATTACCTGCCATAATTTGTATCGAAATTACAGTTATTTGTTATAGTTAGTATCGATGTTACAGTTACCTGTCATAATTAGTATCGAAGTTACAGTTACTTGTCATAATTAGTATCGAAGTTACTCTCAAATGTCATAATTAGTATCGAAGTTACAGTTACCTGCCATAATTTGTATCGAAATTACAGTTACTTGTCATAATTAGTTACGAAGTTACAGTTAACTGTGATAATTAGTATCGAAGTTACAGTTTCCTGCCATAATTAGTATCGAAGTTACAGTTACCTGCCATAATTCGTATCGAAATTACAGTTACTTGTCATAATTAGTATCGAAGTTAAAGTTACCTGCCATAATTTTTTATCAAAATTAGAGTTACTTGTCATAATTAGTAACGAAGTTAGAGTAACTTGTCGTAATTAGTAACGAACTTACAGGTACCAGTCATAATTAGTATCGAAGTTACAGTTACTTGTCATAATTAGTATCGAAGTTACTGTTACCTGTCATAATTAGTATCGAAGTTACAGTTACCAGCCATAATTTGTATCGAAATTACAGTTACTTGTCATAATTAGTAACGAAGTTCCAGTTACTTGTCATAATTATTATCGAAGTTACTGTTACCTGTCATAATTTTTATCGAAATTACTGTTACTTGTCATAATTAGTATCGAAGTTAAAGTTACCTGTCATAATTAGTATCGAAGTTACAGTTACCTGTCATAATTAGTATCGAAGTTACTGTTACATGTCATAATTAGAAACGAAGTTACTGTTACATGTCATAATTAGTAACGAAGGTACAGTTACCTGCCATAATTTGTATCGAAATTACAGTTACTTGTCATAATTAGTAACGAAGTTACAGTTACTTGTCATAATTAGTATCGATGTTACAGTTACCTGTCATAATTAGTAATGAAGTAACAGTTACCTGCCATAATTTGTATCGAAATTACAGTTCCTTGTCACAACTAATATCGAAGTTACAGTTACCGGTCATAATTAGCATCGAAGGTACTGTTACTTGTTATAATTTGTAACTAAGTTACAGTGACCTGTCATAATTTGTATCGAAATTACAGTTACTTGTCATAATTAGTAACGAAGTTACAGTTTCCTGTCATAATTAGTATCGAAGTAACTGTAACCTGTCATAATTAGTATGGAAGTTACAGTAACCTGCCATAATTTGTAACGAAATTACAGGGACTTGTCATAATTAGTAACGAATTTACAGTTACCTGTCATAATTAGTATCGAAATTAAAGTTACTTGTGATAATTAGTAACGAAGTTACAGTTACCAGTCATAATTAGTATCGAAGTTACTGTTACCTGTCATAATTAGTATTGAAGTTACAGTTACCTACCATATTTTTTATCAAAATTACAGTTACTTGTCATAATTAGTAACGATGTTAGAGTTTCTTGTCATAGTTAGTATCGTAGTTACAGCTACCTGTCATAATTGGTATCGAAGTTATAGTTGAATGTCACAATTAGTATCGAAGTTACTGTTACCTGTCATGATTAATATCGAAGTTACAGTGACCTGCCATAATTTGTATCGAAATTACAGTTACTTGTCATAATTAGTAACGAACTTACAGTTACCTGTCATAATTAGTATCGAAATTACAGTTACTTGTCATAATAAGTATCGAAGTAACTGTTACCTGTCGTAATTAGTTTCGAAGTTACAGTTACCTGCTAAAATTTGTATCGAAATTACAGTTACTTGACATAATTAGTAACGAAGTTACAGTTACCTGTCATAATTAGTATCGAATTTACAGTTACTTGTCATAATTAGTATCGAAGTTACAGTTACCTGCCATAATTTGTATCGAAATTACAGGGACTTGTCATAATTAGTAACGAAGTTACAGTTACCTGCCATAATTAGTATCGAAATTAATGTTACTTGTATTAATTAGTAACGAAGTTACAGTTACCTGTCATAAATAGTATCGAAGTTACTGTTACCTGTCATAATTAGTATTGAAGTTACAGTTACCTACCATAATTTTAATCAAAATTACAGTTACTTGTCATAATTAGTAACGAAGGTAGAGTTTCTTGTCATAACTAGTATCGAAGTTACAGTTACCTGTCATAATTTGTATCGAAGTTATAGTCACTTGTCATAATTAGTATCGAAGTTACTGTTACCTGTCATAATTAGTATCGAGGTTACAGTTACCTGCCATAATCTGTATCGAAATTACAGTTCCATGTCATAATTAGTATCGATGTTACAGTTACCAGTCATAATTAGTATCGAAGGTACTGTTACCTGCCCTAATTTGTATCGAAATTACAGTTACTTGACATAATTAGTAACGAAGTTACAGTTACCTGTCATAATTTGTATCGAAATTACAGTTACTTGTCATAATTAGTAACGAAGTTACAGTTTCCTGTCATAATTAGTATCGAAGTTACTGTTACATGTCATAATTAGTATCGAAGTTACAGATACCTGCCATAATTTGTATCGAAATTACAGGGACTTGTCATAATTAGTAACGAAGTTACAGTTACCTGCCATAATTAGTATCGAAATTAAAGTTACTTGTCATAATTAGTAACGAAGTTACTGTTACCTGTCATAATTAGTATCGAAGTTACTGTTACCTGACATAATTAGTATTGACGTTACAGTTACCTACCATAATTTTTTATCAAAATTACAGTTACTTGTTATAATTAGTAACGAAGGTAGAGTTTCTTGTCATAATTAGTATCGAAGTTACAGTTACCTGTCATAATTTGTATCGAAGTTATAGCTACTTGTCATAATTAGTAACGAAGTTACAGTTACCTGTCATAATTTGTATCGAAGTTATAGTTACTTGTCATAATTAGTATCGAAGTTACTGTAACCTGTCATATTTAGTATCGAAGTTACAGTTACCTGCTATAATTTGTATCGAAATTACAGTTACTCGTCATAATTAGTAACGAAGTTACAGTTACCTGTCATTATTTGTATCGAAATTACAGTTACTTGTCATAATTAGTAACGAAGTTACAGTTTCCTGTCATAGTTAGTATCGAAGTTACTGTTACCTGTCATAATTAGTATCGAAGTTACAGTTACCTGCCATAATTTGTATCGAAATTACAGTTACTTGTCATAATTAGTAACGAAGTTACAGTAACCTGTCATAATTAGTATCGATGTTACAGTTACATGTCATAAATATTACCGAAGTTACTCTTACTTGTCATAATTAGTATCGAAATTACAATTACCTGACATAATTTGTAACGAAATTAGAGTTACTTGTCGTAACAGTTACCTGTCATAATTTGTATCGAAGTTACAGTTACTTGTCATAATTAGTATCGAAGTTACAGTTACTTGTCTTAATAAGTATCGAAGTTACTGTTACCTGCCATAATTAGTACTGAAGTTACAGTTACCTACCATAATTTTTTATCAAAATTACTGTTACTTGTCATAATTAATTAGTAACGAATTTAGAGTTCCTTGTCATAATTAGTATCGAAGTTACAGTAACCTGTCACAATTTGTATCGAAGTTATAGTTACTTGTCATAATTAGTATCGAAGTTACTGTTACCTCTCATAATTAGTATCGAAGTTACAGTTACCTGCCATAATTTGTATCAAAATTACAGTTACTTGTCATAATTACTAACGAATTTACAGTTACCTGTCATAATTAGTATCGAAGTTACAGTTACTTGTCATAATTAGTATCAAAGTTACTGTTACCTGTCATAATTAGTATCGAAGTTACAGTTACCTGCCAAAATTTGTATCGAAATTACAGTTACTTGTCATAATTAGTAACGATGTTACAGTTACCTGTCATAATTAGTATCGAAGTTACTGTGTTCTGTCATAATTAGTATCGAAGTTACTGTTACCTGCCATAATTTGTATCGAAATTACAGTTACTTGTCATAATTTGTAACGATGTTACAGTTACTTGTCATAATTAGTATCGATGTTACTGTTACTTGTCATAATTAGTATTGAAGTTACTGTTACCTGTCATAATTAGTATCGAAATTATAATTACCTGCCATAATTTGTATCGAAGTTACAGTTACTTGTCATAATTAGTATCGAAGTTACTCTTAAATGTCATAATTAGTATCGACGTTACAGTTACCTGCCATAATTTGTATCGAAATTACAGTTACTTGTCATAATTAGTAACGAAGTTATAGTTAACTGTCATAATTAGTATCGAAGTTACAGTTACCTGCCATAATTATTATCGAAGTTACTGTTACCTGTGATAATTAGTATCGAAGTATCTGTGTTCTGTCGTAATTAGTATCGAAGTTACTGTTACCTGCCATAATTTGTATCGAAATTACAGTTACATGTCATAATTTGTAACGATGTTACAGTTACATGCCATTAAATAATATAGAAATTACAGTTACTTGTCATAATTAGTAACGAAGTTGCAGTTACCTGTCATAATTAGTATCGAAGTTACTGTTACCTGTCATAATTAGTATCGACGTTACAGTTACCTGCCATAATTTGTATCGAAATTACAGTTACTTGTCATAATTAGTAACGTAGTTACAGTTACCTGTCATCATTAGTATCGAAGTTACAGTTACTTGTCATAATTAGTATCGAAGTTAATGTTACCTGTTATAATTAGTATCGAAATTACAGTTACTTGTCATAATTAGTAACGAAGTTAGAGTTTACAGTCATAATTAGTATCGAAGTTACAGTTACCTGCCATAATTAGTATCGAAGTTACTGTTACCTGTCATATTTAGTATCGAAGTTACCGTTTTCTGTCATAATTAGTATCGAAGTTACTGTTACCTGTCATAATTAGTATCGAAGTTACAGTTACCTGCCATCATTTGTATCGAAATTACAGTTACTTGTCATAATTAGTAACGAAGTTACAGTTACCTGTCATAATTTATTATCGAAATTACAGTTATTTGTCATAATTAGTATCGAAGTTACAGTTACCTGTCATAATTAGTATCGAAGTTACAGTTACCTGCCATAATTTGTATCGAAATTACAGTTACTTGTCATAATTAGTAACGAAGTTACAGTTACTTGTCATAATTAGTATCGATGTTACTGTTACCTGTCATAATTAGTATCGAAATTACAGTTACCTGCCATAATTTGTATCGGAATTACAGTAACTTGTCATAATTGGTAACGAAGTTACAGTTACCTGGCATAATTTGTATCGAAATTACAGTTATTTGTCATAATTAGTATCGAAGTTACAGTTACCTGTCATAATAAGTATCGAAGTTACAGTTACTTGTCATAATTAGTATCGAAGTTACTGTTACCTGTCATAATTAGTATCGAAATTACAGTTACCTGCCATAATTTGTATCGAAATTACACTTACTTCTCATAATTAGTAACGAGGTTACAGTTACCTGCCATAATTAGTATCGAAATTACAGTTACTTGTCATAATTAGTAACGAAGTTGCTGTTACCTGTCATAATTAGTATCGAAGTTACTGTAACCTCTCATAATTAGTATCGAAGTTACAGATACCTGCCATAATTTTTACCAAATTACATTTACTAGTCATAATTAGTAACGAAGTTAGAGTTACTTGTCATAATTAGTATCGAAGTTACAGTTACCTGTCATAATTAGTATCGATGTTACAGTTACTTGTCATAATAAGTATCGAAGTTACTGTTACCTGTAATAATTAGTATCGAAGTTACAGTTACCTGCCATAATTTGTATCGAAATTACAGTTACTTGTCTTAATTAGTAACGAAGTTCCAGTTACTTGTCATAATTATTATCGAAGTTACTGTTACCTGTCATAATTTTTATCGAAATTACAGTTACTTGTCATAATTAGTATCGACGTTACTGTTACCTGTCATAATTAGTATCGAGGTTACAGTTCCCTGCCATAATTTGTATCGAAATTACAGTTCCATGTCATAATTAGTATCGAAGTTACAGTTACCAGTCATAATTAGTATCGAAGGTACTGTTACCTGCCCTAATTTGTATCGAAATTACAGTTACTTGACATAATTAGTAACGAAGTTACAGTTACCTGTCATAATTTGTATCGAAATTACAGTTACTTGTCATAATTAGTAACGAAGTTACAGTTTCCTGTCATAATTAGTATCGAAGTTACTGTTACATGTCATAATTAGTATCGAAGTTACAGTTACCTGCCATAATTAGTATCGAAATTAAAGTTACTTGTCATAATTAGTAACGAAGTTACTGTTACCTGTCATAATTAGTATCGAAGTTACTGTTACCTGACATAATTAGTATTGACGTTACAGTTACCTACCATAATTTTTTATCAAAATTACAGTTTCTTGTCATAATTAGTATCGAAGTTACAGTTACCTGCCATAATTTGTATCGAAATTACAGTTACTTGTCATAATTAGTAACGAAGTTACAGTTACCTGTCATAATTAGTATCGAAGTTACAGTTACTTGTCATAATTAGTAATGAATTTACAGTTACCTGTCATAATTAGTATCGATGTTACAGTTACTTGTCATAATTAGTATCAAAATTACTGTTCCCTGTCATAATTAGTATCGAAGTTACAGTTACTTGCCAAAATTTGTATCGAAATTACAGTTACTTGTCATAATTAGTAACGAAGTTACAGTTACCTGTGATAATTAGTATCGAAGTTACTGTGTTCTGTCATAATTAGTATCGAAGTTACTGTTACCTGCCATAATTTGTATCGAAATTACATTTACTTGTCATAATTTGTAACGATGTTACAGTTACTTGTCATAATTAGTATCGATGTTACTGTTAATTGTCATAATTAGTATTGAAGTTACTGTTACCTTTCATAATTAGTATCGAAATTATAATTACCTGCCATAATTTGTATCGAAATTACAGTTACTTGTCATAATTAGTAACGATGTTACAGTTACCTGTCACAATTAGTATCGAAGTTACAGTTACTTGTCATAATTAGTATCGAAGTTACTCTTAAATGTCATAATTAGTATCGACGTTACAGTTACCTGCCATAATTTGTATCGAAATTACAGTTACTTGTCATAAGTAGTAACGAAGTTAGAGTTAATTGTCATTATTAATATCGAAGTAACAGTTACCTGTCATAATTAGTATCGAAGTTACAGTTACTTGTCATAATTAGTATCGACGTTACTGTTACCTGTCATAATTAGTATCGAAGTTACAGTTACCTGCCATAATTTGTATCGAAATTTCAGTTACTTGTCATAATTAGTAACGATGTTACAGTTACCTGTCATAATTAGTTTCGAAGTTACAGTTTCTTGTCATAATTAGTATCGAAGTTACTGCTACCTGTCATAATTAGTATCGAAGTTACAGTTACCTGCCATAATTTTTTATAAAAATTACGGTTACTTGTCATAATTAGTAACGAAGTTAGAGTTAATTGTTATTATTAATATCGAAGTAACAGTTACCTGTCATAATTAGTATCGAAGTTACAGTTACTTGTCATAATTAGTATCGAAGTTACTGTTACCTGTCATAATTAGTATCGAAGTTACAGTTACCTGCCATAATTTGTATCGAAATTACACTTCCTTGTCATAATTAGTAACGATGTTACAGTTACCTGTCATAATTAGTTTCGAAGTTACAGTTTCTTGTCATAATTAGTATCGAAGTTACTGTTACTTGTCATAATTAGTATCGAAGTTACTGTTACCTGTCATAATTAGTATCGAAGTTACAGTTACCTGCCATAATTTGTATCGAAATTACAGTTAATTGTCATAATTAGTAACGTAGTTACAGTTACCTGTCATCATTAGTATCGAAGTTACAGTTACTTTTCATAATTAGTATCGAAGTTAATGTTACCTGTCATAATTAGTATCGAAATTACAGTTACCTGCCATAAATAGTATCGAAATTACAGTTACTTGTCATAATTAGTATCAAAATTACTGTTCCCTGTCATAATTAGTATCGAAGTTACAGTTACTTGCCAAAATTTGTATCGAAATTACAGTTACTTGTCATAATTAGTAACGAAGTTACAGTTACCTGTGATAATTAGTATCGAAGTTACTGTGTTCTGTCATAATTAGTATCGAAGTTACTGTTACCTGCCATAATTTGTATCGAAATTACATTTACTTGTCATAATTTGTAACGATGTTACAGTTACTTGTCATAATTAGTATCGATGTTACTGTTACTTGTCATAATTAGTATTGAAGTTACTGTTACCTTTCATAATAAGTATCGAAATTATAATTACCTGTCATAATTAGTATCGAAATTACAGTTACCTGCCATAAATAGTATCGAAATTACAGTTACTTGTCATAATTAGTAACGAAGTTGCTGTTACCTGTAATAATTAGTATCGATGTTACAGTTACCTGCCAAAATTTGTATCGAAATTATAGTTATTTGTCATAATTAGTATCGAAGTTACAGTTACCTGTCATAATTAGTATCGAAGTTACAGTTACCTGCCATAATTTGTATCGAAATTACAGTTACTTGTCATAATTAGTAACGAAGTTACAGTTACTTGTCATAATTAGTATCGAAATTACAGTTACCTGCCATAATTTGTATCGGAATTACAGTTACTTGTCATAATTAGTAACGAAGTTACAGTTACATGTCATAATTTGTATCGAAATTACAGTTATTTGTCATAATTAGTATCGAAGATACAGTTACCTGTCATAATAAGTATCGAAGTTACAGTTACTTGTCATAATTAGTATCGAAGTTACTGTTACCTGTCATAATTAGTATCGAAATTACAGTTACCTGCCATAAATAGTATCGAAATTACAGTTACTTGTCATAATTAGTAACGAAGTTGCTGTTACCTGTAATAATTAGTATCGATGTTACAGTTACCTGCCATAATTTGTATCGAAATTACAGTTACTTGTCTTAATTAGTAACGAAGTTCCAGTTACTTGTCATAATTATTATCGAAGTTACTGTTACCTGTCATAATTTGTATCGAAATTACAGTTACTTGTCATAATTAGTATCGAAGTTACAGTTACTTGTCATAATTAGTATCGATGTTACTGTTACCTGTCATAATTAGTATCGAAATTACAGTTACCTGCCATAATTTGTATCGGAATTACAGTTACTTGTCATAATTAGTAACGAAGTTACAGTTACCTATCATAATTTGTATCGAAATTACAGTTATTTGTCATAATTAGTATCGATGTTACAGTTACCTGTCATAATATGTATCGAAGTTACAGTTACTTGTCATAATTAGTATCGAAGTTACTGTAACCTCTCATAATTAGTATCGAAGTTACAGATACCTGCCATAATTTTTACCAAATTACAGTTACTAGTCATAATTAGTAACGAAGTTAGAGTTACTTGTCATAATTAGTATAGAAGTTACAGTTACCTGTCATAATTAGTATCGAAGTTACAGTTACTTGTCATAATTAGTATCGAAGTTACTGTTACCTGTAATAATTAGTATCGATGTTACAGTTACCTGCCATAATTTGTATCGAAATTACAGTTACTTGTCTTAATTAGTAACGAAGTTCCAGTTACTTGTCATAATTATTATCGAAGTTACTGTTACCTGTCATAATTTTTATCGAAATTACAGTTACTTGTCATAATTAGTATCGAAGTTACAGTTACCTGTCATAGTTAGTATCGAAGTTACAGTGACCTGCCATAATTTGTATCGAAATTACATTTACTTGTCATAATTAGTAACGAACTTACAGTTACCTGTCATAATTAGTATCGAAGTTACAGTTACTTGTCATAATAAGTATCGAAGTTACTGTTACCTGTCGTAATTAGTATCGAAGTTACAGTAACCTGCTAAAATTTGTATCGAAATTACAGTTACTTGTCATAATTAGTAACGAAGTTACAGTTACCTGTCATAATTGGTATCGAATTTACAGTTACTTGTCATAATTAGTATCGAAGTTAAAGTTACCTGCCATAATTTGTATCAAAATTACAGGGACTTGTCATAATTAGTAACGAAGTTACAGTTACCTGCCATAATTAGTATCGAAATTAATGTTACTTGTCATAATTAGTATCGATGTTACTGTTACCTGTCATAATTGTAACGAAGTTACTGTTACCTGTCATAATTAGTATCGAAGTTACAGTTACCTGCCATCATTTGTAGCGAAATTACAGTTATTGTCATAATTAGTAACGAAATTACAGTTACCTGTCATAATTACTATCGAAGTTACAGTTACTTGTCATAATTAGTATCGAAGTTACGGTTACCTGTCATAATTAGTATCGAAATTACAATTACCTGCCACATTTTGTATCGAAATTACAGTTACTTCTCATAATTAGTAACGAAGTTACAGTTACCTGCCATAATTATTATCGAAGTTACTGTTACCTGTCATAATTAGTATCGAAGTTACTCTTTTCTGTCATAATTAGTATCGAAGTTACTGTTACCTGTCATAATTAGTATTGATGTTACAGTTACCTGCCATAATTTGTATCGAAATTACAGTTACTTGTCATAATTAGTATCGAAGTTACAGTTACCTGCCATAATTTTTTATCAAAATTACAGTTACTTGTCGTAATTAGTAACGAAGTTAGAGTTACTTGTCATAATTAGCAACGAAGTTACAGTTACCTGTCATAATTACTATCGAAGTTACAGTTACTTGTCGTAATTAGTATCGATGTTACTGTTACCTGTCATACTAAGTATCGAAATTACAATTACCTGCCACAATTTGAATCGAAATTACAGTTACTTCTCATAATTAGTAACGCATTTACAGTTACCTGCCATAATTAGTATCGAAATTACAGTCACTTGTCATAATTAGTAACGAAGTTGCTGTTACCTGTCATAATTAGTATCGAAATTACTGTTACCTCTCATAATTAGTATCGAAGTTACAGTTACCTGCCAAAATTTTTTATCAAAATTACAGTTACTTGTCATAATTAGTAACGAAGTTAGAGTTACTTGTCATAATTAGTATCGAAGTTACAGTTACCTGTCATAATTAGTATCGAAGTTACAGTTACTTGTCATAATTAGTATGGAAGTTACAGTTACCTGCCATAATTTGTACAAAAATTACAGTTACTTGTCATAATTAGTAACGAAGTTACAGTTACCTGTCATAATTAGTATCGAAGTTACAGTTACTTGTCATAATTAGTATCGATGTTACTGTTACCTGTCATAATTAGTAACGAAGTTACTGTTACCTGTCATAATTAGTATCGGAGTTACAGTTACCTGCCATAATTTGTAGCGAAACTACAGTTACTGGTCATAATTAGTAACGAAGTTACAGTTACCTGTCATAATTAGTATCGAAATTAAAATTACCTGCCACAATTTGTATCGAAATTACAGTTACTTCTCATAATTAGTAACGAAGTTACAGTTACCTGCCATAATTAGTATCGAAGTTGCAGTTACTTGTCATAATTAGTGTCGATGTTACTGTTACCTGTCATAATTAGTATCGAAGTTACAGTTATCTGCCAAAATTTGTATCGAAATTACAGTTACTTGTCATAATTAGTAACGAAGTTACAGTTACCTTTCATAATTAGTATCGAAGTTACAGTTACTTGTCATAATTAGTATCGAAGTTACTGTTACTTGTCATAATTAGTATCGAAGTTACTTTTACCTGTCATAATTAGTATCGAAATTACAATTACCTGCCATAATTTGTATCGAAATTACAGTTACTTGTTATAATTAGTATCGATGTTACAGTTACCTGTCATAATTAGTATCGAAGTTACAGTTACTTGTCATAATTAGTATCGAAGTTACTCTCAAATGTCATAATTAGTATCGAAGTTACAGTTACCTGCCATAATTTGTATCGAAATTACAGTTACTTGTCATAATTAGTTACGAAGTTACAGTTAACTGTGATAATTAGTATCGAAGTTACAGTTACCTGCCATAATTATTATCGAAGTTACTGTTACCTGTCATAATTAGTATCGAAGTTACTGTTTTCTGTCATAATTAGTATCGAAGTTACTGTTACCTGTCATAATTAGTATCGAAGTTACAGTTACCTGCCATAATTCGTATCGAAATTACAGTTACTTGTCATAATTAGTATCGAAGTTAAAGTTACCTGCCATAATTTTTTATCAAAATTAGAGTTACTTGTCATAATTAGTAACGAAGTTAGAGTAACTTGTCGTAATTAGTAACGAACTTACAGGTACCAGTCATAATTAGTATCGAAGTTACAGTTACTTGTCATAATTAGTATCGAAGTTACTGTTACCTGTCATAATTAGTATCGAAGTTACAGTTACCAGCCATAATTTGTATCGAAATTACAGTTACTTGTCATAATTAGTAACGAAGTTCCAGTTACTTGTCATAATTATTATCGAAGTTACTGTTACCTGTCATAATTTTTATCGAAATTACTGTTACTTGTCATAATTAGTATCGAAGTTAAAGTTACCTGTCATAATTAGTATCAAAGTTACAGTTACCTGTCATAATTAGTATCGAAGTTACTGTTACATGTCATAATTAGAAACGAAGTTACTGTTACTTGTCATAATTAGTAACGAAGGTACAGTTACCTGCCATAATTTGTATCGAAATTACAGTTACTTGTCATAATTAGTAACGAAGTTACAGTTACTTGTCATAATTAGTATCGATGTTACAGTTACCTGTCATAATTAGTAATGAAGTAACAGTTACCTGCCATAATTTGTATCGAAATTACAGTTCCTTGTCACAACTAATATCGAAGTTACAGTTACCGGTCATAATTAGCATCGAAGGTACTGTTACTTGTTATAATTGGTAACTAAGTTACAGTGACCTGTCATAATTTGTATCGAAATTACAGTTACTTGTCATAATTAGTAACGAAGTTACAGTTTCCTGTCATAATTAGTATCGAAGTAACTGTAACCTGTCATAATTAGTATGGAAGTTACAGTAACCTGCCATAATTTGTAACGAAATTACAGGGACTTGTCATAATTAGAAACGAATTTACAGTTACCTGTCATAATTAGTATCGAAATTAAAGTTACTTGTGATAATTAGTAACGAAGTTACAGTTACCAGTCATAATTAGTATCGAAGTTACTGTTACCTGTCGTAATTAGTATTGAAGTTACAGTTACCTACCATATTTTTTATCAAAATTACAGTTACTTGTCATAATTAGTAACGATGTTAGAGTTTCTTGTCATAGTTAGT
Organism: Meconema thalassinum; assembly: GCA_946902985.2. Taxonomy (NCBI): domain Eukaryota; kingdom Metazoa; phylum Arthropoda; class Insecta; order Orthoptera; family Tettigoniidae; genus Meconema; species Meconema thalassinum. The sequence goes on from OX336388.2 coordinate 1,657,427,487, forward strand.
ATCGTAGTTACAGCTACCTGTCATAATTGGTATCGAAGTTATAGTTGAATGTCACAATTAGTATCGAAGTTACTGTTACCTGTCATGATTAATATCGAAGTTACAGTGACCTGCCATAATTTGTATCGAAATTACAGTTACTTGTCATAATTAGTAACGAACTTACAGTTACCTGTCATAATTAGTATCGAAGTTACAGTTACTTGTCATAATAAGTATCGAAGTAACTGTTACCTGTCGTAATTAGTTTCGAAGTTACAGTTACCTGCTAAAATTTGTATCGAAATTACAGTTACTTGACATAATTAGTAACGAAGTTACAGTTACCTGTCATAATTAGTATCGAATTTACAGTTACTTGTCATAATTAGTATCGAAGTTACAGTTACCTGCCATAATTTGTATCGAAATTACAGGGACTTGTCATAATTAGTAACGAAGTTACAGTTACCTGCCATAATTAGTATCGAAATTAATGTTACTTGTATTAATTAGTAACGAAGTTACAGTTACCTGTCATAAATAGTATCGAAGTTACTGTTACCTGTCATAATTAGTATTGAAGTTACAGTTACCTACCATAATTTTAATCAAAATTACAGTTACCTGTCATAATTTGTATCGAAGTTATAGTCACTTGTCATAATTAGTATCGAAGTTACTGTTACCTGTCATAATTAGTATCGAGGTTACAGTTACCTGCCATAATTTGTATCGAAATTACAGTTCCATGTCATAATTAGTATCGAAGTTACAGTTACCAGTCATAATTAGTATCGAAGGTACTGTTACCTGCCCTAATTTGTATCGAAATTACAGTTACTTGACATAATTAGTAACGAAGTTACAGTTACCTGTCATAATTTGTATCGAAATTACAGTTACTTGTCATAATTAGTAACGAAGTTACAGTTTCCTGGCATAATTAGTATCGAAGTTACTGTTACATGTCATAATTAGTATCGAAGTTACAGATACCTGCCATAATTTGTATCGAAATTACAGGGACTTGTCATAATTAGTAACGAAGTTACAGTTACCTGCCATAATTAGTATCGAAATTAAAGTTACTTGTCATAATTAGTAACGAAGTTACTGTTACCTGTCATAATTAGTATCGAAGTTACTGTTACCTGACATCATTAGTATTGACGTTACAGTTACCTACCATAATTTTTTATCAAAATTACAGTTACTTGTTATAATTAGTAACGAAGGTAGAGTTTCTTGTCATAATTAGTATCGAAGTTACAGTTACCTGTCATAATTTGTATCGAAGTTATAGTTACTTTTTATAATTAGTAACGAAGTTACAGTTACCTGTCATAATTTGTATCGAAGTTATAGTTACTTGTCATAATTAGTATCGAAGTTACTGTAACCTGTCATATTTAGTATCGAAGTTACAGTTACCTGCTATAATTTGTATCGAAATTAAAGTTCCTTGTCATAATTAGTATCGATGTTACAGTTACCAGTCATAATTAGTATCGAAGGTACTGTTACCTGCCATAATTTGTATCGAAATTACAGTTACTCGTGATAATTAGTAACGAAGTTACAGTTACCTGTCATTATTTGTATCGAAATTACAGTTACGTGTCATAATTAGTAACGAAGTTACAGTTTCCTGTCATAGTTAGTATCGAAGTTACTGTTACCTGTCATAATTAGTATCCAAGTTACAGTTACCTGCCATAATTTGTATCGAAATTACAGTTACTTGTCATAATTAGTAACGAAGTTACAGTAACCTGTCATAAGTAGTATCGATGTTACAGTTACTTGTCATAAATATTACCGAAGTTACTCTTACTTGTCATAATTAGTATCGAAATTACAATTACCTGACATAATTTGTAATGAAATTAGAGTTACTTGTCGTAACAGTTACCTGTCATAATTTGTATCGAAGTTACAGTTACTTGTCATAATTAATATCGAAGTTACAGTTACTTGTCTTAATTAGTATCGAAGTTACAGTTACCTGCCATAATTTGTATCGAAATTACAGTTACTTGTCTTAATTAGTAACGAAGTTCCACTTACTTGTCATAATTATTATCGAAGTTACTGTTACCTGTCATAATTTTTATCGAAATTACAGTTACTTGTCATAATTAGTATCGAAGTTACAGTTACCTGTCATAGTTAGTATCGAAGTTACAGTGACCTGCCATGATTTGTATCGAAATTACAGTTACTTGTCATAATTAGTAATCAACTTACAGTTACCTGTCATAATTAGTATCGAAGTTACAGTTACTTGTCATAATAAGTATCGAAGTTACTGTTACCTGTCGTAATTAGTATCGAAGTTACAGTAACCTGCTAAAATTTGTATCGAAATTACAGTTACTTGTCATAATTAGTAACGAAGTTACAGTTACCTGTCATAATTGGTATCGAATTTACAGTTACTTGTCATAATTAGTATCGAAGTTAAAGTTACCTGCCATAATTTGTATCGAAATTACAGGGACTTGTCATAATTAGTAACGAAGTTACAGTTACCTGCCATAATTAGTATCGAAATTAATGTTACTTGTCATAATTAGTATCGATGTTACTGTTACCTGTCATAATTGTAACGAAGTTACTGTTACCTGTCATAATTAGTATCGAAGTTACAGTTACCTGCCATTTTTGTAGCGAAATTACAGTTATTGTCATAATTAGTAACGAAATTACAGTTACCTGTCATAATTACTATCGAAGTTACAGTTACTTGTCATAATTAGTATCGAAGTTACGGTTACCTGTCATAATTAGTATCGAAATTACAATTACCTGCCACAATTTGAATCGAAATTACAGTTACTTCTCATAATTAGTAACGCATTTACAGTTACCTGCCATAATTAGTATCGAAATTACAGTCACTTGTCATAATTAGTAACGAAGTTGCTGTTACCTGTCATAATTAGTATCGAAATTACTGTTACCTCTCATAATTAGTATCGAAGTTACAGTTACCTGCCATAATTTTTTATCAAAATTACAGTAACTTGTCATAATTAGTAACGAAGTTAGAGTTACTTGTCATAATTAGTATCGATGTTACTGTTACCTGTCATACTATGTATCGAAATTACAATTACCTGCCACAATTTGATTCGAAATTACAGTTACTTCTCATAATTAGTAACGCATTTACAGTTACCTGCCATAATTAGTATCGAAATTACAGTCACTTGTCATAATTAGTAACGAAGTTGCTGTTACCTGTCATAATTAGTATCGAAATTACTGTTACCTCTCATAATTAGTATCGAAGTTACAGTTACCTGCCATAATTTTTTATCAAAATTACAGTTACTTGTCATAATTAGTAACGAAGTTAGAGTTACTTGTCATAATTAGTATCGAAGTTACTGTTACCTGTCATAATTAGTATCGAGGTTACAGTTACCTGCCATAATTTGTATCGAAATTACAGTTCCATGTCATAATTAGTATCGAAGTTACAGTTACCAGTCATAATTAGTATCGAAGGTACTGTTACCTGCCCTAATTTGTATCGAAATTACAGTTACTTGACATAATTAGTAACGAAGTTACAGTTACCTGTCATAATTTGTATCGAAATTACAGTTACTTGTCATAATTAGTAACGAAGTTACAGTTTCCTGTCATAATTAGTATCGAAGTTACTGTTACATGTCATAATTAGTATCGAAGTTACAGATACCTGCCATAATTTGTATCGAAATTACAGGGACTTGTCATAATTAGTAACGAAGTTACAGTTACCTGCCATAATTAGTATCGAAATTAAAGTTACTTGTCATAATTAGTAACGAAGTTACTGTTACCTGTCATAATTAGTATCGAAGTTACTGTTACCTGACATAATTAGTATTGACGTTACAGTTACCTACCATAAATTTTTATCAAAATTACAGTTACTTGTTATAATTAGTAACGAAGGTAGAGTTTCTTGTCATAATTAGTATCGAAGTTACAGTTACCTGTCATAATTTGTATCGAAGTTATAGTTACTTGTCATAATTAGTAACGAAGTTACAGTTACCTATCATAATTTGTATCGAAGTTATAGTTACTTGTCATAATTAGTATCGAAGTTACTGTAACCTGTCATATTTAGTATCGAAGTTACAGTTACCTGCTATAATTTGTATCGAAATTAAAGTTCCTTGTCATAATTAGTATCGAAGTTACAGTTACCAGTCATAATTAGTATCGAAGGTACTGTTACCTGCCATAATTTGTATCGAAATTACAGTTACTCGTCATAATTAGTAACGAAGTTACAGTTACCTGTCATTATTTGTATCGAAATTACAGTTACTTGTCATAATTAGTAACGAAGTTACAGTTTCCTGTCATAGTTAGTATCGAAGTTACTGTTACCTGTCATAATTAGTATCGAAGTTACAGTTACCTGCCATAATTTGTATCGAAATTACAGTTACTTGTCATAATTAGTAACGAAGTTACAGTAACCTGTCATAATTAGTATCGATGTTACAGTTACTTGTCATAAATATTACCGAAGTTACACTTACTTGTCATAATTAGTATCGAAATTACAATTACCTGTCATAATTACTATCGAAGTTACAGTTACTTGTCATAATTAGTATCGAAGTTACGGTTACCTGTCATAATTAGTATCGAAATTACAATTACCTGGCACATTTTGTATCGAAATTACAGTTACTTCTCATAATTAGTAACGAAGTTACAGTTACCTGCCATAATTATTATCGAAGTTACTGTTACCTGTCATAATTAGTATCGAAGTTACTGTTACCTGACATAATTAGTATTGACGTTACAGTTACCTACCATAATTTTTTATCAAAATTACAGTTACTTGTTATAATTAGTAACGAAGGTAGAGTTTCTTGTCATAATTAGTATCGAAGTTACAGTTACCTGTCATAATTTGTATCGAAGTTATAGTTACTTTTTATAATTAGTAACGAAGTTACAGTTACCTGTCATAATTTGTATCGAAGTTATAGTTACTTGTCATAATTAGTATCGAAGTTACTGTAACCTGTCATATTTAGTATCGAAGTTACAGTTACCTGCTATAATTTGTATCGAAATTAAAGTTCCTTGTCATAATTAGTATCGAAGTTACAGTTACCAGTCATAATTAGTATCGAAGGTACTGTTACCTGCCATAATTTGTATCGAAATTACAGTTACTCGTCATAATTAGTAACGAAGTTACAGTTTCCAGTCATTATTTGTATCGAAATTACAGTTACTTGTCATAATTAGTAACGAAGTTACAGTTTCCTGTCATAGTTAGTATCGAAGTTACTGTTACCTGTCATAATTAGTACCGAAGTTACAGTTACCTGCCATAATTTGTATCGAAATTACAGTTACTTGTCATAATTAGTAACGAAGTTACAGTAACCTGTCATAATTAGTATCGATGTTACAGTTACTTGTCATAAATATTACCGAAGTTACTCTTACTTGTCATAATTAGTATCGAAATTACAATTACCTGACATAATTTGTAACGAAATTAGAGTTACTTGTCGTAACAGTTACCTGTCATAATTTGTATCGAAGTTACAGTTACTTGTCATAATTAGTATCGAAGTTACAGTTACTTGTCTTAATTAGTATCGAAGTTACAGTTACCTGCCATAATTTGTATCGAAATTACAGTTACTTGTCTTAATTAGTAACGAAGTTCCACTTACTTGTCATAATTATTATCGAAGTTACTGTTACCTGTCATAATTTTTATCGAAATTACAGTTACTTGTCATAATTAGTATCGAAGTTACAGTTACCTGTCATAGTTAGTATCGAAGTTACAGTGACCTGCCATAATTTGTATCGAAATTACAGTTACTTGTCATAATTAGTAACGAACTTACAGTTACCTGTCATAATTAGTATCGAAGTTACAGTTACTTGTCATAATAAGTATCGAAGTTACTGTTACCTGTCGTAATTAGTATCGAAGTTACAGTAACCTGCTAAAATTTGTATCGAAATTTCAGTTACTTGTCATAATTAGTAACGAAGTTACAGTTACCTGTCATAATTGGTATCGAATTTACAGTTACTTGTCATAATTAGTATCGAAGTTAAAGTTACCTGCCATAATTTGTATCGAAATTACAGGGACTTGTCATAATTAGTAACGAAGTTACAGTTACCTGCCATAATTAGTATCGAAATTAATGTTACTTGTCATAATTAGTATCGATGTTACTGTTACCTGTCATAATTGTAACGAAGTTACTGTTACCTGTCATAATTAGTATCGAAGTTACAGTTACCTGCCATCATTTGTAGCGAAATTACAGTTATTGTCATAATTAGTAACGAAATTACAGTTACCTGTCATAATTACTATCGAAGTTACAGTTACTTGTCATAATTAGTATCGAAGTTACGGTTACCTGTCATAATTAGTATCGAAATTACAATTACCTGCCACATTTTGTATCGAAATTACAGTTACTTCTCATAATTAGTAACGAAGTTACAGTTACCTGCCATAATTATTATCGAAGTTACTGTTACCTGTCATAATTAGTATCGAAGTTACTCTTTCTGTCATAATTAGTATCGAAGTTACTGTTACCTGTCATAATTAGTATCGAAGTTACAGTTACCTGCCATAATTTGTATCGAAATTACAGTTACTTGTCATAATTAGTATCGAAGTTACAGTTACCTGCCATAATTTTTTATCAAAATTACAGTTACTTGTCGTAATTAGTAACGAAGTTAGAGTTACTTGTCATGATTAGCAACGAAGTTACAGTTACCTGTCATAATTACTATCGAAGTTACAGTTACTTGTCATAATTAGTATCGATGTTACTGTTACCTGTCATACTAAGTATCGAAATTACAATTACCTGCCACAATTTGAATCGAAATTACAGTTACTTCTCATAATTAGTAACGCATTTACAGTTACCTGCCATAATTAGTATCGAAATTACAGTCACTTGTCATAATTAGTAACGAAGTTGCTGTTACCTGTCATAATTAGTATCGAAATTACTGTTACCTCTCATAATTAGTATCGAAGTTACAGTTACCTGCCATAATTTTTATCAAAATTACAGTTACTTGTCATAATTAGTAACGAAGTTAGAGTTAACTGTCCTAATTAGTATCGAAGTTACAGTTACCTGTCATAATTAGTATCGAAGTTACAGTTACTTGTCATAATTAGTATCGAAGTTACAGTTACCTGCCATAATTTGTATCAAAATTACAGTTACTTGTCATAATTAGTAACGAAGTTACAGTTACCTGTCATAATTAGTATCGAAGTTACAGTTACTTGTCATAATTAGTATCGATGTTACTGTTACCTGTCATAATTAGTAACGAAGTTACTGTTACCTGTCATAATTAGTATCGGAGTTACAGTTACCTGCCATAATTTGTAGCGAAACTACAGTTACTGGTCATAATTAGTAACGAAGTTACAGTTACCTGTCATAATTAGTATCGAAATTAAAATTACCAGCCACAATTTGTATCGAAATTACAGTTACTTCTCATATTTAGTAACGAAGTTACAGTTACCTGCCATAATTAGTATCGAAGTTGCAGTTACTTGTCATAATTAGTGTCGATGTTACTGTTACCTGTCATAATTAGTATCGAAGTTACAGTTATCTGCCAAAATTTGTATCGAAATTACAGTTACTTGTCATAATTAGTAACGAAGTTACAGTTACCTTTCATAATTAGTATCGAAGTTACAGTTACTTGTCATAATTAGTATCGAAGTTACTGTTACTTGTCATAATTAGTATCGAAGTTACTTTTACCTGTCATAATTAGTATCGAAATTACAATTACCTGCCATAATTTGTATCGAAATTACAGTTATTTGTTATAGTTAGTATCGATGTTACAGTTACCTGTCATAATTAGTATCGAAGTTACAGTTACTTGTCATAATTAGTATCGAAGTTACTCTCAAATGTCATAATTAGTATCGAAGTTACAGTTACCTGCCATAATTTGTATCGAAATTACAGTTACTTGTCATAATTAGTTACGAAGTTACAGTTAACTGTGATAATTAGTATCGAAGTTACAGTTACCTGCCATAATTAGTATCGAAGTTACAGTTACCTGCCATAATTCGTATCGAAATTACAGTTACTTGTCATAATTAGTATCGAAGTTAAAGTTACCTGCCATAATTTTTTATCAAAATTAGAGTTACTTGTCATAATTAGTAACGAAGTTAGAGTAACTTGTCGTAATTAGTAACGAACTTACAGGTACCAGTCATAATTAGTATCGAAGTTACAGTTACTTGTCATAATTAGTATCGAAGTTACTGTTACCTGTCATAATTAGTATCGAAGTTACAGTTACCAGCCATAATTTGTATCGAAATTACAGTTACTTGTCATAATTAGTAACGAAGTTCCAGTTACTTGTCATAATTATTATCGAAGTTACTGTTACCTGTCATAATTTTTATCGAAATTACTGTTACTTGTCATAATTAGTATCGAAGTTAAAGTTACCTGTCATAATTAGTATCGAAGTTACAGTTACCTGTCATAATTAGTATCGAAGTTACTGTTACATGTCATAATTAGAAACGAAGTTACTGTTACATGTCATAATTAGTAACGAAGGTACAGTTACCTGCCATAATTTGTATCGAAATTACAGTTACTTGTCATAATTAGTAACGAAGTTACAGTTACTTGTCATAATTAGTATCGATGTTACAGTTACCTGTCATAATTAGTAATGAAGTAACAGTTACCTGCCATAATTTGTATCGAAATTACAGTTCCTTGTCACAACTAATATCGAAGTTACAGTTACCGGTCATAATTAGCATCGAAGGTACTGTTACTTGTTATAATTTGTAACTAAGTTACAGTGACCTGTCATAATTTGTATCGAAATTACAGTTACTTGTCATAATTAGTAACGAAGTTACAGTTTCCTGTCATAATTAGTATCGAAGTAACTGTAACCTGTCATAATTAGTATGGAAGTTACAGTAACCTGCCATAATTTGTAACGAAATTACAGGGACTTGTCATAATTAGTAACGAATTTACAGTTACCTGTCATAATTAGTATCGAAATTAAAGTTACTTGTGATAATTAGTAACGAAGTTACAGTTACCAGTCATAATTAGTATCGAAGTTACTGTTACCTGTCATAATTAGTATTGAAGTTACAGTTACCTACCATATTTTTTATCAAAATTACAGTTACTTGTCATAATTAGTAACGATGTTAGAGTTTCTTGTCATAGTTAGTATCGTAGTTACAGCTACCTGTCATAATTGGTATCGAAGTTATAGTTGAATGTCACAATTAGTATCGAAGTTACTGTTACCTGTCATGATTAATATCGAAGTTACAGTGACCTGCCATAATTTGTATCGAAATTACAGTTACTTGTCATAATTAGTAACGAACTTACAGTTACCTGTCATAATTAGTATCGAAATTACAGTTACTTGTCATAATAAGTATCGAAGTAACTGTTACCTGTCGTAATTAGTTTCGAAGTTACAGTTACCTGCTAAAATTTGTATCGAAATTACAGTTACTTGACATAATTAGTAACGAAGTTACAGTTACCTGTCATAATTAGTATCGAATTTACAGTTACTTGTCATAATTAGTATCGAAGTTACAGTTACCTGCCATAATTTGTATCGAAATTACAGGGACTTGTCATAATTAGTAACGAAGTTACAGTTACCTGCCATAATTAGTATCGAAATTAATGTTACTTGTATTAATTAGTAACGAAGTTACAGTTACCTGTCATAAATAGTATCGAAGTTACTGTTACCTGTCATAATTAGTATTGAAGTTACAGTTACCTACCATAATTTTAATCAAAATTACAGTTACTTGTCATAATTAGTAACGAAGGTAGAGTTTCTTGTCATAACTAGTATCGAAGTTACAGTTACCTGTCATAATTTGTATCGAAGTTATAGTCACTTGTCATAATTAGTATCGAAGTTACTGTTACCTGTCATAATTAGTATCGAGGTTACAGTTACCTGCCATAATCTGTATCGAAATTACAGTTCCATGTCATAATTAGTATCGATGTTACAGTTACCAGTCATAATTAGTATCGAAGGTACTGTTACCTGCCCTAATTTGTATCGAAATTACAGTTACTTGACATAATTAGTAACGAAGTTACAGTTACCTGTCATAATTTGTATCGAAATTACAGTTACTTGTCATAATTAGTAACGAAGTTACAGTTTCCTGTCATAATTAGTATCGAAGTTACTGTTACATGTCATAATTAGTATCGAAGTTACAGATACCTGCCATAATTTGTATCGAAATTACAGGGACTTGTCATAATTAGTAACGAAGTTACAGTTACCTGCCATAATTAGTATCGAAATTAAAGTTACTTGTCATAATTAGTAACGAAGTTACTGTTACCTGTCATAATTAGTATCGAAGTTACTGTTACCTGACATAATTAGTATTGACGTTACAGTTACCTACCATAATTTTTTATCAAAATTACAGTTACTTGTTATAATTAGTAACGAAGGTAGAGTTTCTTGTCATAATTAGTATCGAAGTTACAGTTACCTGTCATAATTTGTATCGAAGTTATAGCTACTTGTCATAATTAGTAACGAAGTTACAGTTACCTGTCATAATTTGTATCGAAGTTATAGTTACTTGTCATAATTAGTATCGAAGTTACTGTAACCTGTCATATTTAGTATCGAAGTTACAGTTACCTGCTATAATTTGTATCGAAATTACAGTTACTCGTCATAATTAGTAACGAAGTTACAGTTACCTGTCATTATTTGTATCGAAATTACAGTTACTTGTCATAATTAGTAACGAAGTTACAGTTTCCTGTCATAGTTAGTATCGAAGTTACTGTTACCTGTCATAATTAGTATCGAAGTTACAGTTACCTGCCATAATTTGTATCGAAATTACAGTTACTTGTCATAATTAGTAACGAAGTTACAGTAACCTGTCATAATTAGTATCGATGTTACAGTTACATGTCATAAATATTACCGAAGTTACTCTTACTTGTCATAATTAGTATCGAAATTACAATTACCTGACATAATTTGTAACGAAATTAGAGTTACTTGTCGTAACAGTTACCTGTCATAATTTGTATCGAAGTTACAGTTACTTGTCATAATTAGTATCGAAGTTACAGTTACTTGTCTTAATAAGTATCGAAGTTACTGTTACCTGCCATAATTAGTACTGAAGTTACAGTTACCTACCATAATTTTTTATCAAAATTACTGTTACTTGTCATAATTAATTAGTAACGAATTTAGAGTTCCTTGTCATAATTAGTATCGAAGTTACAGTAACCTGTCACAATTTGTATCGAAGTTATAGTTACTTGTCATAATTAGTATCGAAGTTACTGTTACCTCTCATAATTAGTATCGAAGTTACAGTTACCTGCCATAATTTGTATCAAAATTACAGTTACTTGTCATAATTACTAACGAATTTACAGTTACCTGTCATAATTAGTATCGAAGTTACAGTTACTTGTCATAATTAGTATCAAAGTTACTGTTACCTGTCATAATTAGTATCGAAGTTACAGTTACCTGCCAAAATTTGTATCGAAATTACAGTTACTTGTCATAATTAGTAACGATGTTACAGTTACCTGTCATAATTAGTATCGAAGTTACTGTGTTCTGTCATAATTAGTATCGAAGTTACTGTTACCTGCCATAATTTGTATCGAAATTACAGTTACTTGTCATAATTTGTAACGATGTTACAGTTACTTGTCATAATTAGTATCGATGTTACTGTTACTTGTCATAATTAGTATTGAAGTTACTGTTACCTGTCATAATTAGTATCGAAATTATAATTACCTGCCATAATTTGTATCGAAGTTACAGTTACTTGTCATAATTAGTATCGAAGTTACTCTTAAATGTCATAATTAGTATCGACGTTACAGTTACCTGCCATAATTTGTATCGAAATTACAGTTACTTGTCATAATTAGTAACGAAGTTATAGTTAACTGTCATAATTAGTATCGAAGTTACAGTTACCTGCCATAATTATTATCGAAGTTACTGTTACCTGTGATAATTAGTATCGAAGTATCTGTGTTCTGTCGTAATTAGTATCGAAGTTACTGTTACCTGCCATAATTTGTATCGAAATTACAGTTACATGTCATAATTTGTAACGATGTTACAGTTACATGCCATTAAATAATATAGAAATTACAGTTACTTGTCATAATTAGTAACGAAGTTGCAGTTACCTGTCATAATTAGTATCGAAGTTACTGTTACCTGTCATAATTAGTATCGACGTTACAGTTACCTGCCATAATTTGTATCGAAATTACAGTTACTTGTCATAATTAGTAACGTAGTTACAGTTACCTGTCATCATTAGTATCGAAGTTACAGTTACTTGTCATAATTAGTATCGAAGTTAATGTTACCTGTCATAATTAGTATCGAAATTACAGTTACTTGTCATAATTAGTAACGAAGTTAGAGTTTACTGTCATAATTAGTATCGAAGTTACAGTTACCTGCCATAATTAGTATCGAAGTTACTGTTACCTGTCATATTTAGTATCGAAGTTACCGTTTTCTGTCATAATTAGTATCGAAGTTACTGTTACCTGTCATAATTAGTATCGAAGTTACAGTTACCTGCCATCATTTGTATCGAAATTACAGTTACTTGTCATAATTAGTAACGAAGTTACAGTTACCTGTCATAATTTGTATCGAAATTACAGTTATTTGTCATAATTAGTATCGAAGTTACAGTTACCTGTCATAATTAGTATCGAAGTTACAGTTACCTGCCATAATTTGTATCGAAATTACAGTTACTTGTCATAATTAGTAACGAAGTTACAGTTACTTGTCATAATTAGTATCGATGTTACTGTTACCTGTCATAATTAGTATCGAAATTACAGTTACCTGCCATAATTTGTATCGGAATTACAGTAACTTGTCATAATTGGTAACGAAGTTACAGTTACCTGGCATAATTTGTATCGAAATTACAGTTATTTGTCATAATTAGTATCGAAGTTACAGTTACCTGTCATAATAAGTATCGAAGTTACAGTTACTTGTCATAATTAGTATCGAAGTTACTGTTACCTGTCATAATTAGTATCGAAATTACAGTTACCTGCCATAATTTGTATCGAAATTACACTTACTTCTCATAATTAGTAACGAGGTTACAGTTACCTGCCATAATTAGTATCGAAATTACAGTTACTTGTCATAATTAGTAACGAAGTTGCTGTTACCTGTCATAATTAGTATCGAAGTTACTGTAACCTCTCATAATTAGTATCGAAGTTACAGATACCTGCCATAATTTTTACCAAATTACATTTACTAGTCATAATTAGTAACGAAGTTAGAGTTACTTGTCATAATTAGTATCGAAGTTACAGTTACCTGTCATAATTAGTATCGATGTTACAGTTACTTGTCATAATAAGTATCGAAGTTACTGTTACCTGTAATAATTAGTATCGAAGTTACAGTTACCTGCCATAATTTGTATCGAAATTACAGTTACTTGTCTTAATTAGTAACGAAGTTCCAGTTACTTGTCATAATTATTATCGAAGTTACTGTTACCTGTCATAATTTTTATCGAAATTACAGTTACTTGTCATAATTAGTATCGACGTTACTGTTACCTGTCATAATTAGTATCGAGGTTACAGTTCCCTGCCATAATTTGTATCGAAATTACAGTTCCATGTCATAATTAGTATCGAAGTTACAGTTACCAGTCATAATTAGTATCGAAGGTACTGTTACCTGCCCTAATTTGTATCGAAATTACAGTTACTTGACATAATTAGTAACGAAGTTACAGTTACCTGTCATAATTTGTATCGAAATTACAGTTACTTGTCATAATTAGTAACGAAGTTACAGTTTCCTGTCATAATTAGTATCGAAGTTACTGTTACATGTCATAATTAGTATCGAAGTTACAGTTACCTGCCATAATTAGTATCGAAATTAAAGTTACTTGTCATAATTAGTAACGAAGTTACTGTTACCTGTCATAATTAGTATCGAAGTTACTGTTACCTGACATAATTAGTATTGACGTTACAGTTACCTACCATAATTTTTTATCAAAATTACAGTTTCTTGTCATAATTAGTATCGAAGTTACAGTTACCTGCCATAATTTGTATCGAAATTACAGTTACTTGTCATAATTAGTAACGAAGTTACAGTTACCTGTCATAATTAGTATCGAAGTTACAGTTACTTGTCATAATTAGTAATGAATTTACAGTTACCTGTCATAATTAGTATCGATGTTACAGTTACTTGTCATAATTAGTATCAAAATTACTGTTCCCTGTCATAATTAGTATCGAAGTTACAGTTACTTGCCAAAATTTGTATCGAAATTACAGTTACTTGTCATAATTAGTAACGAAGTTACAGTTACCTGTGATAATTAGTATCGAAGTTACTGTGTTCTGTCATAATTAGTATCGAAGTTACTGTTACCTGCCATAATTTGTATCGAAATTACATTTACTTGTCATAATTTGTAACGATGTTACAGTTACTTGTCATAATTAGTATCGATGTTACTGTTAATTGTCATAATTAGTATTGAAGTTACTGTTACCTTTCATAATTAGTATCGAAATTATAATTACCTGCCATAATTTGTATCGAAATTACAGTTACTTGTCATAATTAGTAACGATGTTACAGTTACCTGTCACAATTAGTATCGAAGTTACAGTTACTTGTCATAATTAGTATCGAAGTTACTCTTAAATGTCATAATTAGTATCGACGTTACAGTTACCTGCCATAATTTGTATCGAAATTACAGTTACTTGTCATAAGTAGTAACGAAGTTAGAGTTAATTGTCATTATTAATATCGAAGTAACAGTTACCTGTCATAATTAGTATCGAAGTTACAGTTACTTGTCATAATTAGTATCGACGTTACTGTTACCTGTCATAATTAGTATCGAAGTTACAGTTACCTGCCATAATTTGTATCGAAATTTCAGTTACTTGTCATAATTAGTAACGATGTTACAGTTACCTGTCATAATTAGTTTCGAAGTTACAGTTTCTTGTCATAATTAGTATCGAAGTTACTGCTACCTGTCATAATTAGTATCGAAGTTACAGTTACCTGCCATAATTTTTTATAAAAATTACGGTTACTTGTCATAATTAGTAACGAAGTTAGAGTTAATTGTTATTATTAATATCGAAGTAACAGTTACCTGTCATAATTAGTATCGAAGTTACAGTTACTTGTCATAATTAGTATCGAAGTTACTGTTACCTGTCATAATTAGTATCGAAGTTACAGTTACCTGCCATAATTTGTATCGAAATTACACTTCCTTGTCATAATTAGTAACGATGTTACAGTTACCTGTCATAATTAGTTTCGAAGTTACAGTTTCTTGTCATAATTAGTATCGAAGTTACTGTTACTTGTCATAATTAGTATCGAAGTTACTGTTACCTGTCATAATTAGTATCGAAGTTACAGTTACCTGCCATAATTTGTATCGAAATTACAGTTAATTGTCATAATTAGTAACGTAGTTACAGTTACCTGTCATCATTAGTATCGAAGTTACAGTTACTTTTCATAATTAGTATCGAAGTTAATGTTACCTGTCATAATTAGTATCGAAATTACAGTTACCTGCCATAAATAGTATCGAAATTACAGTTACTTGTCATAATTAGTATCAAAATTACTGTTCCCTGTCATAATTAGTATCGAAGTTACAGTTACTTGCCAAAATTTGTATCGAAATTACAGTTACTTGTCATAATTAGTAACGAAGTTACAGTTACCTGTGATAATTAGTATCGAAGTTACTGTGTTCTGTCATAATTAGTATCGAAGTTACTGTTACCTGCCATAATTTGTATCGAAATTACATTTACTTGTCATAATTTGTAACGATGTTACAGTTACTTGTCATAATTAGTATCGATGTTACTGTTACTTGTCATAATTAGTATTGAAGTTACTGTTACCTTTCATAATTAGTATCGAAATTATAATTACCTGTCATAATTAGTATCGAAATTACAGTTACCTGCCATAAATAGTATCGAAATTACAGTTACTTGTCATAATTAGTAACGAAGTTGCTGTTACCTGTAATAATTAGTATCGATGTTACAGTTACCTGCCAAAATTTGTATCGAAATTACATTTATTTGTCATAATTAGTATCGAAGTTACAGTTACCTGTCATAATTAGTATCGAAGTTACAGTTACCTGCCATAATTTGTATCGAAATTACAGTTACTTGTCATAATTAGTAACGAAGTTACAGTTACTTGTCATAATTAGTATCGAAATTACAGTTACCTGCCATAATTTGTATCGGAATTACAGTTACTTGTCATAATTAGTAACGAAGTTACAGTTACATGTCATAATTTGTATCGAAATTACAGTTATTTGTCATAATTAGTATCGAAGATACAGTTACCTGTCATAATAAGTATCGAAGTTACAGTTACTTGTCATAATTAGTATCGAAGTTACTGTTACCTGTCATAATTAGTATCGAAATTACAGTTACCTGCCATAAATAGTATCGAAATTACAGTTACTTGTCATAATTAGTAACGAAGTTGCTGTTACCTGTAATAATTAGTATCGATGTTACAGTTACCTGCCATAATTTGTATCGAAATTACAGTTACTTGTCTTAATTAGTAACGAAGTTCCAGTTACTTGTCATAATTATTATCGAAGTTACTGTTACCTGTCATAATTTGTATCGAAATTACAGTTACTTGTCATAATTAGTATCGAAGTTACAGTTACTTGTCATAATTAGTATCGATGTTACTGTTACCTGTCATAATTAGTATCGAAATTACAGTTACCTGCCATAATTTGTATCGGAATTACAGTTACTTGTCATAATTAGTAACGAAGTTACAGTTACCTATCATAATTTGTATCGAAATTACAGTTATTTGTCATAATTAGTATCGATGTTACAGTTACCTGTCATAATATGTATCGAAGTTACAGTTACTTGTCATAATTAGTATCGAAGTTACTGTAACCTCTCATAATTAGTATCGAAGTTACAGATACCTGCCATAATTTTTACCAAATTACAGTTACTAGTCATAATTAGTAACGAAGTTAGAGTTACTTGTCATAATTAGTATAGAAGTTACAGTTACCTGTCATAATTAGTATCGAAGTTACAGTTACTTGTCATAATTAGTATCGAAGTTACTGTTACCTGTAATAATTAGTATCGATGTTACAGTTACCTGCCATAATTTGTATCGAAATTACAGTTACTTGTCTTAATTAGTAACGAAGTTCCAGTTACTTGTCATAATTATTATCGAAGTTACTGTTACCTGTCATAATTTTTATCGAAATTACAGTTACTTGTCATAATTAGTATCGAAGTTACAGTTACCTGTCATAGTTAGTATCGAAGTTACAGTGACCTGCCATAATTTGTATCGAAATTACATTTACTTGTCATAATTAGTAACGAACTTACAGTTACCTGTCATAATTAGTATCGAAGTTACAGTTACTTGTCATAATAAGTATCGAAGTTACTGTTACCTGTCGTAATTAGTATCGAAGTTACAGTAACCTGCTAAAATTTGTATCGAAATTACAGTTACTTGTCATAATTAGTAACGAAGTTACAGTTACCTGTCATAATTGGTATCGAATTTACAGTTACTTGTCATAATTAGTATCGAAGTTAAAGTTACCTGCCATAATTTGTATCGAAATTACAGGGACTTGTCATAATTAGTAACGAAGTTACAGTTACCTGCCATAATTAGTATCGAAATTAATGTTACTTGTATTAATTAGTAAAGAAGTTACAGTTACCTGTCATAAATAGTATCGCAGTTACTGTTACCTGTTATAATTAGTATTGAAGTTACAGTTATCTACCATAATTTTTATCAAAATTACAGTTACTTGTCATAATTAGTAACGAAGGTGGAGTTTCTTGTCATAATTAGTATCGAAGTTACAGTTACCTGTCATAATTTGTATCGAAGTTATAGTTACTTGTCATAATTAGTATCGAAGTTACTGTTACCTGTCATAATTAGTATCGAGGATACAGTTACCTGCCATAATTTGTATCGAAATTACAGTTCCTAGTCATAATTAGTATCGAAGTTACAGTTACCAGTCATAATTAGTATCGAAGGTACTGTTACCTGACCTAATTTGTATCGAAATTACAGTTACTTGACATAATTAGTAACGAAGTTACAGTTACCTGTCATAATTTGTATCGAAATTACAGTTACTTGTCATTATTAGTAACGAAGTTACAGTTTCCTGTCATAATTAGTACCGAAGTTACTGTTACCTGTCATAATTAGTATCGAAGTTACCGTTACCTGCTATAATTTGTATCGAAATTACAGTTCTTTGTCATAATTAGTATCGAAGTTACAGTTACCAGTCATAATTATTATCGAAGGTACTGTTACCTGCCATAATTTGTATCGATATTACAGTTACTCGTCATAATTAATAACGAAGATACAGTTACCTGTCATTATTTGTATCGAAATTACAGTTACTTGTCATAATTAGTAGCGAAGTTACAGTTTCCTGTCATAGTTAGTATCGATGTTACTGTTACCTGTCATAATTAGTATCGAAGTTACAGTTACCTGCCATAATTTGTATCGAAATTACAGTTACTTGTCATAATTAGTAACGAAGTTACAGTTACCTGTCATAATTAGTATCGAAGTTATAGTTACTTGTCATAATGAGTATCGAAGTTACTGTTACTTGTCATAATTAGTATCGAAGTTACAGTTACCTGTCATAATTATTATCGAAGTTACTGTTACCTGTCATAATTTTTATCGAAATTACAGTTACTTGTCATAATTAGTATCGAAGTTACTGTTACCTGTCATAATTAGTATCGAGGTTACAGTTACCTGCCATAATTTGTATCGAAATTACAGTTCCATGTCATAATTAGTTTCGAAGTTACAGTTACCAGTCATAATTAGTATCGAAGGTACTGTTACCTGCCCTAATTTGTATCGAAATTACAGTTACTTGACATAATAAGTAACGAAGTTACAGTTACCTGTCATAATTTGTATCGAAATTACAGTTACTTGTCATAATTAGTAACGAAGTTACAGTTTCCTGTCATAATTAGTGTCGAAGTTTTTGTTACATGTCATAATTAGTATCGAAGTTACAGATACCTGCCATAATTTGTATCGAAATTACAGGGACTTGTCATAATTAGTAACGAAGTTACAGTTACCTGCCATAATTAGTATCGAAATTAAAGTTACTTGTCATAATTAGTAACGAAGTTACTGTTACCTGTCATAATTAGTATCGAAGTTACTGTTACCTGACATAATTAGTATTGACGTTACAGTTGCCTACCATAATTTTTTATCAAAATTACAGTTACTTGTTATAATTAGTAACGAAGTTAGAGTTTCTTGTCATAATTAGTATCGAAGTTACAGTTACCTGTCATAATTTGTATCGAAGTTATAGTTACTTGTCATAATTAGTATCGAAGTTACTGTTACCTGTCATATTTAGTATCGAAGTTACAGTTACCTGCTATAATTTGTTTCGAAATTAAAGTTCCTTGTCATAATTTGTATCGAAGTTACAGTTACCAGTCATAATTAGTATCGAAGTTACTGTTACCTGCCATAATTTGTATCGAAATTACAGTTCCTGGTCATAATTAGGAACGAAGTTACAGTTACCTGTCATTATTTGTAGCGAAATTACAGTTACTTGTCATAATTAGTACGAAGTTACAGTTTCCTGTCATAGTTAGTATCGAAGTTACTGTTACCTGTCATAATTAGTATCGAAGTTACAGTTACCTGCCATAATTTGTATCGAAATTACAGTTACTTGTCATAATTAGTAACGAAGTTATAGTTACCTGTCATAATTAGTATCGAAGTTACAGTTACTTGTCATAATTAGTAACGAATTTACAGTTACCTGTCATAATTAGTATCGAAGTTACAGTTACTTGTCATAATTAGTATCAAAGTTACTGTTACCTGTCATAATTAGTATCGACGTTACAGTTACCTGCCAAAATTTGTATCGAAATTACAGTTACTTGTCATAATTAGTAACGAAGTTACAGTTACCTGTGATAATTAGTATCGAAGTTACTGTGTTCTGTCATAATTAGTATCGAAGTTACTGTTACCTGCCATAATTTGTATCGAAATTACAGTTACTTGTCATAATTTGTAACGATGTTACAGTTACTTGTCATAATTAGTATCGATGTTACTGTTACTTGTCATAATTAGTATTGAAGTTACTGTTACCTGTCATAATTAGTATCGAAATTATAATTACCTGCCATAATTTGTATCGAAATTACAGTTACTTGCCATAATTAGTAACGATGTTACAGTTACCTGTCACAATTAGTATCGAAGTTACAGTTACTTGTCATAATTAGTATCGAAGTTACTCTTAAATGTCATAATTAGTATCGACGTTACAGTTACCTGCCATAATTTGTATCGAAATTACAGTTACTTGTCATAATTAGTAACGAAGTTACAGTTAACTGTCATAATTAGTATCAAGTTACAGTTACCTGCCATAATTATTATCGAAGTTACTGTTACCTGTGATAATTAGTATCGAAGTTTACTGTGTTCTGTCATAATTAGTATCGAAGTTACTGTTACCTGCCATAATTTGTATCGAAATTACAGTTACTTGTCATAATTTGTAACGATGTTACAGTTACTTGCCATAATTAATATAGAAATTACAGTTATTTGTCATAATTAGTAACGAAGTTGCAGTTACCTGTCATAATTAGTATCGAAGTTACTGTTACCTGTCATAATTAGTATCGAAGTTACAGTTACCTGCCATAATTTTTTATAAAAATTACGGTTACTTGTCATAATTAGTAACGAAGTTAGAGTTAATTGTCATTATTAATATCGAAGTTACAGTTACCTGTCATAATTAGTATCGAAGTTACAGTTACTTGTCATAATTAGTATCGAAGTTACTGTTACCTGTCATAATTAGTAACGAAGTTACAGTTACCTGCCATAATTTGTATCGAAATTACACTTCCTTGTCATAATTAGTAACGATGTTACAGTTACCTGTCATAATTAGTTTCGAAGTTACAGTTTCTTGTCATAATTAGTATCGAAGTTACTGTTACTTGTCATAATTAGTATCGAAGTTACTGTTACCTGTCATAATTAGTATCGAAGTTACAGTTACCTGCCATAATTTGTATCGAAATTACAGTTACTTGTCATAATTAGTAACGTAGTTACAGTTACCTGTCATCATTAGTATCGATGTTACAGTTACTTGTCATAATTAGTATCGAAGTTAATGTTACCTGTCATAATTAGTATCGAAATTACAGTTACTTGTCATAATTAGTAACGAAGTTACAGTTTACTGTCATAATTAGTATCGAAGTTACAGTTACCTGCCATAATTAGTATCGAAGTTACTGTTACCTGTCATATTTAGTATCGAAGTTACCGTTTTCAGTCATAATTAGTATCGAAGTTACTGCTACCTGTCATAATTAGTATCGAAGTTACAGTTACCTGCCATCATTTGTATCGAAATTACAGTTACTTGTCATAATTAGTAACGAAGTTACAGTTACCTGTCATAATTTGTATCGAAATTACAGTTATTTGTCATAAATAGTATCGAAGATACAGTTACCTGTCATAATAAGTATCGAAGTTACAGTTACTTGTCATAATTAGTATCGAAGTTACTGTTACCTGTCATAATTAGTATCGAAATTACAGTTACCTGCCATAATTTGTATCGAAATTACAGTTACTTCTCATAATTAGTAACGAAGTTACAGTTACCTGCCATAATTAGTATCGAAATTACAGTTACTTGTCATAATTAGTAACGAAGTTGCTGTTACCTGTAATAATTAGTATCGATGTTACAGTTACCTGCCATAATTAGTATCGAAATTACAGTTACTTGTCTTAATTAGTAACGAAGTTCCAGTTACTTGTCATAATTATTATCGAAGTTACTGTTACCTGTCATAATTTGTATCGAAATTACAGTTACTTGTCATAATTAGTATCGAAGTTACAGTAACCTGCCATAATTTGTATCGAAATTACAGTTACTTGTCATAATTAGTAACGAAGTTACAGTTACTTGTCATAATTAGTATCGATGTTACTGTTACCTGTCATAATTAGTATCGAAATTACAGTTACCTGCCATAATTTGTATCGGAATTACAGTTACTTGTCAAAATTAGTAACGAAGTTACAGTTACCTGTCATAATTTGTATCGAAATTACAGTTATTTGTCATAATTAGTATCGAAGTTACAGTTACCTGTCATAATAAGTATCGAAGTTACAGTTACTTGTCATAATTAGTATCGAAGTTACTGTAACCTCTCATAATTAGTATCGAAGTTACAGATACCTGCCATAATTTTTACCAAATTACTGTTACTAGTCATAATTAGTAACGAAGTTAGAGTTACTTGTCATAATTAGTTTCGAAGTTACAGTTACCTGTCATAATTAGTATCGATGTTACCGTTACTTGTCATAATTAGTATCGAAGTTACTGTTACCTGTAATAATTAGTATCGATGTTACAGTTACCTGCCATAATTTGTATCGAAATTACAGTTACTTGTCTTAATTAGTAACGAAGTTCCAGTTACTTGTCATAATTATTATCGAAGTTACTGTTACCTGTCATAATTTTTATCGAAATTACAGTTACTTGTCATAATTAGTATCGATGTTACAGTTACTTGTCATAAATAGTATCGAAGTTACTGTTACCTGTAATAATTAGTATCGGTGTTACAGTTACCTGCCATAATTTGTATCGAAATTACAGTTACTTGTCATAATTAGTAACGAACTTACAGTTACCTGTCATAAGTAGTATCGAAGTTACAGTTACTTGTCATAATAAGTATCGAAGTTACTGTTACCTGTCGTAATTAGTATCGAAGTTACAGTAACCTGCTAAAATTTGTATCGAAATTACTGTTACTTGTCATAATTAGTAACGAAGTTACAGTTACCTGTCATAATTGGTATCGAATTTACAGTTACTTGTCATAATTAGTATCGAAGTTAAAGTTACCTGCCATAATTTGTATCGAAATTACAGGGACTTGTCATAATTAGTAACGAAGTTACAGTTACCTGCCATAATTAGTATCGAAATTAATGTTACTTGTATTAATTAGTAACGAAGTTACAGTTACCTGTAATAAATAGTATCGCAGTTACTGTTACCTGTCATAATTAGTATTGAAGTTACAGTTACCTACCATAATTTTTATCAAAATTACAGTTACAGTTACTTAGTAACGAAGGTGGAGTTTCTTGTCATAATTAGTATCGAAGTTACAGTTACCTGTCATAATTTGTATCGAAGTTATAGTTACTTGTCATAATTAGTATCGAAGTTACTGTTACCTGTCATAATTAGTATCGAGGTTACAGTTACCTGCCATAATTTGTATCGAAATTACAGTTCCTAGTCATAATTAGTATCGAAGTTACAGTTACCAGTCATAATTTGTATCGAAGGTACTGTTACCTGACCTAATTTGTATCGAAATTACAGTTACTTGACATAATTAGTAACGAAGTTACAGTTACCTGTCATAATTTGTATCGAAATTACAGTTACTTGTCATTATTAGTAACGAAGTTACAGTTTCCTGTCATAATTAGTACCGAAGTTACTGTTACCTGTCATAATTAGTATCGAAAATACAGTTACCTGCCATAATTTGTATCGAAATTACAGGGCCTTTTCCTAATTAGTATCGAAGTTACTGTTACCTGTCATAATTAGTATTGAAGTTACAGTTACCTACCATAATTTTTTATCAAAATTACAGTTACTTGTTATAATTAGTATCGAAGTTACAGTTACCTGACATAATTTGTATCGAAATTACAGTTACTTGTCATAATTTGTAACGATGTTACAGTTACTTGTCATAATTAGTATCGAAGTTACTGTTACCTGTCATATTTAGTTTCGAAGTTACCGTTTTCTGTCATAATTAGTGTCGAAGTTACTGTTACCTGTCATAATTAGTATCGAAGTTACAGTTACCTGCCATCATTTGTATCGAAATTACAGTTACTTGTCATAATTAGTAACGAAGTTTCAGTTACCTGTCATAATTTGTATCGAAATTACAGTTATTTGTCATAATTAGTATTGAAGTTACAGTTACTTGTCATAATTAGTATCGAAGTTACAGTTACCTGTCATAATTTGTATCGAAGTTACAGTTACTTGTCATAATTAGTATCGAAGTTACAGTTAATTGTCTTAATAAGTATCGAAGTTACTGTTACCTGCCATAATTAGTATTGAAATTACAGTTACCTACCATAATTTTTTATCAAAATTACTGTTACTTGTCATAATTAATAACGAATTTAGAGTTTCTTGTCATAATTAGTATCGAAGTTACAGTAACCTGTCATAATTAGTATCGAAGTTACAGTTACCTGCCATAATTTGTATCAAAATTACAGTTACTTGTCATAATTAGTAACGAATTTACAGTTACCTGTCTTAATTAGTGTCGAAGTTACAGTTACTTGTCATAATTAGTATCGAAGTTACTGTTACCTGTCATAATTAGTATCGAAGTTACAGTTACCAGCCAAAATTTGTATCGAAATTACAGTTACTTGTCATTATTAGTAACGAAGTTACAGTTACCTGTCATAATTAGTATCGAAGTTACAGTTACTTGTCATAATTAGTATCGAAGTTACTCTTCAATGTCATAATTAATATCGACGTTACATTTACCTGCCATAATTTGTATCGAAATTACAGTTACTTGTCATAATTAGTAACGAAGTTACATTTAACTGTCATAATTAATATCGAAGTTACAGTTACCTGCCATAATTTGTATCGAAATTACAGTTACTTGTCTTAATTTTTAACGAAGTTACAGTTACTTGCCATAAACAATATAAAAATTACAGTTACTTGTCATAATTTGTAATGAAGTTGCAGTTACCTGTCATAATTAGTATCGAAGTTACTGTTACCTGTCATAATTAGTATCGAAGTTACAGTTACCTGCCATAATTTTTTATGAAAATTACAGTTACTTGCCATAATTAGTAACGAAGTTAGAGTTAATTGTCATTATTAATATCGAAGTAACAGTTACCTGTCATAATTAGTATCTAAGTTACAGTTACTTGTCATAATTAGTATCGAAGTTACCGTTACCTGTCATAATTAGTATCGAAGTTAGAGTTACCTGCCATAATTTGTATCGAAATTACAGTTACTTGTCATAATTAGTAACAATGTTACAGTTACCTGTCATAATTAGTTTCGAAATTACAGTTTCTTGTCATAATTAGTATCGAAGTTACTGTTACTTGTCATAAATAGTATCGAAGTTACTGTTACCTGTCATAATTAGTATCGAAGTTACAGTTACCTGCCATAATTTGTATCGAAATTACAGTTACTTGTCATAATTAGTAAA
Organism: Meconema thalassinum; assembly: GCA_946902985.2. Lineage (NCBI taxonomy): Eukaryota > Metazoa > Arthropoda > Insecta > Orthoptera > Tettigoniidae > Meconema > Meconema thalassinum. Next base: position 1,657,453,121 of record OX336388.2, read on the forward strand.
GTAGTTACAGTTACCTGTCATCATTAGTATCGAAGTTACAGTTACTTGTCATAATTAGTATCGAAGTTAATGTTACATGTCATAATTAGTATCGAAATTACAGATACTTGTCATAATTTGTAACGAAGTTACAGTTTACTGTCATAATTAGTATCGAAGTTACAGTTACCTGCCATAATTAGTATCGAAGTTACTGTTACCTGTCATATTTAGTTTCGAAGTTACCGTTTTCTGTCATAATTAGTGTCGAAGTTACTGTTACCTGTCATAATTAGTATCGAAGTTACAGTTACCTGCCATCATTTGTATCGAAATTACAGTTACTTGTCATAATTAGTAACGAAGTTTCAGTTACCTGTCATAATTTGTATCGAAATTACAGTTATTTGTCATAATAAGTATTGAAGTTACAGTTACCTGTCATAATTAGTAACGAAGTTACAGTTACCTGTCATAATTAGTATCGAAGTTACAGTTACTTGTCATAATTAGTATCGAAGTTACTCTTAAATGTCATAATTAATATCGACGTTACATTTACCTGCCATAATTTGTATCGAAATTACAGTTATTTGTCATAATTAGTATTGAAGTTACAGTAACCTGTCATAATTAGTATCGAAGTTACTGTTACCTGTAATAATTAGTATCGAAGTTACAGTTACCTGCCATAATTTGTATCGAAATTACAGTTACTTGTCATAATTTGTAACGATGTTACAGTTACTTGCCATAATTAGTATCGATGTTACTGTTACTTGTCATAATTAGTATTGAAGTTACTGTTACCTGTCATAATTAGTATCGAAATTATAATTACCTGCCATAATTTGTATCGAAATTACAGTTACTTGTCATAATTAGTATCGACGTTTCAGTTACCTGCCATAATTTGTATCGAAATTACAGTTACTTGTCATAATTAGTAACGAAGTTACAGTTAACTGTCATAATTAGTATCAAGTTACAGTTACCTGCCATAATTATTATCGAAGTTACTGTTACCTGTGATAATTAGTATCGACGTTTACTGTGTTCTGTCATAATTAGTATCGAAGTTACTGTTACCTGCCATAATTTGTATCGAAATTACAGTTACTTGTCATAATTTGTAACGATGTTACAGTTACTTGCCATAATTAATATATAAATTACAGTTACTTGTCATAATTAGTAACGAAGTTGCAGTTACCTGTCATAATTAGTATCGAAGTTACTGTTACCTGTCATAATTAGTATCGAAGTTACAGTTACCTGCCATAATTTTTTATGAAAATTACAGTTACTTGTCATAATTAGTAACGAAGTTAGAGTTAATTGTCATTATTAATATCGAAGTAACAATTACCTGTCATAATTAGTATGGAAGTTACAGTTACTTGTCGTAATTAGTATCGAAGTTACTGTTACCTGTCATAATTAGTATCGAAGTTACAGTTACCTGCCATAATTTGTATCGAAATTTCAGTTACTTGTCATAATTAGTAACGATGTTACAGTTACCTGTCATAATTAGTTTCGAAGTTACAGTTTCTTGTCATAATTAGTATCGAAGTTACTGTTACCTGTCATAATTAGTATTTAAGTTACAGTTACCTGCCATAATTTTTTATAAAAATTACGGTTACTTGTCATAATTAGTAACGAAGTTAGAGTTAATTGTCATTATTAATATCGAAGTAACAGTTACCTGTCATAATTAGTATCGAAGTTACAGTTACTTGTCATAATTAGTATCGAAGTTACTGTTACCTGTCATAATTAGTATCGAAGTTACAGTTACCTGCCATAATTTGTATCGAAATTACACTTCCTTGTCATAATTAGTAACGATGTTACAGTTACCTGGCATAATTAGTTTCGAAGTTACAGTTTCTTGTCATAATTAGTATCGAAGTTACTGTTACTTGTCATAATTAGTATCGAAGTTACTGTTACCTGTCATAATTAGTATCGAAGTTACAGTTACCTGCCATAATTTGTATCGAAATTACAGTTACTTGTCATAATTAGTAACGTAGTTAAAGTTACCTGTCATCATTAGTATCGAAGTTACAGTTACTTGTCATAATTAGTATCGAAGTTAATGTTACCTGTCATAATTAGTATCGAAATTACAGTTACTTGTCATAATTAGTTACGAAGTTACAGTTTACTGTCATAATTAGTATCGAAGTTACAGTTACCTGCCATAATTAGTATCGAAGTTACTGTTACCTGTCATATTTAGTATCGAAGTTACCGTTTTCAGTCATAATTAGTATCGAAGTTACTGTTACCTGTCATAATTAGTATCGAAGTTACAGTTACCTGCCATCATTTGTATCGAAATTACAGTTACTTGTCATAATTAGTAACGAAGTTACAGTTACCTGTCATAATTTGTATTGAAATTACAGTTATTTGTCATAATTAGAATCGAAGTTACAGTTACCTGTCATAATAAGTATCGAAGTTACAGTTACTTATCATAATTAGTATCGAAGTTACTGTTACCTGTAATAATTAGTATCGAAATTACAGTTACCTGCCATAATTTGTATCGAAATTACAGTTACTTCTCATAATTAGTAACGAAGTTACAGTTACCTGCCATAGTATCGAAATTACAGTTACTTTTCATAATTAGTAATGAAGTTGCTGTTACCTGTAATAATTAGTATCGATGTTACAGTTACCTGCCATAATTTGTATCGAAATTACAGTTACTTGCCTTAATTAGTAACGAAGTTCCAGTTACTTGTCATAATTATTATCGAAGTTACTGTTACCTGTCATAATTTGTATCGAAATTACAGTTATTTGTCATAATTAGTATCGAAGTTACAGTTACCTGTCATAATTAGTATCGAAGTTACAGTAACCTGCCATAATTTGTATCGAAATTACAGTTACTTGTCATAATTAGTAACGAAGTTACAGTTACTTGTCATAATTAGTATCGATGTTACTGTTACCTGTCATAATTAATATCGAAATTACAGTTACCTGCCATAATTTGTATCGGAATTACAGTTACTTGTCAAAATTAGTAACGAAGTTACAGTTACCTGTCATAATTTGTATCGAAATTACAGTTATTTGTCATAATTAGCATCGAAGTTACAGTTACCTGTCATAATAGGTATCGAAGTTACATTTACTTGTCATAATTAGTATCGAAGTTACTGTTACCTCTCATAATTAGTATCGAAGTTACAGATACCTGCCATAATTTTTACCAAATTACAGTTACTAGTCATAATTAGTAACGAAGTTAGATTTACTTGTCATAATTAGTATCGAAGTTACAGTTACCTGTCATAATTAGTACCGATGTTACAGTTACTTGTCATAATTAGTATCGAAGTTACTGTTACCTGTAATAATTAGTATCGATGTTACAGTTACCTGCCATAATTTGTATCGAAATTACAGTTACTTGTCTTAATTAGTAACGAAGTTCCAGTTACTTGTCATAATTATTATCGAAGTTACTGTTGAAAGAAAATCCACAGCCAGCTTCCAGTCTCCGACCGGGTCAGGAATGGAATGAATGAAGCCCCTATCTAGCGGCGAGGATATGAACTGTGCCGGCTGCCGAGGCCTGACGCACTCCTCTGGGGCAATGCTTAAATGAATGACAGATGAAATGAAATGATAGTGGAGAGTGTTGCTGGAATGAAATTTTGACAGGGAAAACCGGAGTACCCGGAGAAAAACCTGTCTGCCTCCGTTCTGTCCAGCACAGATCTCACATGGAGTGACCGGGATTTGAACCACGGACTCAGCGGAGAGAGGCCGGCAAGCTGCCGCCTAAGCCACGGAGGCTTTTATCGAAGTTACTGTTACCTGTCATAATTTTTATCGAAATTACAGTTACTTGTCATAATTAGTATCGATGTTACAGTTACTTGTCATAATTAGTATCGACGTTACTGTTACCTGTAATAATTAGTATCGATGTTACAGTTACCTGCCATAATTTGTATCGAAATTACAGTTACTTGTCATAATTAGTAACGAACTTACAGTTACCTGTCATAATTAGTATCGAATTTACAGTTACTTGTCATAATTAGTATCGAAGTTAAAGTTACCTGCCATAATTTGTATCGAAATTACAGGGACTTGTCATAATTAGTAACGAAGTTACAGTTACCTGCCATAATTAGTATCGAAATTAATGTTACTTGTATTAATTAGTAACGAAGTTACAGTTACCTGTAATAAATAGTATCGCAGTTACTGTTACCTGTCATAATTAGTATTGAAGTTACAGTTACCTACCATAATTTTTATCAAAATTACAGTTACTTGTCATAATTAGTAACGAAGGTGGAGTTTCTTGTCATAATTAGTATCGAAGTTACAGTTACCTGTCATAATTTGTATCGAAGTTATAGTTACTTGTCATAATTAGTATCGAAGTTACTGTTACCTGTCATATTTAGTATCGAAGTTACCGTTACCTGCTATAATTTGTATCGAAATTACAGTTCTTTGTCATAATTAGTATCGAAGTTACGGTTACCAGTCATAATTAGTATTGAAGGTACTGTTACCTGCCAAAATTTGTATCGATATTACAGTTACTCGTCATAATTAATAACGAAGTTACAGTTACCTGTCATTATTTGTATCGAAATTACAGTTACTTGTCATAATTAGTAGCGAAGTTACAGTTTCCTGTCATAGTTAGTATCGATGTTACTGTTACCTGTCATAATTAGTATCGAAGTTACAGTTACCTGCCATAATTTGTATCGAAATTACAGTGACTTGTCATAATTAGTAACGAAGTTACAGTTACCTGTCATAATTAGTATCGAAGTGATAGTTACTTGTCATAATGAGTATCGAAGTTACTGTTACTTGTCATAATTAGTATCGAAGTTACAGTTACCTGTCATAATTATTATCGAAGTTACTGTTACCTGTCATAATTTTTATCGAAATTACAGTTACTTGTCATAATTAGTATCGAAGTTACTGTCACCTGTCATAATTAGTATCGAGGTTACAGTTACCTGCCATAATTTGTATCGAAATTACAGTTCCATGTCATAATTAGTTTCGAAGTTACAGTTACCAGTCATAATTAGTATCGAAGGTACTGTTACCTGCCCTAATTTGTATCGAAATTACAGTTACTTGACATAATTAGTAACGAAGTTACAGTTACCTGTCATAATTTGTATCGAAATTACAGTTACTTGTCATAATTAGTAACGAAGTAATAGTTTCCTGTCATAATTAGTATCGAAGTTACTGTTACATGTCATAATTAGTATCGAAGTTACAGATACCTGCCATAATTTGTATCGAAATTACAGGGACTTGTCATAATTAGTAACGAAGTCACAGTTACCTGCCATAATTAGTACCGAAATTAAAGTTACTTGTCATAATTAGTAACGAAGTTACTGTTACCTGTCATAATTAGTATCGAAGTTACTGTTACCTGACATAATTAGTATTGACGTTACAGTTACCTACCATAATTTTTTATCAAAATTACAGTTACTTGTTATAATTAGTAACGAAGTTAGAGTTTCTTGTCATAATTAGTATCGAAGTTACAGTTACCTGTCATAATTTGTATCGAAGTTATAGTTACTTGTCATAATTAGTAACGAAGTTACAGTTACCTGTCATAATTTGTATCCAAGTTATAGTTACTTGTCATAATTAGTATCGAAGTTACTGTTACCTGTCATATTTAGTACCGAAGTTACAGTTACCTGCTATAATTTGTATCGAAATTAAAGTTCCTTGTCATAATTAGTATCGAAGTTACAGTTACCAGTCATAATTAGTATCGAAGGTACTGTTACCTGCCATAATTTGTATCGAAATTACAGTTCCTCGTCATAATTAGTAACGAAGTTACAGTTACCTGTCATTATTTGTAGCGAAATTACAGTTACTTGTCATAATTAGTAACGAAGTTACAGTTTCCTGTCATAGTTAGTATCGAAGTAACTGTTACCTGTCATAATTAGTATCGAAGTTACAGTTACCTGCCATAATTTGTATCGAAATAACTGTTACGTGTCATAATTAGTAACGAAGTTACAGTTACCTGTCATAATTAGTATCGAAGTTACAGTTACTTGTCATAATTAGTAACGAATTTACAGTTACCTGTCATAAATAGTATCGAAGTTACAGTTACTTGTCATAATTAGTATCAAAGTTACTGTTACCTGTCATAATTAGTATCGAAGTTACAGTTACCTGCCAAAATTTGTATCGAAATTACAGTTACTTGTCATAATTAGTAACGAAGTTACAGTTACCTGTGATAATTAGTTTCGAAGTTACAGTTTCTTGTCATAATTAGTATCGAAATTACAGTTACTTGTCATAATTAGTAACGAAGTAACAGTTTACTGTCATAATTAGTATCGAAGTTACAGTTACCTGCCATAATTAGTATCGAAGTTACTGTTACCTGTCATATTTAGTATCGAAGTTAACTTTTTCAGTCATAATTAGTATCGAAGTTACTGTTACCTGTCATAATTAGTATCGAAGTTACAGTTACCTGCCATCATTTGTATCGAAATTACAGTTACTTGTCATAATTAGTAACGAAGTTACAGTTACCTGTCATAATTTGTATCGAAATTACAGTTATTTGTCATAATTAGTATCGAAGTTACAGTTACCTGTCATAATAAGTATCGAAGTTACAGTTACTTGTCATAATTAGTATCGAAGTTACTGTTACCTGTCATAATTAGTATCGAAATTACAGTTACCTGCTATAATTTGTATCGAAATTACAGTTACTTCTCATAATTAGTAACGAAGTTACAGTTACCTGCCATAATTAGTATCGAAATTACAGTTACTTGTCATAATTAGTAACGAAGTTGCTGTTACCTGTAATAATTAGTATCGATGTTACAGTTACCTGCCATAATTTGTATCGAAATTACAGTTACTTGTCTTAATTAGTAACGAAGTTCCAGTTACTTGTCATAATTATTATCGAAGTTACTGTTACCTGTCATAATTTGTATCGAAATTACAGTTATTTGTCATAATTAGTATCGAAGTTACAGTTACCTGTCATAATTAGTATCGAAGTTATAGTTACTTGTCATAATTAGTATCGAAGTTACTGTTACCTGTCATAATTAGTATCGAGGTTACAGTTACCTGCCATAATTTGTATCGAAATTACAGTTACTTGTCATAATTAGTAACGAACTTACAGTTACCTGTCATAATTGGTATCGAAGTTACAGTTACTTGTCATAATAAGTATCGAAGTTACTGTTACCTGTCGTAATTAGTATCGAAGTTACAGTAACCTTCTAAAATTTGTATCAAAATTACAGTTACTTGTCATAATTAATAACGAAGTTACAGTTACCTGTCATAATTGGTATCGAATTCACAGTTACTTGTCATAATTAGTATCGAAGTTACTGTTACCTGTAATAATTAGTATCGATGTTACAGTTACCTGCCATAATTTGTATCGAAATTACAGTTATTTGTCTTAATTAGTAACGAAGTTCCAGTTACTTGTCATAATTATTATCGAAGTTACTGTTACCTGTCATAATTTTTATCGAAATTACAGTTACTTGTCATAATTAGTATCGAAGTTACTGTTACTTGTCATAATTAGTATCGAAGTTACAGTTACCTGTCATAATTATTATCGAAGTTACTGTTACCTGTCATAATTTTTATCGAAATTACAGTTACTTGTCATAATTAGTATCGAAGTTACTGTCACCTGTCATAATTAGTATCGAGGTTACAGTTACCTGCCATAATTTGTATCGAAATTACAGTTCCATGTCATAATTAGTTTCGAAGTTACAGTTACCAGTCATAATTAGTATCGAAGGTACTGTTACCTGCCCTAATTTGTATCGAAATTACAGTTACTTGACATAATTAGTAACGAAGTTACAGTTACCTGTCATAATTTGTATCGAAATTACAGTTACTTGTCATAATTAGTAACGAAGTAATAGTTTCCCGTCATAATTAGTATCGAAGTTACTGTTACATGTCATAATTAGTATCGAAGTTACAGATACCTGCCATAATTTGTATCGAAATTACAGGGACTTGTCATAATTAGTAACGAAGTCACAGTTACCTGCCATAATTAGTACCGAAATTAAAGTTACTTGTCATAATTAGTAACGAAGTTACTGTTACCTGTCATAATTAGTATCGAAGTTACTGTTACCTGACATAATTAGTATTGACGTTACAGTTACCTACCATAATTTTTTATCAAAATTACAGTTACTTGTTATAATTAGTAACGAAGTTAGAGTTTCTTGTCATAATTAGTATCGAAGTTACAGTTACCTGTCATAATTTGTATCGAAGTTATAGTTACCAGTCATAATTAGTATCGAAGGTACTGTTACCTGCCATAATTTGTATCGAAATTACAGTTCCTCGTCATAATTAGTAACGAAGTTACAGTTACCTGTCATTATTTGTAGCGAAATTACAGTTACTTGTCATAATTAGTAACGAAGTTACAGTTTCCTGTCATAGTTAGTATCGAAGTAACTGTTACCTGTCATAATTAGTATCGAAGTTACAGTTACCTGCCATAATTTGTATCGAAATAACTGTTACGTGTCATAATTAGTAACGAAGTTACAGTTACCTGTCATAATTAGTATCGAAGTTACAGTTACTTGTCATAATTAGTAACGAATTTACAGTTACCTGTCATAAATAGTATCGAAGTTACAGTTACTTGTCATAATTAGTATCAAAGTTACTGTTACCTGTCATAATTAGTATCGAAGTTACAGTTACCTGCCAAAATTTGTATCGAAATTACAGTTACTTGTCATAATTAGTAACGAAGTTACAGTTATCTGTGATAATTAGTTTCGAAGTTACAGTTTCTTGTCATAATTAGTATCGAAATTACAGTTACTTGTCATAATTAGTAACGAAGTAACAGTTTACTGTCATAATTAGTATCGAAGTTACAGTTACCTGCCATAATTAGTATCGAAGTTACTGTTACCTGTCATATTTAGTATCGAAGTTAACTTTTTCAGTCATAATTAGTATCGATGTTACTGTTACCTGTCATAATTAGTATCGAAGTTACAGTTACCTGCCATCATTTGTATCGAAATTACAGTTACTTGTCATAATTAGTAACGAAGTTACAGTTACCTGTCATAATTTGTATCGAAATTACAGTTATTTGTCATAATTAGTATCGAAGTTACAGTTACCTGTCATAATAAGTATCGAAGTTACAGTTACTTGTCATAATTAGTATCGAAGTTACTGTTACCTGTCATAATTAGTATCGAAATTACAGTTACCTGCCATAATTTGTATCGAAATTACAGTTACTTCTCATAATTAGTAACGAAGTTACAGTTACCTGCCATAATTAGTAACGAAGTTCCAGTTACTTGTCATAATTATTATCGAAGTTACTGTTACCTGTCATAATTTGTATCGAAATTACAGTTATTTGTCATAATTAGTATCGAAGTTACAGTTACCTGTCATAATTAGTATCGAAGTTATAGTTACTTGTCATAATTAGTATCGAAGTTACTGTTACCTGTCATAATTAGTATCGAGGTTACAGTTACCTGCCATAATTTGTATCGAAATTACAGTTACTTGTCATAATTAGTAACGAACTTACAGTTACCTGTCATAATTGGTATCGAAGTTACAGTTACTTGTCATAATAAGTATCGAAGTTACTGTTACCTGTCGTAATTAGTATCGAAGTTACAGTAACCTGCTAAAATTTGTATCAAAATTACAGTTACTTGTCATAATTAATAACGAAGTTACAGTTACCTGTCATAATTGGTATCGAATTCACAGTTACTTGTCATAATTAGTATCGAAGTTACTGTTACCTGTAATAATTAGTATCGATGTTACAGTTACCTGCCATAATTTGTATCGTAATTACAGTTATTTGTCTTAATTAGTAACGAAGTTCCAGTTACTTGTCATAATTATTATCGAAGTTACTGTTACCTGTCATAATTTTTATCGAAATTACAGTTACTTGTCATAATTAGTATCGATGTTACAGTTACTTGTCATAATTAGTATCGAAGTTCTGTTACCTGTAATAATTAGTATCGATGTTACAGTTACCTGCCATAATTTGTATCGAAATTACAGTTACTTGTCATAATTAGTAACGAACTTACAGTTACCTGTCATAATTGGTATCGAAGTTACAGTTACTTGTCATAATAAGTATCGAAGTTACTGTTACCTGTCGTAATTAGTATCGAAGTTACAGTAACCTGCTAAAATTTGTATCAAAATTACAGTTACTTGTCATAATTAATAACGAAGTTACAGTTACCTGTCATAATTGGTATCGAATTCACAGTTACTTGTCATAATTAGTATCGAAGTTAAAGTTACCTGCCATAATTTGTATCGAAATTACAGGGACTTGTCATAATTAGTAACGAAGTTACAGTTACCTGCCATAATTAGTATCGAAATTAATGTTACTTGTATTAATTAGTAACGAAGTTACAGTTACCTGTAATAAATAGTATCGCAGTTACTGTTACCTGTCATAATTAGTATTGAAGTTAAAGTTACCTACCATAATTTTTATCAAAATTACAGTTACTTGTCATAATTAATAACGAAGGTGGAGTTTCTTGTCATAATTAGTATCGAAGTTACAGTTACCTGTCATAATTTGTATCGAAGTTATAGTTACTTGTCATAATTAGTATCGAAGTTACTGTTACCTGTCATAATTAGTATCGAGGTTACAGTTACCTGCCACAATTTGTATCGAAATTACAGTTCCTAGTCATAATTAGTATCGAAGTTACAGTTACCAGTCATAATTAGTATCGAAGGTACTGTTACCTGACCTAATTTGTATCGAAATTACAGTTACTTGACATAATTAGTAACGAAGTTACAGTTACCTGTCATAATTTGAATCGAAATTACAGTTACTTGTCATTATTAGTAACGAAGTTACAGTTTCCTGTCATAATTAGTACCGAAGTAACTGTTACCTGTCATAATTAGTATCGAAGTTACAGTTACCTGCCATAATTTGTATCGAAATTACAGGGACTTGTCATAATTAGAATCGAAGTTACTGTTACCTGTCATAATTAGTATTGAAGTTACAGTTACCTACCATAATTTTTTATCAAAATGACAGTTACTTGTTATAATTAGTAACGAAGTTAGAGTTTCTTGTCATAATTAGTATCTAAGTTACAGTTACCTGTCATAATTTGTATCGAAGTTATAGTTACTTGTCATAACTAGTAACGAAGTTACAGTTACCTGTCATAATTTGTATCGAAGTTATAGTTACTTGTCATAATTAGTATCGAAGTTACTGTTACCTGTCATATTTAGTATCGAAGTTACCCTTACCTGCTATAATTTGTATCGAAATTACAGTTCTTTGTCATAATTAGTATCGAAGTTACAGTTACCAGTCATAATTAGTATCGAAGGTACTGTTACCTGCCATAATTTGTATCGATATTACAGTTACTCGTCATAATTAATAACGAAGTTACAGTTACCTGTCATTATTTGTATCGAAATTACAGTTACTTGTCATAATTAGTAACGAAGTTACAGTTTCCTGTCATAGTTAGTATCGATGTTACTGTTACCTGTCATAATTAGTATCGAAGTTACAGTTACCTGCCATAATTTGTATCGAAATTACCGTTACTTGTCATAATTAGTAACGAAGTTACAGTAACCTGTCATAATTAGTATCGAAGTTACAGTTACTTGTCATAATGAGCATCGAAGTTACTGTTACTTGTCATAATTAGTATCGAAGTTACAGTTACCTGTCATAATTAGTATCGAAATTACAATTACCTGCCATAATTTTTAACGAAATTACAGTTACTCGTCATAATTAGTATCGAAGTTACAGTTACCTGTCATAATTTGTATCGAAGTTACAGTTACTTGTCATAATTAGTATCGAAGTTACAGTTACTTGTCATAATAAGTATCGAAGTTACTGTTACCTGCCATAATTAGTATTGAAATTACAGTTACCTACCATAATTTTTTATCAAAATTACTGTTACTTGTCATAATTAATAACGAATTTAGAGTTTCTTGTCATAATTTGTATCGAAGTTACAGTAACCTGTCACAATTTATATCGAAGTTATAGTTACTTGTCATAATAAGTATCGAAGTTACTGTTACCTGCCATAATTAGTATTGAAATTACAGTTACCTACCATAATTTTTTATCAAAATTACTGTTACTTGTCATAATTAATAACGAATTTAGAGTTTCTTGTCATAATTATTATCGAAGTTACAGTTACCTGCCATAATTTGTATCAAAATTACAGTTACTTGTCATAATTAGTAACGAAGTTACAGTTACCAGCCAAAATTTGTATCGAAATTACAGTTACTTGTCATTATTAGTAACGAAGTTACAGTTACCTGTCATAATTAGTATCGAAGTTACAGTTACTTGTCATAATTAGTATCGAAGTTACTCTTCAATGTCATAATTAATATCGACGTTACATTTACCTGCCATAATTTGTATCGAAATTACAGTTACTTGTCATAATTAGTAACGAAGTTACATTTAACTGTCATAATTAATATCGAAGTTACAGTTACCTGCCATAATTTGTATCGAAATTACAGTTACTTGTCTTAATTTTTAACGAAGTTACAGTTACTTGCCATAATTAATATAAAAATTACAGTTACTTGTCATAATTAGTAATGAAGTTGCTGTTACCTGTCATAATTAGTATCGAAGTTACTGTTACCTGTCATAATTAGTATCGAAGTTACAGTTACCTGCCATAATTTTTTATGAAAATTACAGTTACTTGTCATAATTAGTAACGAAGTTAGAGTTAATTGTCATTATTAATATCGAAGTAACAGTTACCTGTCATAATTAGTATCGAAGTTACAGTTACTTGTCATAATTAGTATCGAAGTTACCGTTACCTGTCATAATTAGTATCGAAGTTAGATTTACCTGCCATAATTTGTATCGAAATTACAGTTACTTGTCATAATTAGTAACGATGTTACAGTTACCTGTCATAATTAGTTTCGAAATTACAGTTTCTTGTCATAATTAGTATCGAAGTTACTGTTACTTGTCATAAATAGTATCGAAGTTACTGTTACCTGTCATAATTAGTATCGAAGTTATAGTTACCTGCCATAATTTGTATCGAAATTACAGTTACTTGTCATAATTAGTAAAGTAGTTACAGTTACCTGTCATCATTAGTATCGAAGTTACAGTTACTTGTCATAATTAGTATCGAAGTTAATGTTACATGTCATAATTAGTATCGAAATTACAGATACTTGTCATAATTAGTAACGAAGTTACAGTTTACTGTCATAATTAGTATCGAAGTTACAGTTACCTGCCATAATTAGTATCGAAGTTACTGTTACCTGTCATATTTAGTATCGAAGTTACCGTTTTCTGTCATAATTAGTATCGAAGTTACTGTTACCTGTCATAATTAGTATCGAAGTTACAGTTACCTGCCATCATTTGTATCGAAATTACAGTTACTTGTCATAATTAGTAACGAAGTTTCAGTTACCTGTCATAATTTGTATCGAAATTACAGTTATTTGTCATAATTAGTATTGAAGTTACAGTTACCTGTCATAATTAGTATCGAAGTTACAGTTACCTGCCATAATTAGTATCGAAGTTACTCTTACCTGTCATATTTAGTATCGAAGTTACCGTTTTCTGTCATAATTAGCATCGAAGTTACAGTAACCTGTCATAATTAGTATCGAAGTTACTGTTACCTGTAATAATTAGTATCGAAGTTACAGTTACCTGCCATAATTTGTATCGAAATTACAGTTACTTGTCATAATTAGTAACAAAGTTCCAGTTACTTGTCATAATTATTATCGAAGTTACTGTTACCTGTCATAATTTTTATCGAAATTACAGTTACTTGTTATAATTAGTATCGCAGTTACAGTTAACTGTCATAGTTAGTATCGATGTTACAGTTACCTGTCATAATTAGTATCGAAGTTACTGTTACATGTCATAATTAGAAACGAAGTTACTGTTACTTGTCATAAATTGTAACGAAGGTACAGTTACCTGCCATAATTTGTATCGAAATTACAGTTACTTGTCGTAATTAGTAACGAAGTTACAGTTACTTGTCATAATTAGTATCGAAGTTACAGTTACCTGTCATAATTAGTAATGAAGTAACAGTTACCTGCCATAATTTGTATCGAAATTACAGTTCCTTGTCATAATTAGTATCGAAGTTACAGTTACCGGTCATAATTTGCATCGAAGGTACTGTTACTTGTTATAATTCGACGGTCCCAATTAGTAACATTGTATCTCAAAACTCAATGTTTTGAGATATGCCACTTTAAATATTTGCACGTTCCTTGCAAATCATGGAAACTACTTATTGTTGATTTTACAATTTATTGTTGATGTTGGACAGAAGGACAACAATATATACAATTTTTGATATATTTTAATTGTTTATTACAGAATTACATGAGATACAATAATCAGATCCTAAATGATTCAAAATATGAACATTGTATGTTGAGTTACAATGATAATACTAGTAAAATGTATAAAAATTTGACAATTATTTCAATATGTTTCATTGTACATTCTGTTTCAACATAGGTATCATTATTTAATTATTCATCTCTAACATACACTTAAAATTATTGAATATTCAATACTTAATTATTTGACATTCTATTATTTTAAGCATAATACAAAGGTAATAAATGGATTTAAATGAAAAAATGAAATGAAATTACAAATTACACATAATGATAACTACAATTGAATAAAAACTGACTGGTACAATTTCAAAAAACACATGAAATAGCAGATGCTCGTGGGATTTTTAAGATACAGAACTACTGTACACAGTAAGAAAGATAAAAATTTTGACCTGATATAAAACAAACATGATAAAAATAATTGCAACAATTAATCATTTAATAGTGATTAAACCTAACAAAATATTCATTTTATCTTTCTTTTCTTTTTGTAGCTTAGGTTTTCATAGAAGGGTCTGTAGCATGCTGGGATATGTTCAGAAGTACAAAGTGACATTAAGTCACGGTACTTATCTTTTGTACTGGGCAATGGTTTTGAAAATGCACATTTTAGATTATAGCATGTTGTTCTTCTACCACGATGTTTACTATACAAATCCATTGTTTTTACTTCTGGATTTAGGTGGTCAGTTTTTACGCGGAGTAATGTAGGATTTTCTGCATTTATCTGAACTTCTTTGACCTTATTCCACTGAACTTGTTCACCATCTGCATAATGCGACCAGTTCCTATTATCTAATTTTAAAAGTGCCTTCAGATCAAAAATATCGTCTTGAGTTATTTGGTTGGTTGGTTCTTAAGTTTAGGGGCTGCGACAACGCGGTCATGTAGCCCCGTGTACTTTGGGTGTGTGTAGAATCAGTCTGATAACCGGTGTTAATTGTGATGACTGTAATAATTTGTGTTATCTGTCTTTTTTAATTTAAGTACTGCAACTTAGAATTTTTCAAATAATTCCTACTTTTGCCGCCAAGCGCCACCGGCAACGACTACTAGGCCAAGTTCGAAACTCAGCTACTAGACGCCACCGCAGTCGGCTCTTGGCAACGAACATAGAAACCTAAGAGCGTTGTTTACATTAACCTATCCAATTTAGCTTCACACAGGTGCAATTAGTGGAAGGTTCTTTAACATGCCATAAATCTATGACATGGGACCGCCGGCTTTACTTCCCCTCCGAAGGAAGGCATACTGAGGGATTTTAACGCTCTTAAAAAATCCGACGGCTTCGGCCGGGTTTGAACCCGCTATCTTGGGCATAGAAGCTCAGCATGCTACCGACTACGCCACTTGAGTTATTTCTTTTACTATATGTGCCTTACCGTTAAGTTTTGCAGTTTTAATTAGCATAATCCATTGATCGGGAGTGTAGACAGTGATGCCCTTCTTTGCCCTTTCAATTAGGGCATGCATAGAATCGCCTTCATTTTGCGTGTGTCCTTTCTGAAGGAACCTCTGGGTGATGTTTACTTTATATTTATCAGCAATCAACGAAAACATAGCATACACTTTTCGGTTACGGTTTTGACCGCTGCAGTTATCTGAAAATAATACGAATTCCTTAACACCTTTTTCAATTTTAGTTTCCATAAAACTCATTAAAAAACTTCCAATTTCATTGCTTCCCCTTTTCCCTATCGATTCATGCCTAACGTAACAGTAACCTTCATGCTTAGACAAGTCATATACAGTGAAGTTTTAAGTCGAATATTTTCGTTTGTAATAAAACAAACTTACTTCACTTTGTGGTGTTACTAGAACTTTTTGTAAATCAAAACAAGCTACACATACAGTAGGATCATCAATCGCTCTCATTTTCTCTTTTTCCTTAACTTCCCTGAGAAATTCTGTGACTGTACGGTGAGTTTCATATGCTGTTTGTAGGTCGTTCTTCTGTTCTTTATCTGAATTTCTGTAAAGGTTGCATAACTCACATTGATCCTTCTTAGGTATAAAAAAACCTATATTGAATTCTGATACAAATATGTCTCTATATTGGCGGGCAGTTGCAAGTTCCTGGTATCCCATTTTCTTTGCCCATTCTTCATACAACTTAAAGAGTTTCCCTATAGACAGCCCTTCTTCAAAATATTTACGATTAGTTTCTTTCCTCAAATAGTGGGATTCAACAACAGGAATGGAAGCAACGTGGGTTCTTACACTTTCTTTTATAGAATGTTTTATATTTGACTACCTCTATTGACATGTTTTCCTCTTTTGTCTGGGGAAATAGCACCAGATCTAGAACTATCGACCTTATTTAGAGCGGACATGACCCCCATATCGTTTATGCCTAAAGTATGAAGAAACATTGTTTTGCATACTTTCACAAATTTTCCGTTGACTTCAAATGAGTATAGTAAGCTACATTTTCTTCTAGAATTCCCTTTCACGGTTTGTTGCTTTTTGTCTAGTTTTGTAACACATCGAGCAATGAAATCCCATTTACGTGTATGACTTTCAATACTCCAGAATTTACAGAATAATTGCAATCTCTCTTCATTATTAATCCTAACTTTACAGCTGTAACGACATGTCACAACACAACCTGGTCCTAGTTCTCTGGCTGGTACAGTTTTACCAGTATTGCGTCTTACATACGACTGTCCCATACCTCTAGCTTTTTTGCATTGTTCTACCTTCCAATTATTCACATTCCTTGGACGTTTCCTTCCTGGGGTGTCTTTCTTTGGAACTTTTCTACTCTTTCTTATTTTATTTTCATTGTTATCAAAGGTTGTATTCGAAGACGTACTTACATCTAAATATGTACTCTGGTCACTCGGCTCACTGTCTTGTATGGAAGTGTTCTTCAAGGTATCTGGTAATGGGTTAGGGCTTTCTCCTGCGTCTGTGAATAACGCTCTAATTAGTGAATATGTACAATGAAATTTACCTTCAGATGGCTTTCTCGATACAACATTAACTATAGGAGGGAAGGAGACTATAGTCCGGTCCTCACTGTAAATATCTGACAACGGGTTTACGTTGGAAATTACGTGGTATTGACCCGTAAAGAAAAATAGATAAGGACTTCATAAATATACATTCGGTATATTAAATTCAAATCATTTTTCCTACTTCACTAAAGTCCATTTTACAGCATAGAAGTAATCAACACACCTTCATTATATGTCATGGGGGCATCATTATTGCTTGTAGAAGGGACAGAACTTCCCACTGTAGTATCCTCATTGAGAAAGTCCGATGATACTGTGATTGAGATGTTAAAATAAAAAAAAGGATTAATAATAACATAGAGTAACGACTGCAGATACAATTTACACAAGCAATGACTCTGTAGGCAATTCAGTCAAATATTATTTCCTCTAATTAAAATTTAAAGAATGAAGCTGTTAATAACAACAACAGTAATTGTGGGTGTTATTATTATAATACCAAAAACACTTACCTAAACTAATTATTTCCTTATTTTCGACGATATTCAGTGCCATTTGCACCATTTTTTTGTGCGGGAACTAAAATCACTCATGGTTTCACTTAAAGAACACTTAGAAATAATGACAAAGAGGATGCAATGCAAGCTTCTTTAGCATCCATTTTCAGACCATCAGCTGTGAATTGGCGGCAAAACAATAGAAGCGCTATTCGTATGTTGTAGCAGTGTAGGAAACACGATAAAACAAAACTAACAATATAATGTAAAATTCAACAATATTACACAACAATGAAAAGCTTCGAGTAGTATAAGTGTAACTCAAGATACAATGTTAATACCTGCAACATAGGATCTGGTTACTGTTACAATATTAATATTTTTGGAAATAACTTTTTTTTTCAATTGCAAACATACAATTTTAATGGCTTAAATGATAGATAAATTCAATGTTAGTTCATTGGTTAACTTAACTCAAAACCCTAAAAAAGTGAGTTACAATGTTACTACTTGAGACCGTCGAATTATGACAGGTAACTGTAACATCGTTACTAAATATGACAAGTAACTGTAATTTCGATACAAATTATGGCAGGTAATTGTAATTTCGATACTAATTATGACAGGTAACAGTGACTTCGATACTAATTATGACAAGTAACAGTACCTTCGATACTAATTATGACAAGTAACTGTAATATCGATACTAATTATGACAGGTAACTGTAACTTCATTAATAATTATGACAAGTAACTGTAATTTCGATACAAATTTTGGCAGGTAATTGTAACTTCGATACTAATTATGACAGGTAACAGTAACTTCGATACTAATTATGACAAGTAACTGTAACTTCGATACTAATTATGACAGGTAACTGTAAATTCGTTACTAATTATGACAACTGTAATTTTGATACAAATTATGGCAGGTAACTGTAACTTCGATACTAATTATGACAGGTAACAGTAACTTCGATACTAATTATGACAAGTAACTATAACTTCGATACTAATTATGACAAGTAACAGTAAATTTGATAAAAAATTATGGTAGGTAACTGTAACTTCAATACTAATTATGGCAGGTAACAGTAACTTCGATACTAATTATGACAAGTAACTGTAATTTCGATACTAATTATGACAAGTAACTGTAACTTCGATACTAATTATGACAGGTAACTGTAACTTCGTTACTAATTATGACAAGTAACTGTAATTTCGTTACAAATTATGGCAGGTAATTGTAATTTCGATACTAATTATGACAGGTAACTGTAACTTCGATACTAATTATTACAAGTAACAGTAACTTCGATACTAATTATTACAAGTAACAGTAACTTCGATACTAATTATGATAGGTAACTGTAACTTCGTTACTAATTATGACAAGTAACTGTAATTTCGATACAAATTTTGGCAGGTAACTGTAACTTCGATACTAATTATGACAGGTAACAGTAACTTCGATACTTATTATGACAAGTAACTGTAACTTCGATACTAATTATGACAGGTAACTGTAACTTCGTTACTAATTATGACAAGTAACTGTAATTTCGATACAAATTATGGCAGGTTACTGTAACTTCGATACTAATTATGACAGGTAACAGTAACTTCGATACTAACTATGACAGGAAACTGTAACTTCGTTACTTATTATGACAAGTAACTGTAATTTCGATACAAATAATGACACGTAACTGTAACCTCGTTACAAATTATGACAAGTAACTGTAATTTCGATACAAATTATGGCAGGTAACAGTACCTTCGATACTAATTATGACTGGTAACTGTAACATCGATACTAATTATGACAAGGAACTGTAATTTCGATACAAATTATAGCAGGTAACTGTAACTTCGATACTAAATATGACAGGTAAGAGTAACTTCGATACTAATTATGACAAGTAACTATAACTTCGATACAAATTATGACAGGTAACTGTAACTTCGTTACTAATTATGACAAGTAACTATAACTCCGATACAAATTTTGACAGGTAACTGTAACTTCGATACTAATTATGACAAGAAACTCTAACTTCGTCACTAATTATGACAAGTAACTGTAATTTTGATAAAAAATTATGGTAGGTAACTGTAACTTCAATACTAATTATGTCAGGTAACAGTAACTTCGATACTAATTATGACAGGTAACTGTAACATCGTTACTAATTATGACAAGTAACTTTAATTTCGATACAAATTATGACAGGTAGCTGTAACTTCGTTACTAATTATGTCAAGTAACTGTAATTTCGATACAAATTATGGCAGGTAACAGTACCTTCGATACTAATTATGACTGGTAACTGTAACTTCGATACTAATTATGACAAGGAACTGTAATTTCGATACAAATTATGGCAGGTAACTGTAACCTCGATACTAATTATGACAGGTAACAGTAACTTCTATACTAATTAAGACAAGTAACTATAACTTCGATACAAATTATGACAGGTAACTGTAACTTCGATACTAATTATGACAAGAAACTCTACCTTCGTTACTAATTATGACAAGTAGCTGTAATTTTGATAAAAATTATGGTAGGTAACTGTAACTTCAATACTAATTATGTCAGGTAACAGTAACTTCGATACTATTTATGACAGGTAACTGTAACTTCGTTACTAATTAATACAAGTAACATTAATTTCGATACTAATTATGGCAGGTAACTGTAACTTCGTTACTAATTATGACAAGTCCCTGTAATTTCGATACAAATTATGGCAGGTAACTGTAACTTCGATACTAATTACGACAAGTAATTGTAACTTCGATACTTATTATGACAGGTAACTGTAACTTCGTTACTAATTATGACAAGTAACTGTAATTTCGGTACAAATTTTAGTAGGTTACTTTAATTTCGATATTAATTATGACAGGTAACAGTAACTTCGATATTTATTATGACAAGTAACTGTACCTTCGATACTAATTATGACAGGTAACTGTAAGTTCGTTACTAATTATGACAAGTAACTGTAATTTCGATACAAATTATGGCAGGTCACTGTAACTTCGATACTAATCATGACAGTTAACAGTAACTTCGATGCTAATTATGACATTTAACTATAACTTCGATACAAATTATGACAGGTAACTGTAACGTCGATACTAATTATGACAAGAAACTCTAACTTCGTAACTAATTATGACAAGTAACTGTAATTTTGATAAAAAATATGGTAGGTAACTGTAACTTCAATACTAATTATGACAGGTAACAGTAACTTCGATACTAATTATGACAGGTAACTATAACTTCGTTACTAATTATCACAAGTAACTTTAATTTCGATACTAATTATGGCAGGTAAATTTAAATTCGTTACTAATTATGACAAGTCCCTGTAATTTCGTTACAAATTATGGCAGGTAACTGTAACTTCCATGCTAAGTATGACAGGTAACAGTTACTTCGATACTAATTATGACAAGTAACTGTAACTTCGATAGTAATTATGACTGGTAACTGTAACTCCGTTACTAAATATGACAAGTAACTTTAATTTCCATACAAATTATGACAGGTATCTGTAACTTCGTTACTAATTATGTCAAGTAACTGTAATTTCGATACAAATTATGGCAGGTAACAGTACCTTCGATACTAATTATGATTGGTAACTGTAACTTCGATACTAATTATGACAAGAAACTGTAATTTCGATACAAATTATGGCAGGTAACTGTAACCTCGATACTAATTATGACAGGTAACAGTAACTTCGATACTAATTATGACAAGTAACTATAACTTCGATACAAATTATGACAGGTAACTGTAATTTCGATACTAATTATGACAAGAAACTGTAACTTCGATACTAATTATGACAGGTAACTGTAACTTCGTTACTAATTATGACAAGTAACTGTAATTTCGGTACAAATTTTAGCAGGTTACTTTAACTTCGATACTAATTATGACAGGTTACAGTAACTTCGATACTAATTATGACAAGTAACTATAACTTCGATACAAATTATGACAGGTAACTGTAACTTCGATACTAATTATGACAAGAAACTGTAACTTCGATACTAATTATGACAGGTAACTGTAACTTCGTTACTAATTATGACAAGTAACTGTAATTTCGGTACAAATTTTAGCAGGTTACTTTAACTTCGATACTAATTATGACAGGTAACAGTAACATCGATACTTATTATGACAAATAACTGTACCTTCGATACTAATTATGACAAGAAACTCTAACTTCGTTACTAATTATGACAATTAACTGTAATTTTGATAAAAAAATATGGTAGGTAACTGTAACTTCAATACTAATTATGACAAGTAACAGTAACTTCGATACTAATTATGACAGGTAACAGTAACATCGATACTAATTATGACAAGTAACTGTAACATCGATAGTTATTATGACAGGTAACTGTAACTTCGATACTAATTATGACAAGAAACTCTAACTTCGTTACTAATTATGACAAGTAACTGTAATTTTGATAAAAAATTATGGTAGGTAACTGTAACTTCAATACTAATTATGACAGGTAATAGTAACTTCGATACTAATTATGACAAGTAACTATAACTTCGATACAAATTATGACAGGTAACCGTAACTTCGATACTAATTATGACAAGAAATTCTACCTTCGTTACTTATTATGACAAGTAACTGTAATTTTGATAAAAATTATGGTAGGTAACTGTATCTTCAATACTAATTATGACAGGTAACAGTATCATCGATACTATTTATGACAGGTAACTCTAACTTCGTTACTAATTAATACAAGTAACATTAATTTCGATACTAATTATGGCAGGCAACTGTAACTTCGTTACTAATTATGACAAGTCCCTGTAATTTCGATACAAATTATGGCAGGTAACTGTAACTTCGATACTAATTATGACAAGTAACTGTAACTTCGATACTAATTATGACAGGTAACTGTAACTTCGTTACTAATTATGACAAGTAACTGTAATTTCGGTACAAATTTTAGCAGGTTACTTTAACTTCGATACTAATTATGACAGGAAACAGTAACTTCGATACTTATTATGACAAGTAACTGTACCTTCGATACTAATTATGACAGGTAACTGTAAGTTCGTTACTAATTATGACAAGTAACTGTAATTTCGATACAAATTATGGCAGGTCACTGTAACTTCGATACTAATCATGACAGGTAACAGTAACTTCGATACTAATTATGACATTTAACTATAACTTCGATACAAATTATGACAGGTAACTGTAACTTCGATACTAATTATGACAAGAAACTCTAACTTCGTTACTAATTATGACAAGTAACTATAATTTTGATAAAAAATATGGTAGGTAACTGTAACTTCAATACTAATTATGACAGGTAACAGTAACTTCGATACTAATTATGACAGGTAACTGTAACTTCGTTACTAATTATCACAAGTAACTTTAATTTCGATACTAATTATGGCAGGTAACTTTAAATTCGATACTAATTATGACAAGTCCCTGTAATTTCGTTACAAATTATGGCAGGTAACTGTAACTTCCATACTAAGTATGACAGGTAACAGTTACTTCGATACTAATTATGACAAGTAACTGAAACTTCGATAGTAATTATGACTGGTAACTGTAACTTCCTTACTAATTATGACAATTAACTGTAATTTCGGTACAAATTATGGCAGGTAACTGTAACTTCGATACTAATTATGACAGGTAACAGTAACTTCGATACTAATTATGACAAGTAACTGTAACATCGTTACTAATTATGACAAGTAACTGTAACTTCGATAGTAATTATGACAGGTAACTGTAACTTCGTTACTAATTATGACAAGTAACTGTAATTTCGCTACAAATTTTGGCAGGTAACTGTAACTTCGATACTAATTATGACAGGTAACAGTAACTACGTTACTAATTATGACAGGTAACAGTAACATCGATACTAATTATGACAAGTAACTGTAACTTCGATAGTAATTATGACAGGTAACTGTAACTTCGTTACTAATTATGACAAGTAACTCTAACTTTGTTACTAATTATGACAAGTAACTGTAATTTTGATAAAAATTTATGGCAGGTAACTGTAACTTCGATACTAATTATGACAAGTAACTGTAATTTCGATACAAATTATGGCAGGTAACTGTAACTTCGATACTAATTATGACAGGTAACAGTAACTTCGATACTAATTATGACAGAAAACAGTAACTTCGATACTAATTATGACAGGTAACTGTAACTTCGATAATAATTATGGCAGGTAACTGTAACTTCGTTACTAATTATGAGAAGTAACTGTAATTTCGATACAAATTGTGGCAGGTAATGGTAATTTCGATACTAATTATGACAGGTAACAGTAACGTCGATACTAATTATGACAAGTAACTGTAACTCCGATAGTAATTACGACAGGTAACTGTAACTTCGTTATTAATTATGACATGTAACTGTAATTTCGCTACAAATTATGGCAGGTAACTGTAACTTCGATACTAATTATGACAGGTAACAGTAATTTCGTTACTAATTATGACAGGTAACAGTAACATCGATACTAATTATGACAAGTAACTGTAACTTCGATACTAATTGTGGCAGGTAACTGTAACTTCGTTACTAATTATGACAAGTAACTTTAATTTCGATACTAATTATGGCAGGTAACTGTAACTTCGTTACTAATTATGACAAGTCCCTGTAATTTCGATACAAATTATGGCAGGTAACTGTAACTTCGATACTAATTATGACAGGTAACAGTAACTTCGATACTAATTATGACAGGAAACTGTAACTTCGTTGCTAATTATGACAAGTAACTGTAATTTCGATACAAATTATGACAGGTAACTGTAACTTCGTTACTAATTATGTCAAGTACCTGTAATTTCGATACAAATTATGGCAGGTAACAGTACCTTCGATACTAATTATGACTGGTAACTGTAACTTCGATACTAATTATGACAAGGAACTGTAATTTCGATACAAATTATGGCAGGTAACTGTAAACTCGATACAAATTATGACAGGTAACAGCAACTTCGATACTAATTATGACAAGTAACTAAAACATCGATACAAATTATGACAGGTAACTGTAACTTCGATACTAATTATGACAAGAAACTCTACCTTAGTTACTAGTTATGACAAGAAACTGTAATTTTGATAAAAATTATGGTAGGTAACTGTAACTTCAATACTAATTATGACAGGTAACAGTAACTTCGATACTATTTATGACAGGTAACTGTAACTTTGTTACTAATTAATACAAGTAACATTAATTTCGATACTAATTATGGCAGGTAACTGTAACTTCGTTACTAATTATGACAAGTCCCTGTAATTTCGATACAAATTATGGCAGGTAACTGTCACTTCGATACTAATTATGACAAGTAACTGTAACTTGGATACTAATTATGACAGGTAACTGTAACTTCGTTACTAATTAATACAAGTAACTGTAATTTCGATACAAATTTTAGCAGGTAACTTTAACTTCGATACTAATTATGACAGGTAACAGTAACTTCGTACTTATTATGACAAGTAACTGTACCTTCGATACTAATTATGACAGGTAACTGTAAGTTCGTTACTAATTATGACAAGTAACTGTAATTTCGATACAAATTATGGCAGGTCACTGTAACTTCGATACTAATCATGACAGGTAACAGTAACTTCGATACTAATTATGACATTTAACTATAACTTCGATACAAATTATGACAGGTAACTGTAACTTCGATACTAATTATGACAAGAAACTCTAACTTCGTTACTTATTATGGTAGGTAACTGTAACTTCAATAGTAATTTTGGCAGGTAACAGTAACTTCGATACTAATTATGACAGGTAACTGTGACTTCGTTACTAATTATCACAAGTAACTTTAATTTCGATACTAATTATGGCAGGTAACTTTAAATTCGTTACTAATTATGACAAGTCTCTGTAATTTCGTTACAAATTATGGCAGGTAACTGTAACTTCCATACTAATGATGACAGGTAACAATAACTTCGATACTAATTATGACAAATAACTGTAACTTCGATAGTAAATATGACTGGTAACTGTATCATCGTTACTAATTATGACAAGTAACTGTAATTTCGATACAAATTATGGCAGGTAACTGTAACTTCGATACTAATTATGACAGGTAACTGTAACTTCGATACTAATTATGACAAGTAACTGTAACTTCGTTACTAATTATGACAAGTATATGTTGCTTCGATAGTAATTATGACAGGTAACTGTAACTTCGTTACTAATTGTGACAAGTAACTGTAATTTCGCTACAAATTATGGCAAGTAACTGTAACGTCGATACTAATTATGACAGGTAACAGTAACATCGTTACTAATTATGACAGGTAACAGTAACATCGATACTAATTATGAAAAGTAACTGTAACTTCGATAGTAATTATAACAGTTAACTGTAACTTCGTTACTAATTATGACAAGTAACTCTAACTTCATTACTTATTATGACAAGTAACTGTAATTTTGATAAAAAATTATGGCAGGTAACTGTAACTTCGATACTAATTATGACAAGTAACTGTAATTTCGATACAAATTATGGCAGGTAACTGTAACTTCGATACTAATTATGACAGGTAACAGTAACTTCGATACTAATTATGACAGAAAACAGTAACTTCGGTACTAATTATGACAGGTAACAGTAACTTCGATAATAATTATGGCAGGTAACTGTAACTTCGTTACTTATTATGAGAAGTAACTGTAATTTCGATACAAATTGTGGCAGGTAATGGTAATTTCGAAACTAATTATGACAGGTATCAGTAACTTCGATACTAATTATGACAAGTAACTGTAACTTCGATAGTAATTATGACAGGTAACTGTAACTTCGTTACTAATTATGACAAGTAACTGTAATTTCGCTACAAATTATGGCAGGTAACTGTAACTTCGATACTAATTATGACAGGTAACAGTAATTTCGTTACTAATTATGACAGGTAACAGTAACATCGATACTAATTATGACAAGTAACTGTAACTTCGATACTAATTATTACAGGTAACTGTAACTTCGTTACTAATTATGACAAGTAATTGTAATTTTGATACAAATTATGGCAGGTAACTGTAACTTCGATACTAATTATGACAGGTAACAGTAAATTCGATACTAATTATGACAAGTAACTCTAACGTCGTTACTAATTATGACAAGTAACTGTAATTTTGAAAAAAAATTATGGCAGGTAACTGTAACTTCGATACTAATTATGACAAGTAACATTAACTTCGATACTAATTATGACAGGTAACTGTAACTTCGATACTAATTATGACAAGTTACTCTAACTTCGTTACTAATTATGACAAGTAACTGTAATTTTGATTAAAATTATGGCAGGTAACTGTAACTTCGATAATAATTATGAGAGGTACCAGTAACTTCGATACTAATTATGACAGGTAACAGCAACTTCGTTACTAATTATGACAAGTAACTGTAATTTTGATACTCATTATGGCAGGTAAGTGTAACTTCGTTACTAATTATGAGAAGTAACTGTAATTTCGATACAAATTTTGGCAGGTAATTGTAATTTCGATTCTAATTATGACAGGTAACAGTAACTTCGATACTAATTATGACAAGTAACTGTAACTTCGATAGTTATTATGAGAGGTAACTGTAACTTCGTTACTAATTATGACAAGTAACTCTAACTTCGTTACTAATTATGACAAGTAACTGTAATTTTGATAAAAAATTATGGCAGGTAACTGTAACTTCGATACTAATTATGACAAGTAACTGTAATTTCGATACAAATTATGGCAGGTAACTGTAACTTCGATACTAATTATGACAGGTAACAGTAACTTCGATACTAATTATGACAGAAAACAGTAACTTCGATACTAAATATGACAGGTAACAGTAACTTCGATAATAATTATGGCAGGTAACTGTAATTTCGATACTAATTATGACAGTTAACTGTAACTTCGTTACTAATTATGACAAGTAACTGTAATTTCTACACTAATTATGACAGGTAACAGTAACTTCGATACTAAGTATGACAAGTAACAGTAACTTCGATACTAATTATGACAAGTGACTGTAATTTCGAAACTAATTATGACAGGTAACTGTAACATCGTTACTAATTATGACAAGTCCCTGTAATTTCGATACAAATTATGGCAGGTAACTGTAACTTCGATACTAATTATGACAGGTAACAGTAACTTCGATACTAATTATGACAGGAAACTGGAACTTCGTTACTAATTATGACAAGTAACTGTAATTTTGATAAAAATTATGGTAGGTAACTGTAACTTCAATACTAATTATATCAGGTAACAGTAACTTCGATACTCAATATGACAGGTAACTGTAACTTCGTTACTAATTATGTCAAGTAACTTTAATTTCGATACTAATTATGGCAGTTAACTGTAACTTCGTTACTAATTATGACAAGTCCCTGTAATTTCGATACAAATTATGGCAGGTAACTGTAACTTCGATACTAATTATGACAGGTAACAGTAACTTCGATACTAATTATGACTGGAAACTGTAACTTCGTTACTAATTATGACAAGTAACTGTAATTTCGATACAAATTATGGCAGGTAACAGTACCTTCGATACTAATTATGACTGGTAACTGTAACTTCGATACTAATTATGACAAGGGACTGTAATTTCAATACAAATTATGGCAGGTAACTGAAATCTCGATACTAATTATGACAGGTAACAGTAAATTCGATACTAATTATGACAAGTAACTATAACTTCGATACAAATTATGACAGGTAACTGTAACTTCGATACTAATTATGACAAGAAACTCTACCTTCGTTACTAATTATGACAAGTAACTGTAATTTTGATAAAAATTATGGTAGTGCACCATTATTCATAAGGGTCCTCAGTACAGACATGGTTACAGTATTTTGGGAACACCCTGTAACTTCCTAACAAGCCTCTGAAGTCTATAATTACAGCTGGTCTACAGCGAGCAAAAGCCATGCTATCTAGAAAGAGATCGGTAGAGCTCGTGTTTCCGACGAGAAACCCGAAGGTCATCGATAATAACCATGTTGACTGTGTCTAACACTATATCGATCGATTCACCTGAGAGTGATTAATACAAATTAAAGCATATTTAACGCTATATGTAAGCAGCTACATACGTCTGTGTGTATATTTCCATGGCAGAAAGCTATTATTAAGAAAGTATGAAGAACAGAAGATAATCTGTTAACTCACTGCTGATTACGTTTCGTCTGCGATATATTTCGTATCGAGTCGTGACGTGTGAAGGAGTGGGGGAGCGGATGTGAGACCAAGACGACCTCGTGGAGAGAGCAAGGAGTATAGAAACTGACAGCGTACAGGTTTGAGCCTGAAAACAGTGAAAGTAAAGTCGCCAGCTAACGGGAGTTTTAAAAACGTGTGACCGTGCTGAAGTGTATACGCTAGTTCGTTCAGCATTCTACGTGAAGTAGAAACGGGTTTAATAGGGCTCAGACATGGTCTTAAACATGTAATAGTTTATCTTTGCGACCGTGTATCTACAGCAACTAACGGGCCATGCGGATGGATACTTTCATAATACCGACCGCGAGCTCAGCTGTAATGTGTCACGAAACTCTGCATATAAACCGTCGTGGAAATGCAGCCTAGACTTGATTCACTCTTCACAGTGATTATACTTTTTGAAAAGAGCACATTCTCAAGCAAGGTGTCAGAGGGAAGGAACAATATGAAGCTCATATCCATTACGATGGTAGGCTAAATTAATATAAGAATACTGCATTAGCAGGGTGTAGCGGGGACATGTTGGCAGCAACTTTCATTTAGCATGAAGTGTGCAAGCGACTCTCGTGATGCAAGGGGCCGCGTGGACCCTTGTGAACTTGTTCACACTCGCGTTCATATATTGGAACTTTTTAGCGACTGTTCGAGTTCACCCTCGCTTCGTGACGAGTTGATAAACTGTGTGCGGTCCGTCCGTCGGTATTCGAATATGTATGGGAAGATATCGCCAGGATATGTTGGAACTATTTCGACCGACCGGGTGTTGTTCGAGCCTGGGAGGACTTTGGTTCGTTCTATGGAAACCCAGTTGGAGTCCAGCATGTTTTCTGTTGGTCTGGAGCTTAGTATGGCCAACGATATCCTTTTTTCCTCATCTAGATTCGCCAAAGGTACAGATCACTTCAACTTGTTACAGTAGCGTAGCGTGGACATTTTGAACTACCACTTTGCCATATTTGATTTTGTAGATTAAATGGTTGAGTAGAAAGTGCAGGTTCGATGTTTATTTCGAAACTGACCTTCTATGATGCCAGGATTTTGACTCATAAAAATGAGTGCATCCTTTGTGTAATTTTGATGAATAAATTAACAGTTTCAGTAGTATTTTACAGTATTTAAACTAATATGCTCATTCTTATTTGTCGAGAAACAAATGTAGGAAGAAGATCTACAGTTTTTCTTGTGTAAGAACATTTTAGTAACACAATTTTCTTTTGAGAACTTTGGTTGAGTTTTTCATATTCTAGTGTATTGTTCTTTAAGCACTTTCGCTTGGATCATCGTATTCTTTGAAGGGGATTTTCCTTTTCGTATTCTTAATACGATATTAAGAAGTTTTCGGATCCTGTTTTTCTAAATGTTATTTCGAGTCCTTTGACTATATTTTTTTTCTGCAATTTAATAACAGATTTAACTTGTATTTTCTGAGCGTGATTTTCGAAATGGATTGCCTAATGGGTCATTAGTCGCTTAGCCTTCGTTGCTAACCTAGATCTATGCTGTAGGATTAATCCATCGACATTTTCGCGTTCGGGAAATTCAGGGAAGATCTTATTTTGAGATTGAATTTATCTTTATAGATCACTTTACAACCTCAGTTTGTGTGGTTGGTGAGTGTTATATTTTTTTTTCTTATGAAGTTAACACTGGATTAAATTGATATCATTGATTTTAGTGCAATAGTTTTTCTCTATTAAGAGGGTATTTGAACGACATCCAAATTTGCGAGGATAATCCCAGGGACGACTTACTATAAGTCATACGTTTAAGAATTATGGATCATGTAAGGCAAGTTTTTAAAGATAGGTGGAATATTTCTGAAATCCACTGGGCTTTGTTGGTAATTATGTTACAGAATCATATTATTTCTTTTCGCACCTGAGTTCAGGATTTTTCTATAAACAGCTGATTTTCATAATTGTGGATTTATAACAGTAAGGCTCCTATTATAGGTGCATGTTCGACTTTAGAGAGGCATGTACTAGGAGTAATGTCTTTGTGTTTAAGTATATTGATGCAGTGCCTTGTAAAGCATATTTTTCTTGTGGAGGATTGAGCCAGGTGTGCCAATCAGGATTAGATTGATTGGGGTTTTAACCCAGAGAGGTGTTGTTTTTAACCTAGTATGGTTAATACTTGGTCATAGTTGACTTTATCTCTGTTATCGTGAAAATGCCTGTGTGAAGATTAATATTTTTCTGAGCAGTATTATTGAGAATCTTGAGTGGATATCCGGTTCAATATTTCCAGTAAAACTAATATAACGATTTTGCCATAAGATGTATCTTTAATAAGGAAACCGATAACTATTTAAGGCTGAATTTATGATTAATTTTTGCTTAGCTTAACTGTTCGGCAGAATTACCCTAAAACTAGAAATGAAACAATATTAAGCAGAAATGAATGTCGTGACATTAAGTCAGTGGGAAGAGAATAATTGAAATTATTCTGGAATTTTGTGTAAATTATATTCTGTAAATAGGCCATATGAATTTCTTCATTTAATAAAAAGAACAAATAATGCTACTGAAGATATCGTGTAGGATTATTAATTATAATCAGGATATTTTTGTATAAGATGTTATTTCCGTTAAGGAACCGAAATTAATTTAATGTATTCAAATTTTAAAATATTTTCTTTTGTAAATGCTTACCATATGGGATTGATTGATCATTATTATTATTAATATGCCTTATATTTTAATCAATTAGAAGTTAGTTGAGATAATGGTTTTTTTTGAAAGACAATCCAGTATAATCAATGAGATTTTTTTTGATTGGTCGTGGTATCGACAAAATTGATATTTTTCTGTCTTGTTTATTCTTACAATAAACTCTTTTATAACTTGGTTTTAATTATTGCGTGATGCTTTATAGGGGTGATGGAAGGGTGTATTAAGGGGGCCATCGCTAGGTATTTTAGTGTGTCCCACACCTTTGAGATTATTTCTTCCTCTTGAAGAATTCTTGTGTTTTGAGCTAGTCTTTTCTTTTTCTGAGCTTTGGTCAGTCTTAATACATCCTGTTAGGTATTCGAGTGGCCCTATTATCCCTGTGTATGTTGGTAGAACTTGGGGGGTCTTTAGAGCCGGGGCATTTTCAGGTTCTACGATCCAGCTGCTATCCAGGGATTCAACAGGTATTGGTAGGTAAAAGGGTACAGTAGGTAACTGTAACTTCAATACTAATTATGACAGGTAACAGTAACTTCGATACTATTTATGACAGGTAACTGTAACTTCCTTACTAATTAATACAAGTAACATTAATTTCGATACTAATAATGGCAGGTAACTGTAACTTCGTTACTAATTATGACAAGTCCCTGTAATTTCGATACAAATTATGGCAGGTAACTGTAACTTCGATACTAATTATGACAAGTACAACTGTAACTTCGATACTAATTATGACAGGTAACTGTAAGTTCGTTACTAATTATGACAAGTAACTGTAATTTCGATACAAATTATGGCAGGTCACTGTAACTTCGATACTAATCATGACAGGTAACAGTAACTTCGATACTAATTATGACATTTAACTATAACTTCGATACAAATTATGACAGGTAACTGTAACTTCGATACTAATTATGACAAGAAACTCTAACTTCGTTACTAATTATGACAAGTAACTGTAATTTTGATAAAAAATATGGTAGGTAACTGTAACTTCAATACTAATTATGAAAGGTAACAGTAACTTCGATACTAATTATGACAGGTAACTGTAACTTCGTTACTAATTATCACAAGTAACTTTAAGTTCGATACTAATTATGGCAGGTAACTTTAAATTCGTAATTAATTATGACAAGTCCCTGTAATTTCGTTACAAATTATGGCAGGTAACTGTAACTTCCATACTAATTATGACAGGTAACAGTAACTTCGATACTAATTATGACAAGTAACTGTAACTTCGATAGTAATTATGACTGGTAACTGTAACTTCGTTACTAATTATGAAAAGTAACTGTAATTTCGCTAAAAATTATGCCAGGTAACTGTAACTTCGATACTAATTATGACAGGTAACAGTAACCTCGTTACTAATTATGACAGGTAACAGTAACATCGGTACTAATTATGACAAGTAACTGTAACTTCGATAGTAATTATGACAGGTAACTGTAACTTCGTTACTAATTATGACAAGTTACTCTAAATTCGTTACTAATTATGACAAGTAACTGTAATTTTGTTAAAAAATTATGGCAGGTAACTGTAACTTCGATACTAATTATGACAAGTAACTGTAATTTCGATACAAATTATGGCAGGTAACTGTAACTTCGATACTAATTATGACAGGTAACAGTAACTTCGATACTAATTATGACAGAAAACAGTAACTTCGATACTAATTATGACAGGTAACAGTAACTTCGATAATAATTATGGCAGGTAACTCTAATTTCGTTACTAATTATGAGAAGTAACTGTAATTTCCATACAAATTGTGGCCGGTAATGGTAATTTCGATACTAATTATGACAGGTAACAGTAACTTCGATACTAATTATGACAAGTAACTGCAACTTCGATGGTATTGATGACAGGTAACTGTAACTTCGTTACTAATTATGACAAGTAACTGTAATTTCGCTACAAATTATGACAAGTAACTGTAACTTCGATAGTAATTATGACTGGTAACTGTAACTTCGTTACTAATTATGAAAAGTAACTGTAATTTCGATACAAATTATGGCAGGTAACTGTAACTTCGATACTAATTATGACAGGTAACTGTAACTTCGTTACTAATTATGACAGGTAACAGTATCTTCGATACTAATTATGACAAGTAACTATAACTTCGATACAAATTATGACAGGTAACTGTAACTTCGATACTAATTATGACAAGAAACTCTAACTTCGTTACTAATTATGACAAGTAACTGTAATTTTGATAAAAAATTATGGTAGGTAACTGTAACTTCAATACTAATTATGACAGGTAACAGTAACTTCGATACTAATTATGACAGGTAACTGTAACTTCGTTACTAATTATGACAAGTAACTTTAATTTCGATACAAATTATGACAGGTAACTGTAACTTCGTTACTAATTATGACAAGTAACTGTAATTTCGATACAAATTATGGCAGGTAACAGTACCTTCGATACTAATTATGACAGGTTACTGTAACTTCGATACTAATTATGGAAAGGAAATGTAATTTCGATACAAATTATGGCAGGTAACTGTAAATTCGATACCAATTATGACAGGTGACAGTAACTTCGATACTAATTATGACAAGCAACTATAACTTCGATACAAATTATGACAGGTAACAGTAACTTCGATACTAATTACGACAAGAAACTCTACCTTCGTTTCTCATTATGACAAGTAACTGTAATTTTGATAAAAAATTATGGTAGGTAACTGTAACTTCAATACTAGTTATGACAGGTAACAGTAACTTCGTTACTAATTATGACAAGTAACTTTAATTTCGATACTAATTATGGCAGGTAACTGTAACTTCGTTACTAATTATGACAAGTCCCTGTAATTTCGATACAAATTATGGCAGGTAACTGTAACTTCGATACTAATTATGACAAGTAAATGTAACTTCGTTACTAATTATGACAGGTAACTGTAACTTCGTTACTAATTATGACAAGTAACTGTAATGTCGATACAAAATTTTGGCAGGTAACTGTAACTTCGATACTAATTATGACAGGTAACAGTAACTTCGATTCTAATTATGACAAGTAACTGTAACTTCGATACTAATTATGACAGGCAACTGTAACTTCGTTACTTATTATGACAAGTAACTGTAATTTCGATACAAATTATGGCAGGTAACTGTAACTTCGATACTAATTATGACAGGTAACAGTAAACTCGATACTAATTATAACAGGTAACAGTAACATCGGTACTAATTATGACAAGAAACTGTAACTTCGATAGTAATTATGACGGGTAACAGTAACATCGTTACTAATTATGACAAGTTACTCTAAATTCGTTACTAATTATGACAAGTAACTGTAATTTTGTTAAAAAATTATGGCAGGTAACTGTAACTTCGATACTAATTATGACAAGTAACTGTAATTTCGATACAAATTATGGCAGGTAACTGTAACTTCGATACTAATTATGACAGGTAACAGTAACTTCGATACTAATTATGACAGAAAACAGTAACTTCGATACTAATTATGACAGGTAACAGTAACTTCGATAATAATTATGGCAGGTAACTCTAACTTCGTTACTAATTATGAGAAGTAACTGTAATTTCGATACAAATTGTGGCCGTTAATGGTAATTTCGATACTAATTATGACAGGTAACAGTAACTTCGATACTAATTATGACAAGTAACTGTAACTTCGATAGTATTGATGACAGGTAACTGTAACTTCGTTACTAATTATGACAAGTAACTGTAATTTCGCTACAAATTATGGCAGGTAACTGTAACTTCGATAGTAATTATGACTGGTAACTGTAACTTCGTTACTAATTATGAAAAGTAACTGTAATTTCGATACAAATTATGGCAGGTAACTGTAACTTCGATACTAATTATGACAGGTAACTGTAACTTCGTTACTAATTATGACAGGTAACAGTAACATCGATACTAATTATGACAAGTAACTGTAACTTCGATACTAATTGTGACAGGTAACTGTAACTTCGTTACTAATTATGACAAGTTACTCTAAATTCGTTAATAATTATGACAAGTAACTGTAATTTTGATACAAATTGTGGCCGGTAATGGTAATTTCGATACTAATTATGACAGGTAACAGTAACTTCGATACTAATTATGACAAGAAACTGTAACTTCGATAGTAATTATGACGGGTAACAGTAACATCGTTACTAATTATGAAAAGTAACTGTAATTTCGCTAAAAATTATGGCAGGTAACTGTAACTTCGATACTAATTATGACAGGTAACTGTAACTTCGATACTAATGACAAGTAACAGTTACTTCGATACTAATTATGACAAGTAACTGTAACTTCGAAACTAATTATGACTAGTAACTGTAACATCGTTACTAATTATGACAAGTAACTGTAATTTCGATACAAATTATGGCAGATAACTGTAACTTCTATACTAATTATGACAGGTAACAGTAACTTCGATACTAATTATGATAAGTAACTGTAACTTCGGTACTAATTATGACAGGAAACTGTAACTTCTTTACCAATTATGACAAGTAACTGTAATTTCGATACAAATTATGGCAGGTAACTGTAACTTCGATACTAATTATGACAGGTAACAGTAACTTCGATACTAATTATGACAAGTAACAGTTACTTCGATACTAATTATGACAAGTAACTGTAACTTCGAAACTAATTATGACAAGTAACTGTAACATCGTCACTAAGTATGACAAGTAACTCTAATTTCGATACAAATTATGGCAGGTAACTGTAACTTCGATATTAATTATGTCAGGTAACAGAAACTTCGATACTAATTATGTCAAGTAACTGTAACTTCGATACTAATTATGACAGGTAACTGTAACTTTGATACTAATTAAGACAAATAACCCTAACTTCGTTACTAATTATGACAAGTAACTGTAACATCGAAACTACTTATGACAGGTAACTGTAACATCGTTACTAATTATGACAAGTAACTGTTATTTCGATACAAATTATGGCAGGTAACAGTAACTTCGATATTAATTATGACTGGTTACAGGAACTTCGATACTAATTATGGCAGGTAACTGTAACTTCGTTACTAATTATGACATGTAACTGTAATTTCGATACTAATTATGACAGGTAACTGTAACTTCGATACTAATTATGACAAGTAACTGTAATTTCGATGCTAATTATGACAAGTAACTGTCACTTCGAAAATAACTATGACAGGTAACTGTAACTTCGTTACTAATTATGACAAGTTACTCTAAATTCGTTACTAATTATGACAAGTAACTGTAATTTTGATAAAAAATTATGTCAGGTAACTGAAACTTCGATACTAATTATGACAGGTAACTGTAATTTCGATACAAATTATGGCAGGTAACTGTAACTTCGATACTAATTATGACAGGTAACAGTAACTTCGATACTAATTATGACAGAAAACAGTTACTTCGATACTAATTATGACAGGTAACAGTAACTTCGATAATAATTATGGCAGGTAACTGTAACTTCGTTACTAATTATGAGTAGTTACTGTAATTTCGATACAAGTTGTGGCCGGTAATGGTAATTTCGATACTAATTATGACAGGTAACAGTAAGTTCGATCTAATTATGACAAGTAACTGTAACTTCGATAGTATTGATGACAGGTAACTGTAACTTCGTTACTAATTATGACAAGTAACTGTAATTTCGCTACAAATTATGACAAGTAACTGTAACTTCGATAGTAATTATGACTGGTAACTGTAACTTCGTTACTAATTATGAAAAGTAACTGTAATTTCGATACAAATTATGGCAGGTAACCGTAACTTCGATACTAATTATGACAGGTAACTGTAACTTCGTTACTAATTATGACAGGTAACAGTAACATCGATACTAATTAAGACAAGTAACTGTAACTTCGATACTAATTGTGACAGGTAACTGTAACTTCGTTCCTAATTATGACAAGTAACTGTAATTTTGATACAAATTATGGCAGGTAACTGTAACTTCGATAATAATTATGGCAGGTAACTGTAACTTCGTTACTAATTATGAGAAGTAATTGTAATTTCGATACAAATTGTCGCCGGTAATGGTAATTTCGATACTAATTATGACAGGTAACAGTAAATTCGATACTAATTATGACAAGTAACTCTAACTTCGTTACTAATTATGACAAGTAACTGTAACTTCGTTACTAATTATGAAAAGTAACTGAAATTTCGATACAAATTATGGCAGGTAACTGTAACTTCGATACTAATTATGACAGGTAACAGTAACTTCGTTACTAATTATGACA
This sequence comes from Meconema thalassinum, assembly GCA_946902985.2. Lineage (NCBI taxonomy): Eukaryota > Metazoa > Arthropoda > Insecta > Orthoptera > Tettigoniidae > Meconema > Meconema thalassinum. The sequence continues at coordinate 1,657,491,544 of OX336388.2, forward strand.
GGTAACAGTAACATCGGTACTAATTATCACAAGTAACTGTAACTTCGATAGTAATTATGACAGGTAACTGTAACTTCGTTACTAATTATGACAAGTAACTGTAATTTCGATACACATTATGGCAGGTAACTGTAACTTCGATACTAATTATGACAGGTAACAGTAACTTCGATACCAATTATGACAGAAAACATTAACTTCGATACTAAATATGACAGGTAACAGTAACTGCGATAATAATTATGGCAGGTAACTGTAACTTCGTTACTAATTATGAGAAGTAACTGTAATTTCGATACAAATTGTGGCCGGTAATGGTAATTTCGATACTAATTATGACAGGTAACAGTAACTTCGATACTAATTATGACAAGTAACTGTAACTTGGATAGTATTTATGACAGGTTACTGTAACTTCGTTACTAATTATGACAAGTAACTGTAATTTCGCTACAAATTATGGCAGGTAACTGTAACTTCGATACTAATTATGACAGGTAACAGTAATTTCGTTACTAGTTATGACAGGTAACAGTAACATCGATACTAATTATGACAAGTTACTGTAACTTCGATACTATTTATGAAAGGTAACTGTAACTTCGTTACTAATTATGACTAGTAACTGTAATTTTGATACAAATTATGGCAGGTAACTGTAACTTCGGTACTAATTATGACAGGTAACAGTAAATTCGATACTAATTATGACATGTAACTCTAACTTCGTTACTAATTATGACAAGTAACTGTAATTTTGAAAAAAAAATTATGGCAGGTAACTGTAACTTCGATAATATTTATGACAATTAACTGTAACATCGATACTAATTATGACAGGTAACTGTAACTTCGATACAAATTATGACAAGTAACTCTAACTTCGTTACTAATTATGACAAGTAACTGTAATTTTGATAAAAAATTATGGCAGGTAACTGTAACTTCGATACTAATTATGAGAGGTAACAGTAACTTCGATACTAATTATGACAGGTAACAGCAACTTCGTCACTAATTATGGCAAGTACCTGTAATTTCGATACTAATTATGGCAGGTAAGTGTAACTTCGTTACTAATTATGAGAAGTAACTGTAATTTCGATACAAATTGTGGCAGGTAATTGTAATTTCGATACTAATTATGACAGGTAACAGTAACTTCGATACTAATTATGACAAGTAACTGTAACTTCGATAGTAATTATGACAGGTAACTGTAACTTCGTTACTAATTATGACAAGTAACTCTAACTTCGTTACTAATTATGACAAGTAACTCTAATTTTGATAACAAATTATGGCAGGTAACTGTATCTCCGATACAAATTATGACAAGTAACTGTAATGTCGATACAAATTATGGCAGGTAACTGTAACTTCGATACTTATTATGACAGGTAACAGTAACTTCGATACTAATTATGACAGAAAACAGTAACTTCGATACTAAATATGACAGGTAACAGTAACTTCGATAATAATTATGGCAGGTAACTGTAACTTCGATACTAATTATGACAGTTAACTGTAACTTCGTTACTAATTATGACAAGTAACTGTAATTTCGATACTAATTATGACAGGTAACAGTAACTTCGATACTAATTATGACAAGTTACAGTAACTTCGATACTAATTATGACAAGAAACTGTAATTTCGAAACTAATTATGACAGGTAACTGTAACATCGTTACTAATTATGACAAGTAACTGTAATTTCGATACAAATTATGGCAGGTAACTGTAACTTCGATACTAATTATGACAGGCAACAGTAACTTCGATACTAATTATGACAAGTAACTGTAACTTCGTTACTAATTATGACAAGTAACTGTAATTTTCATAAAAATTTATGGCAGGTAACTGTAACTTCGATACTAATTGTGACAGGTAACTGTAACTTCATTACTAATTATGACAAGTAACTGTAATTTTGATACAAATTATGGCAGGTAACAGTAACTTCGATACTAATTATGACAGGTAACAGTAAATTCGATACTAATTATGACAAGTAACTATAACTTCGATACAAATTATGACAGGTAACTGTAACTTCGATACTAATTATGACAAGAAACTCTAACTTCGTTACTAATTATGACAAGTAACCGTAATTTCGATAAAAAATTATGGTAGGTAACTCTAACTTCAATACTAATTATGACAGGTAAGAGTAACGTCGATACAAATTATGACAAGTAACAGTACCTTCGATGTTAATTATGACAGGTAACTGTAACTTCGATACTAATTATGACAAGTAACTGTAATTTCGATACAAATTTTGGCAGGTAACTATAACTTCGATACTAATTATGACAAGTCGCTGTAATTTCGATACAAATTATGGCAGGTAACTGTAACTTCCATACTAATTATGACAGGTAACAGCAACTTCGATACTAATTATGACAGGAAACTGTAACTTCGTTACTAATTATGACAAGTTACTGTAATTTTGATACAAATTATGACAGGTAACTGTAACTTCGTTACTAATTATGACAAGTAACAGTACCTTCGATGCTAATTATGACAGGTAATTGTATCTTCGATACTAATTATGACAAAGAACTGTTATTTCGATACAAATTATGGCAGGTAATTGTAATTTCGTTACTAATTATGACAAGTAACTGTAATTTCGATACAAATTTTGGCAGGTAACTGCAACTTCGATACTAATTATGACAGGTAACAGTAACTTCGATACTAATTATGACAAGTAACTGTAACTTCGATACAAATTCTGATAGGTAACTGTAACTTCGATACTAATTATGACAAGAAACTCTAACTTCGTTACTAATTATGACAAGTAACTGTAATTTTGATTAAAAAATTTGGTAGGTAACTGTAACTTCAATACTAATTATGACAGGTAACAGTAACTTCGATTCTAATTATGACAGGTAACTGTAACTTAGTTACTAATTATGACAAGTAACTGTAATTTCGATACAAATTATGGCAGGTAACAGTACCTTCGATACTAATTATGACAGGTAACTGTAACTTCGATACTAATTATGGCAAGGAACTGTAATTTCGATACAAATTATGGCATGTAACTGTAACTTCGATACTTGTTATGACAGGTGACAGTAACTTCGATACTAATTATGACAAGCAACTATAACTTCGATACAAATTATGACTGGTAACAGTAACTTCGATACTAATTACGACAAGAAACTCTACCTTCTTTCTAATTATGACAAGTAACTGTAATTTCGATACTAATTATGGCAGGTAACTGTAACTTCGTTACTAATTATGACAAGTCCCTGTAATTTCGATACAAATTATGGCAGGTAACTGTAACTTCGATACTAATTATGACAAGTAAATGTAACTTCGATACTAATTATGACAGGTAACTGTAACTTCGTTACTAATTATGACAAGTAACTGTAATTTCGATACAAAATTTTGGCGGGTAACTGTCACTTCGATACTAATTATGACAAGTAACTGTAATTTTGATAAAAAATTATGGTAGGTAACTGTAACTTCAATACTAATTATGACAGGTAAGAGTAACATCGATACTAATTATGACAAGTAACAGTACCTTCGATGCTAATTATGACAGGTAACTATAACTTCGATACTAATTATGACAAGGAACTGTAATTTCGATACAAATTTTGGCAGGTAACTGTAACTTCGATACTTATTATGACAGGTAACAGTAACTTCGATACTAATTATGACAAGTAACTGTAACTTCGATACTAATTATGACAGGTAACTGGAACTTCGTTACAAATTATGACAAGTAACTGTAATTTCGATACAAATTATGGCAGGTAACTGTAACTTCGATACTAATTATGGCAGGTAACTGTAACTTCGATACTAATTATGAGAGGTAACAGTTACTTCGATGATAATTAAGACAGGTAACTGCAACTTCGTTACTAATTATGACAAGTAACTGTAATTTCGGTACTAATTTTTGCAGGTAACTGTAACTTCGTTACTAATTATGACAAGTAACTCTAATTTTGATAAAAAATTATGGCAGGTAACTGTAACTTCGATACTAATTAATACAGGTAACAGTAACTTCGATAATAATTATGACAGGTTACTATCGTTACTAATTATGTCAAGTAACTGTAACATCGATACTAAATATGACAAGTAACTGTAACTTCGATGCATACTATGACAGGTAACTGTAACTTCATTACTAATTATGACAAGAAAATGTAACTTCGATACTAATTATGACAAGTAACTGTAACTTCGATACAAATTATGACAAGTAACTGTAACTTCGATACTAATTGTGACAGGTAACAGTAACTTCGATATTAATTATGACAAGTAACAGTAACTTCGATACTTATTAAGACAAGTAATTGTAATTTCGATACAAATTTTGGCAGGTAACTGTAACTTCGATACTAATTATGACAGGCAACAGTAACTTTGATACTAATTATGACAAATAACTGTAACTTCGATACTAATTATGTCAGGTAACTGTAACTTCGTTACTAATTATGACAAGTAACTGTAATTTCGATACAAATTATGGCAGGTAACTGTAACTTCGATACCAATTATGACAGGTAACAGTAACTTCGATACTAATTATGGCAGGTAACTGTAACTTCGATACTAATTATGACTGGTATCAGAAACTTCGGTACTAATTAGGACAAGTAACTGTAACTTCGATACTAATTATGACAGTTAACTGTAACTTCGTTACTAATTATGACAAGTAACTGTAATTTCGTTACAAATTATGGCAGGTAATTGTAATTTCGATACTAATTATGACAGGTAACAGTAACTTCAATACTTATTAGGACAAGTAACAGTAACTTCGATACTAATTATGACAAGTAACTGTAACTTCGATACTAATTATGACAGGTAACTGTAACTTCGTTACTAATTGTGGCAAGTAACTGTAATTTCGATACAAATTTTGGCAGGTAACGGTAACTTCGATACTAATCATGACAGGTAACAGTAACTTCGATACTAATTATGACATGTAACTGTAACTTCGATACTAATTATGACAAGTAACTTTAATTTCGATACTAATTATGGCAGGTAACTGTAACTTCAATACTAATTATGACAGGTAACAGTAACTTCGATAATAATTATGACAGGTAACTGTTACTTCGTTACTAATTATGACAAGTAACTTTAATTTCGATACTAATTATGGCAGGTAACTGTAACTTCGTTACTAATTATGACAAGTCCCTGTTACTATGGTAGGTAACTGTAATTTCGATACTAATTATGACAGGTAACAGTATCTTCGATAGTAATTATGACAGGAAACTGTAACTTCGTTACTAATTATGACAAGTAACTGTAATTTCGATACAAATTATGACAGGTAATTGTAACTTCGTTATTAGTTATGACAAGTAACTGTAATTTCGATACAAATTATGGCAGGTAACAGTACCTTCGGTACTAATTATGACAGGTAACTGTAACTTCGATACTAATTATGGCAAGGAACTGTAATTTCGATACAAATTAGGGCAGGTAACTGTAACTTCGATACGTACTAATTATGACAGGTGACAGTAACTTCGATACTAATTATGACAAGTAACTATAACTTCGATACAAATTATGACAGGTAACAGTAACTTCGATACTAATTATGACAAGAAACTCTACCTTCGTTACTAATTATGCCAAGTAACTGTAATTTTGATAAAAAATTATGGTAGGTAAATGTAACTTCAATACTAATTATGACAAGTAACTGTAACTTCGATACTAATTATGACAAGTAACTGTAACTTCGATACTAATTGTGACAGGTAACAGTAACTTCGATATTAATTATGACAAGTAACAGTAACTTCGATACTCATTATGACAAGTAATTGTAATTTCGATACAAATTTTGGCAGGTAGCTGTAACTTCGATACTAATTATGACAGGCAACAGTAACTTTGATACTAATTATGACAAATAACTGTAACTTCGATACTAATTATGTCAGGTAACTGTAACTTCGTTACTAATTATGACAAGTAACTGTAATTTCGATACAAATTATGGCAGGTAACTGTAACTTCGATACTAATTATGACAGGTAACAGTAACTTCGATACTAATTATGGCAGGTAACTGTAACTTCGATACTAATTATGACTGGTATCAGAAACTTCGGTAATAATTAGGACAAGTAACTGTAACTTCGATACTAATTATGACAGGTAACTGTAACTTCGTTACTAATTGTGACAAGTAACTGTAATTTCGTTACAAATTATGGCAGGTAATTGTAATTTCGATACTAATTATGACAGGTAACAGTAACTTCGATACTTATTAGGACAAGTAACAGTAACTTCGATACTAATTATGAAAAGTAACTGTAACATCGATACTAATTATGACAGGTAACTGTAACTTCGTTACTAATTGTGGCAAGTAACTGTAATTTCGATACAAATTTTGGCAGGTAGCGGTAACTTCGATATTAATTATGACAGGTAACAGTAACTTCGATACTAATTATGACAAGTAACTGTAACTTCGATACTAATTATGACAAGTAACTTTAATTTCGATACTAATTATGGCAGGTAACTGTAACTTCAATACTAATTATGACAGGTAACAGTAACTTCGATAATAATTATGACAGGTAACTGTTACTTCGTTACTAATTATGACAAGTAACTTTAATTTCGATACTAATTATGGCAGGTAACTGTAACTTCGTTACTAATTATGACAAGTCCCTGTTACTATGGTAGGTAACTGTAATTTCGATACTAATTATGACAGGTAACAGTATCTTCGACACTAATTATGACAGGAAACTGTAACTTCGTTACTAATTATGACAAGTAACTGTAATTTCGATACAAATTATGACAGGTAATTGTAACTTCGTTATTAGTTATGACAAGTAACTGTAATTTCGATACTAATTATGGCAGGTAACTGTAACTTCGTTACTAATTATGACAAGTCCCTGTAATTTCGATACAAATTATGGCAGGTAACTGTAACTTCGATACTAATTATGACAAGTCCATGTAATTTCGATACAAATTATGGCAGGTAACTGTAACTTCCATAGTATTTATGACAGGTAACAGTAACTTCGATACTAATTATGACAGGAAACTGTAACTTCATTACTAATTATGACAAGTAACTGTAAATTCGATACAAATTATGACAGGTAACTGTAACATCGTTACTAATTATGACAAGTAACAGTAACTTCGATACTAATTATGACAAGTAACTATAACTTCGATACAAATTATGACAGGTAACTGTAAATTCGATACGAATTATGACAAGAAACACTAACTTCGTTACTAATTATGACAAGTAACTGTAATTTTGATTAAAAAAATTATGGTAGGCAACTGTAACTTCAATACTAATTATGACAGGTAACAGTAACGTCGATACTAATTATGAGAAGTAACAGTACTTTCGATGCTAATTATGACAGGTAACTGTAACTTCGATACTAATTATGACAAGGAACTGTAATTTCGATACAAATTATTGCAGGTAACTGTAACTTCGTTACTAATTATGACAAGTAAATGTAATTTCGATACATATTTTGGCAGGTAACTGTAACATCGTTACTAATTATGACAAGTCCCTGTAATTTCTATACAAATTATGGCAGGTAACTGTAACTTCCATAATAATTATGACAGGTAACAGTAACTTCGATACTAATTATGACAGGAAACTGTAACTTAGTTACTAATTATGACAAGTAACTGTAATTTCAATACAAATTATGACAGGTAACTGTAACTTCGTTACTAATTATGACAAGTAACAGTACCTTCGATGCTAATTATGACAGGTAACTGAAACTTCGATACTAATTATGACAAGGAACTGTAATTTCGATACAAATTATGGCAGGTTACTGTAACTTCGATACTAATTATGACAAGTAAATGTAACTTCGATACTAATTATGACAGGTAACTGTAAATTCGTTACTAATTATGACAAGTAACTTTAATTTCGATACAAAATTTTGGCAGGTAAATGTAACTTCGATACTAATTATGACAGGTAACAGTAACTTCGATACTAACTATGACAGGTAACTGTAACTTCGTTACTAATTATGACAAGTAACTTTAATTTCGATACTAATTATGGCAGGTAACTGTAACTTCGTTACTAATTATGACAAGTCCCTGTTATTTCGATACAAATTATGGCAGGTAACTGTAACTTCGATACTAATTATGACAAGTAAATGTAACTTCGATAATAATTATGACAGGTAACTGTAACTTCGTTACTAATTATGACAAGTAACTGTAATTTCGATACAAAATTTTGGCAGGTAACTGTAACTTCGATACTAATTATGACAGGTAACAGTAGCTTCGATTCTAATTATGACAAGTAACTGTAACTTCGATACTAATTATGACAGGTAACTGTAACTTCGTTACTAATTATGACAAGTAACTGTAATTTCGATACCAATTATGGCAGGTAACTGTAACTTCGATACTAATTATGAAAGATAACAGTAACCTCGATAATAATTATGACAAGTAACTATAACTTCGATACAAATTATGACAGGTAACTGTAACTTCGATACTAATTATGACAAGAAACTCTAACTTCGTTACTAATTATGACAAGTAACTGTAATTTTGATAAAAAATTATGGTAGGTAACTGTAACTTCAATACTAATTTTGACAGGTAAGTGTAACGTCGATACTAATTATGACAAGTAACAGTACCTTCGATGCTAATTATGACAGGTAACTTTAACTTCGATACTAATTATGACAAGGAATTGTAATTTCGATACAAATTATGGCAAGTAACTGTAACTTCGTTACTAATTATGACAAGTAACTGTAATTTCGATACAAATTTTGGCAGGTAACTATAACTTCGATACTAATTATGACAAGTCCCTGTAATTTCGATACAAATTATGGCAGGTAACTTGAACTTCCATACTTATTATGACAGGTAACAGTAACTTCGATAATAATTATGACAGGAAACTGTAACTTCGTTACTAATTATGACAAGTAACTGAAATTTCGATACAAATTATGACAGGTAACAGTAACTTCGTTACTAATTATGACAAGTAACAGTACCTTCGATGCTAATTATGACAGGTAATTGTAACTTCGATACTAATTATGACAAGGAACTGTAATTTCGATACAAATTATGGCAGGTAACTGTAACTTCGTTACTAATTATGACAAGTAACTGTAATTTCGATACAAATTTTGGCAAGTAACTGTAACTTCGATACTAATTATGACAGGTAACAGTAACTTCGATACTAATTATGACAAGTAACTGTAACTTCGATACTAATTATGACAGGTAACTGGAACTTAGTTACTAATTATGACAAGTAACTGTAATTTCGATACAAATTATGGCAGGTAATAGTCCCTTCGATACTAATTATGACACGTAACTGTAACTTCGATACTAATTATGGCAAGGAAGTGTAATTTCGTTACAAATTATGGCAGGTAACTGTAACTTCGATACTAATTATGACAGGTGACAGTAACTTCGATACTAATTATGACAAGCAACTATAACTTCGATACAAATTATGACAGGTAACAGTAACTTCGATACTAATTACGACAAGAAACTCTACCTTCGTTTCTAATTATGACAAGTAACTGTAATTTCGATACTAATTATGGCAGGTAACTGTAACTTCGTTACTAATTATGACAAGTAACTGTAATTTCGATACAAAATTTTGGCAGATAACTGTAACTTCGATACTAATTATGACAAGTAACTGTAATTTTGATAAAAAATTATGGTAGGTAACTGTAACTTCAATACTAATTATGACAGGTAAGAGTAACATCGATACTAATTATGACAAGTAACAGTACCTTCGATGCTAATTATGACAGGTAACTATAACTTCGATACTAATTATGACAAGGAACTGTAATTTCGATACAAATTTTGGCAGGTAACTGTAACTTCGATACTAATTATGACAGGTAACAGTAACTTCGATACTAATTATGACAAGTAACTGTAACTTCGATACTAATTATGACAGGTAACTGGAACTTCGTTACTAATTATGACAAGTAACTGTAATTTCGATACAAATTATGGCAGGTAACTGTAACTTCGATACTAATTATGGCAGGTAACTGTAACTTCGATACTAATTATGAGAGGTAACTGCAACTTCGTTACTAATTATGACAAGTAACTGTAATTTCGGTACTAATTATTGCAGGTAACTGTAACTTCGTTACTAATTATGGGAAGTAACTGTAATTTCGATGCAAATTATGACAGGTAACTGTAACTTCGTTACTAATTATGACATGTAACTGTAATTTCGTTACAAATTATGGCAGGTAACAGTACCTTCGATTATAATTATGACAGGTAACTGTAACTTCGATACTAATTATGACAAGGAACTGTAATTTCGATACAAATTATGGCAGGTAACTGTAACTTTGATACTAATTATGACGGGTAACAGTATCTTCGATACTAATTATGACAAGTAACTGTAACTTCGTTACTAATTATGACAAGTAACTCTAATTTTGATAAAAAATTATGGCAGGAAACTGTAACTTCGATACTAATTAATACAGGTAACAGTAACTTCGATAATAATTATGACAGGTTACTATCGATACTAATTATGTCAAGTAACTGTAACTTCGATACTAATTATGACAAGTAACTGTAACTTCGATAATAATTATGACAGGTAACTGTAACTTCGTTACTAATTATGGCAAGTAACTGTAATTTCGATACAAATTTTGGCAGGTAACGGTAACTTCGATACTAATTATGACAGGTAACAGTAACTTCGATACTAATTATGACAAGTAACTGTAACTTCGTTACTAATTATGACAGGTAACTGTAACTTCGTTACTAATTATGAAAAGTAACTGTAATTTCGATACAAATTATGGCAGGTAACTGTAACTTCGATACTATTTATGACAGGTAACAGTATCTTCGATACTAATTATGACAAGTAACTATAACCTCGATACAAATTATGACAGGTAACTGTAACTTCCATACTAATTATGACAAGAAACTCTAACTTCGTTATTAATTACGACAAGTAACTGTAATTTTGATAATAAATTATGGTAGGTAACTGTAACTTCAATACTAATTATGACAGGTAATAGTAACTTCGATACTATTTATGACAGGTAACTGTTACTTCGTTACTAATTATGACAAGTAACTTTAATTTCGATACTAATTATGGCAGGTAACTGTAAATTCGTTACTAATTATGACAAGTCCCTGTAATTTCGATACAAATTATGGTAGGTAACTGTAATTTCGATACTAATTATGACAGGTAACAGTATCTTCGATACTAATTATGACAGGAAACTGTAACTTCGTTACTAATTATGACAAGTAACTGTAATTTCGATACAAATTATGACAGGTAACTGTAACTTCGTAACTAATTATGACAAGTAACTGTAATTTCGATACAAATTATGGCAGGTAACAGTACCTTCGGTACTAATTATGGCAGGTAACTGTAACTTCGATACTAATTATGGCAGGGGAACTGTAATTTCGATACAAATTAGGGCAGGTAACTGTAACTTCGATACTAATTATGACAGGTGACAGTAACTTCGATACTAATTATGACAAGTAACTATAACTTCGATACAAATTATGACAGGTAACAGTAACTTCGATACTAATTATGACAAGAAACTCTACCTTCGTTACTAATTATGACAAGTAACTGTAATTTTGATAAAAAAATTATGGTAGGTAACTGTAACTTCAATACTAATTATGACAGGTAACAGTAACTTCGATACTAAATATGACAGGTAACTGTAACTTCGTTACTAATTATGACAAATAACTTTAATTTCGATACTAATTATGGCAGGTAACTGTAACTTCGTTACTAATTATGACAAGTCCCTGTAATTTCGATACAAATTATGGCAGGTAACTGTAACTTCGATACTAATTATGACAAGTCCCTGTAATTTCGATACAAATTATGGCAGGTAACTGTAACTTCCATACTAATTATGACAAGTAACAGTACCTTCGATTCTAATTATGACAAGTAACTATAACTTCGATACAAATTATGACAGGTAACTGTAACTTCGATACGAATTATGACAAGAAACACTAACTTCGTTACTAATTATGACAAGTAACTGTAATTTTGATAAAAAAAATTATGGTAGGTAACTGTAACTTCAATACTAATTATGACAGGTAACAGTAACGTCGATACTAATTATGACAATTAACAGTACCTTCGATGCTAATTATGACAGGTAACTGTAACTTCCATACTAATTATGACAGGTAACAGTAACTTCGATACTAATTATGACAGGAAACTGTAACTTCATTACAAATTATGACAAGTAACTGTAATTTCGATACAAATTATGACAGGTAACTGTAACTTCGATACTAATTATGACAAGTAAATGTAATTTCGATACAAATTTTGGCAGGTAACTGTAACATCGTTACTAATTATGACAAGTCCCTGTAATTTCTATACAAATTATGGCAGGTAACTGTAACTTCCATAATAATTATGACAGGTGACAGTAACTTCGATATTAATTATTACAGGAAACTGTAACTTCGTTACTAATTTGACAAGTAACTGTAATTTCAATACAAATTATGACAGGTAACTGTAACTTCGTTACTAATTATGACATGTAACAGTACCTTCGATGCTAATTATGACAGGTAACTGTAACTTCGATACTAATTATGACAAGGAACTGTAATTTCGATACAAATTATGGCAGGTAACTGTAACTTCGATACTAATTATGACAAGTAAATGTAACTTCGATACTAATTATGACAGGTAACTGTAACTGAGTTACTAATTTTGACAAGTAACTGTAATTTCGATACAAAATTTTGGCAGGTAAATGTAACTTCGATACTAATTATGACAGGTAACAGTAACTTCGATTCTAATTATGACAAGTAACTGTAACATCGATACTAATTATGACAGGTAACTGTAACTTCGTTTCTAATTATGACAAGTAACTGTAATTTCGATACTAATTATGGCAGGTAACTGTAACTTCGTTACTAATTATGACAAGTCCCTGTAATTTCGATACAAATTATGGCAGGTAACTGTAACTTCGATACTAATTATGAAAAGTAAATGTCACTTCGATACTAATTATGACAGATAACTGTAACCTCGTTACTAATTATGACAAGTAACTGTAATTTCGATACAAAATTTTGGCAGGTAACTGTAACTTCGATACTAATTATGACAAGTAACTGTAATTTTGATAAAAAATTATGGTAGGTAACTGTAACTTCAATACTAATTATGACAGGTAAGAGTAACGTCGATACTAATTATGACAAGTAACAGTACCTTCGATGCTAATTATGACAGGTAACTATAACTTTGATACTAATTATGACAAGGAACTGTAATTTCGATACAAATTTTGGCAGGTAACTGTAACTTCGATACTAATTATGACAGGTAACAGTAACTTCGATACTATTTATGACAGGCAACTGTTACTTCGTTACTAATTATGACAAGTAACTTTAATTTCGATACTAATTATGAACAGGTAACTGTAACTTCGTTACTAATTATGACAAGTCCCTGTAATTTCGATACAAATTATGGTAGGTAACTGTAATTTCGATACTAATTATGACAGGTAACAGTATCTTCGATACTAATTATGACAGGAAACTGTAACTTCGTTACTATTTATGACAAGTAACTGTAATTTCGATACAAATTATGACAAGCAACTGTAATTTCGATACAAATTATGGCAGGTAACAGTACCTTCGGGACTTATTATGACAGGTAACTGTAACTTCGATACTAATTATGGCAAGGAACTGTAATTTCGATACAAATTAGGGCAGGTAACTGTAACTTCGATACTAATTATGACAGGTGACAGTAACTTCGATACTAATTATGACAGGTAACAGTAACTTCGATACTAAATATGACAGGTAACTGTAACTTCGTTACTAATTATGACAAATAACTTTAATTTCAATACTAATTATGGCAGGTAACTGTAACTACGTTACTAATTAAGACAGGTCCCTGTAATTTCGATACAAATTATGGCAGGTAACTGTAACTTCGATACTAAGTATGACTAGTCCCTGTAATTTCGATACAAATTATGGCAGGTAACTGTAACTTCCATACTAATTATGACAGGTAACAGTAACTTCGATACTAATTACGACAAGAAACACTAACTTCGTTACTAATTATGACAAGTAACTGTAATTTCAATACAAATGACAGGTTACTGTAACTTCGTTACTAATTATGACAAGTAACAGTACCTTCGATGCTAATTATGACAGGTAACTGTAACTTCGATACTAATTATGACAAGGAACTGTAATTTCGATACAAATTATGGCAGGTAACTGTAACTTTGATCCAATTTTTGACGGGTAACAGTATCTTCGATACTAATTATGACAAGTAACTGTAACTTCGTTACTAATTATGACAAGTAACTCTAATTTTGATAAAAAATTATGGCAGGTAACTGTAACTTGGATACTAATTAATACAGGTAACAGTAAATTCGATAATAATTATGACAGGTTACTATCGTTACTAATTATGTCAAGTAACTGTAACTTCGATACTAATTATGACAAGTAACTGTAACTTCGATACTTACTATGACAGGTAACTGTAACTTCATTACTAATTATGACAAGAAACTGTAAATTCGATACTAATTATGACAGGTAACTGTAACTTCGATACTAATTATGACAAGTAACTGTAACTTCGATACTAATTATGACAAGTAACTGTAACTTCGATACTAATTGTGACAGGTAACAGTAACTTCGATATTAATTATGACAAGTAACAGTAACTTCGATACTTATTATGACAAGCATTTGTAATTTCGATACAAATTTTGGCAGGTAACTGTAACTTCGATACTAATTATGACAGGAAACAGTAACTTTGATACTAATTATGACAAGTAACTGTAACTTCGATACTAATTATGTCAGGTAACTTTAACTTCGTTACTAATTATGACAAGTAACTGTAATTTCGATACAAATTATGGCAGGTAACTGTAACTTCGATACTAATTATGACAGGTAACAGTAACTTCGATACTAATTATGGCAGGTAACTGTAACTTCGATACTAATTATGACAGGAAACAGTAACTTTGATACTAATTATGACAAGGAACTGTAATTTCGATACTAATTATGACAGGTAACAGTAACTTCGTTACTAATTAGGACAAGTAACAGTAACTTCGATACTAATTATGACAAGTAACTGTAACTTCGATACTAATTATGACAGGTAACTGTAAATTCGATACTAATTATGACAGGTAACTGTAACTTCGTTACTAATTATCAAAAGTAACTGTAATTTCGATACAAATTATGGCAGGTAACTGTAACTTCGATACAAATTATGACAGATAACAGTTTCTTCGATACTAATTATGACAAGTAACTATAACCTCGATACAAATTATGACAGGTAACTGTAACTTCCATACTAATTATGACAAGAAACTCTAACTTCGTTATTAATTATGACAAGTAACTGTAATTTCGATACAAATTATGACGGGTAACTGTAACTTCGTTACTAATTATGACAGGTAACTGTTACTTCGTTACTAATTATGACAAGTAACTTTAATTTCGATACTAATTATGGCAGGTAACTGTAACTTCGTTACTAATTATGACAAGTCCCTGTAATTTCGATACAAATTATGGTAGGTAACTGTAATTTCGATACTAATTATGACAGGTAACAGTATCTTCGATACTAATTATGACAGGAAACTGTAACTTCGTTACTAATTATGACAAGTAACTGTAATTTCGATACAAATTATGACGGGTAACTGTAACTTCGTTACTAATTATGACAAGTAACTGTAATTTCGATACAAAATATGGCAGGTAACAGTACCTTCGGTACTAATTATGACAGGTAACTGTAACTTCGATACTAATTATGGCATGGAACTGTAATTTCGATACAAATTAGGGCAGTTAACTGTAACTTCGATACTAATTATGACAGGTGACAGTAACTTCGATACTAATAATGACAAGTAACTATAACTTCGATACAAATTATGACAGGTAACAGTAACTTCGATACTGATTATGACAAGAAACTCTACCTTCGTTACTAATTATGACAAGTAACTGTAATTTTGATAAAAAATTATGATAGGTAACTGTAACTTCAATACTAATTATGACAGGTAACAGTAACTTCGATACTAAATATGACAGGTAACTGTAACTTCGTTAATAATTATGACAAATAACCTTAATTTCGATACTAATTATGGCAGGTAACTGTAACATCGTTACTAATTATGACAAGTCCCTATAATTTCGATACAAATTAGGGCAGGTAACTGTAACTTCGATACTAATTATGACAAGTCCCTGTAATTTCGATACCAATTATGGCAGGTAACTGTAACTTCCATACTAATTATGACAGGTAACAGTAACTTCGATACTAATTATGACAGGAAACTGTAACTTCATTACAAATTATGACAAGTAACTGTAATTTCGATACAAATTATGACAAGTAACTATAACTTCGATACAAATTATGACAGGTAACTGTAACTTCGATACGAATTATGACAAGAAACACTAACTTCGTTACTAATTATGACAAGTAACTGTAATTTTGATAAAAAAAATTATGGTAGGTAACTGTAACTTCAATACTAATTATGACAGGTAACAGTAACGTCGATACTAATTATGACAAGTAACAGTACCTTCGATGCTAATTATGACAGGTAACCGTAACTTCGATACGAATTATGAAAAGGAACTGTAATTTCGATACAAATTATGGCAGGTAACTGTAACTTCGTTACTAATTATGACAAGTAAATGTAATTTCGATACAAATTTTGGCAGGTAACTGTAACATCGTTACTAATTATGATAAGTCCCTGTAATTTCTATACAAATTATGGCAGGTAACTGTAACTTCCATAATAATTATGACAGGTAACAGTAACTTCGATACTAATTATGACAGGAAACTGTAACTTCGTTACTAATTATGACAAGTAACAGTACCTTCGATGCTAATTATGACAGGTAACTGTAACTTCGATACTAATTATGACAGGTAACAGTAACTTCGATTCTAATTATAACAAGTAACTGTAACATCGACACTAATTATGACAGGTAACTGTAACTTCGTTTCTAATTATGACAAGTCCCTGTAATTTCGATACAAATTATGGCAGGTAACTGTAACTTCGGTACTAATTATGAAAAGTAAATGTCACTTCGATACTAATTATGACAGATAACTGTAACTTCGATACTAATTATGACAAGTAACTGTAATTTTGATAAAAAATTATGGTAGGTAACTGTAACTTCAATACTAATTATGACAGGTAAGAGTAACGTCGATACTAATTATGACAAGTAACAGTACCTTCAATGCTAATTATGACAGGTAACTATAACATTGATACTAATTATGACAAGGAACTGTAATTTCGATACAAATTTTGGCAGGTAACTGTAACTTCGATACTAATTATGACAGGTAACAGTAACTTCGATACTAATTATGACAAGTAACTGTAACTTCGATACTAATTATGACAGGTAACTGGAACTTCGTTACTAATTATGACAAGTAACTGTAATTTCGATACAAATTATGGCAGATAACTGTAACTTCGATACTAATTATGGCAGGTAACTGTAACTTCGATACTAATTATGAGAGGTAACAGTAACTTCGATGCTAATTAAGACAGGTAACTGCAACTTCGTTACTCATTATGACAAGTAACTGTAATTTCGATACTAATTATTGGAGGTAACTGTAACTTCGTTACTAATTATGAGAAGTAACTGTAATTTCGATGCAAATTATGACAGGTAACTGTAACTTCGTTACTAATGTTGACAATAACTGTAATTTCGTTACAAATTATGGCAGGTAACAGTACCTTCGATTATAATTATGACAGGTAACTGTAACTTCGATACTAATTATGACAAGGAACTGTAATTTCGATACAAATTATGGCAGGTAACTGTAACCTTGATACTAATTATGACAGGTAACAGTATCTTCGATACTAATTATGACAAGTAACTGTAACTTCGGTACTTATTATGACAAGTAACTCTAATTTTGATAAAAAATTATGGCAAGTAACTGTAACTTCATTACTAATTATGACAAGAAACTGTAACTTCGATACTAATTAAGACAGGTAACTGTAACTTCGATACTAATTATGACAAGTAACTGTAACTTCGATACTAATTATGACAAGTAATTGTAATTTCGATAACAATTATGGCAGGTAACTGTAACTTCGATACTAATTATGACAGGTAACAGTAACTTCGATACTAATTATGGCAGGTAACTCTAACTTCGATACTAATTATGACAGGTATCAGTAACTTCGGTACTAATTATGACAAGTAACTGTAACTTCGATACTAATTATGACAGGTAACTGTAACTTCGTTACTAATTATGACAAGTAACTGTAATTTCGTTACAAATTATGGCAGGTAATTGTAATTTCGATACTAATTATGACAGGTAACAGTAACTTCGATACTAATTAGGACAAGTAACAGTAACTTCGATACTAATTATGACAAGTAACTGTAACTTCGATACTAATTATGACAGGTAACTGTAACTTCGTTACTAATTATGGCAAGTAACTGTAATTTCGATACAAATTTTGGCAGGTAACGGTAACTTCGATACTAATTATGACAGGTCCCTGAAATTTCGATACAAATTATGGCAGGTAACTGTAATTTCGATACTAATTATGACAGGTAACAGTAACTTCGATACTAATTATGACAGGAAACAGTAACTTCGTTACTAATTATGACAAGTAACTGTAATTTCGATACAAATTATGACAGGTAACTGTAACTTCGTTACTAATTATGACAAGTAACTGTAATTTCGATACAAATTATGGCAGGTAACAGTACCTTCGGTACTAATTATGACAGGTAACTATAACTTCGATACTAATTATGGCAAGGAACTGTAATTTCGATACAAATTATGGCAGGTAACTGTAAATTCGATACTAATTATGACAGGTGACAGTAACTTCGATACTAATTATGACAAGTAACTATAACTTCGATACAAATTATGACAGGAAACAGTAACTTCGATACTAATTATGACAAGAAACTCTACCTTGGTTACTAATTATGACAAGTAACAGTACCTTCGATACTAATTATGACAAGTAACTATAACTTCGATACAAATTATGACAGGTAACTGTAACTTCGATACAAATTATGACAGGTAACTGTAATTTCGATACTAATTATGACAAGAAACACTAACTTCGCTACAAATTATGACAAGTAACTGTAATTTTGATTAAAAAAATTATGGTAGGTAACTGTAACTTCAATACTAATTATGACAGGTAACAGTAACGTCGATACTAATTATGACAAGTAACAGTACCTTCGATGCTAATTATGACAGGTAACTGTAACTTCGATACTATTTATGACAAGGAACTGTAATTTCGATACAAATTATGGCAGGTAACTGTAACTTCGTTACTAATTATGACAAGTAAATGTAATTTCGATACAAATTTTGGCAGGTAACTGTAACATCGTTACTAATTATGACAAGTCCCTGTAATTTCTATACAAATTATGGCAGGTAACTGTAAGTTCCATAATAATTATGACAGGTAACAGTAACTTCGATACTAATTATGACAGGTAACTGTAACTTCGTTACTAATTATGACAAGTAACAGTACCTTCGATGCTAATTATGACAGGTAACTGTAACTTCGATACTAATTATGACAAGGAACTGTAATTTCGATACAAATTATGGCAGGTAACTGTAACTTCGATACTAATTATGACAAGTAAATGTAACTTCGATACTAATTATGACAGGTAACTGTAACTTCATAACTAATTATGACAAGTAACTGTAATTTCGATACGAAATTTTGGCAGGTAAATGTAACTTCGATACTAATTATGACAGGTAACAGTAATTTCGATACTAATTATGACAGGTAACTGTAACCTCGTTACTAATTATGACAAGTAACTGTAATTTCGATACAAATTATGGCAGGTAACTGTAACATCCATAATAATTATGACAGGTAACTGTAACTTGGATACAAATTATGACAGGTTACAGTAACATCGATTCTAATTATAACAAGTAACTGTAACATCGATACTAATTATGACAGATAAACTGTAACTTCGTTTCTAATTATGACAAGTAACTGTAATTTCGATACTAATTATGGCAGGTAACTGTAACTTCGTTACTAATTATGACAAGTCCCTGTAATTTCGATACAAATTATGGCAGGTAACTGTAACTTCGATACTAATTATGAAAAGTAAATGTCACTTCGATTCTAATTATGACAGATAACTGTAACCTCGTTACTAATTATGACAAGTAACTGTAATTTCGATACAAAATTTTGGCAGGCAACTGTAACTTCGATACTAATTATGACAGGTAACAGTAACTTCGATACTAATTATGACAAGTAACTGTAACTTCGATACTAATTATGACAGGTAACTGGAACTTCGTTACTAATTATGACAAGTAACTGTAATTTTGATACAAATTATGGCAGGTAACTGTAACTTCGATACTAATTATGGCAGGTAACTGTAACTTCGATACTAATTATGTGAGGTAACAGTAACTTCGATGCTAATTAAGACAGGTAACTGCAACATCGTTACTAATTATGACAAGTAACTGTAATTTCGATACTAATTATTGCAGGTAACTGTAACTTCGTTACTAATTATGAGAAGTAACTGTAATTTCGATGCAAATTATGACAGGTAACTGTAACTTCGTTACTAATTATGACAAGTAACTGTAATTTCGTTACAAATTATGGCAGGTAACAGTACCTTCGATTATAATTATGACAGGTAACTGTAACTTCGATACTAATTATGACAAGGAACTGTAATTTCGATACAAATTATGGCAGGTAACTGTAACTTTGATACTAATTATGACAGGTTACAGTATCTTCGTTACTAATTATGACAAGGAACTGTAACTTCGTTACTTATTATGACAAGTAACTCTATTTTTAATAAAAAATTATGGCAGGTAACTGTAACTTCGATACTAATTAATACAGGTAACAGTAACTTCGATAATAATTATGACAGGTTACTATCCTTACTAATTATGTCAAGTAACTGTAACTTCGATACTAATTATGACAAGTAACTGTAACTTCGATACTTACTATGACAGGTAACTGTAACGTCATTACTAATTATGACAAGAAACTGTAACTTCGATACTAATTATGACAGGTAACTGTAACTTCGATACTAATTATGACAAGTAACTGTAACTTCGATACTAATTATGACAAGTAACTGTAACTTCGATACTAATTGTGACAGGTAACAGTAACTTCGTTATTAATTATGACAAGTAACAGTAACTTCGATACTTATTATGACAAGTAATTGTAATTTCGATACAAATATTGGCAGGTAACTGTAACTTCGATACTAATTATGACAGGAATCAGTAACTTTGATACTAATTACGACAAGTGACTGTAACTTCGATACTAATTATGGCAGGTAACTGTAACTTCGTTACTAATTATGACAAGTAACTGTAATTTCGATACAAATTATGGCAGGTAACTGTAACTTCGATACTAATTATTACAGGTAACAGTAACTTCGATACTAATTATGGCAGGTAACTGTAACTTCGATACTAATTATGACAGGTATCAGTAACTTCGTTACTAATTATGATAAGTAACTGTAACTTCGATACTAATTATGACAGGTAACTGTAACTTCGTTACTAATTATGACAAGTAACTGTAATTTCTTTACAAATTATGGCAGGTAATTGTAATTTCGATACTAATTATGACAGGTAACAGTAACTTCGATACTAATTAGGACAAGTAACAGTAACTTCGATACTAATTATGACAAGTAACTGTAACTTCGATACTAATTATGACAGGTAACTGTAACTTCGTTACTAATTATGGCAAGTAACTGTAATTTCGATACAAATTTTGGCAGGTAACTTCGATACTAATTATGACAGGTCCCTGTAATTTCGATACAAATTATGGCAGGTAACTGTAATTTCGATACTAATTATGACAGGTAACAGTAACTTCGATAGTAATTATGACAGGAAACTGTAACTTCGTTACTGATTATGACAAGTAACTGTAATTTCGATACAAATTATGACAGGTAACTGTAACTTCGTTACTAATTATGACAAGTAACTGTAATTTCGATACAAATTATGGCAGGTAACAGTACCTTCGGTACTAAATATGACAGGTAACTGTAACTTCGATACTAATTATGGCAAGGAACTGTAATTTCGGTACAAATTATGGCAGTTAACTGTAAATTCGATACTAATTATGACAGGTGACAGTAACTTCGATACTAATTATGACAAGTAACTATAACTTCGATACAAATTATGACAGGAAACAGTAACTTCGATACTAATTATGACAAGAAACTCTACCTTGGTTACTAATTATGACAAGTAACAGTACCTTCGATACTAATTATGACAAATAACTATAACTTCGATACAAATTATGACAGGTAACTGTAACTTCGATACAAATTATGACAGGTAACTGTAACTTCGATACTAATTATGACAAGAAACACTAACTTCGTTACAAATTATGACAAGTAACTGTAATTTTGATTTAAAAAATTATGGTAGGTAACTGTAACTTCAATACTAATTATGACAGGTAACAGTAACGTCGATACTAATTATGACAAGTAACAGTACCTTCGATGCTAATTATGACAGGATACTGTAACTTCGATACTAATTATGACAAGGAACTGTAATTTCGATACAAATTATGGCAGGTAACTGTAACTTCGTTACTAATTATGACAAGTAAAAGTAATATCGATACAAATTTTGGCAGGTAACTGTAACATCGATACTAATTATGACAAGTCCCTGTAATTTCGATACAAATTATGGCAGGTAACTGTAACTTCCATAATAATTATGACAGGTAACAGTAACTTCGATTCTAATTATGACAGGAAACTGTAACTTCGTAACTAATTAGGACAAGTAACTGTAATTTCAATACAAATTATGACAGGTAACTGTAACTTCGTTACAAATTATGACAAGTAACAGTACCTTCGATGCTAATTATGACAGGTAACTGTAACTTCGATACTAATTATGACAAGGAACTGTAATTTCGATTCAAATTATGGCAGGTAACTGTAACTTCGTTACTAATTATGACAAGTAAATGTAATTTCGATACAAATTTTGGCAGGTAACTCTAACATCGATACTAATTATGACAAGTAAATGTAACTTCGATACTAATTATGACAGGTAACTGTAACTTCGTTACTAATTATGACAAGTAACTGTAATTTCGATACGAAATTTTGGCAGGTAAATGTAACTTCGATACTAATTATGACAGGTAACAGTAACTTCGATTCTAATTATGACAAGTAACTGTAACATCGATACTAATTATTACAGGTAACTGTAACCTCGTTACTAATTATGACAAGTAACTGTAATTTCGATACAAATTATGGCAGGTAACTGTAACATCGATACTAATTATGACAAGACCCTGTAATTTCGATACAAATTATGGCAGGTAACTGTAACTTCCATAATAATTATGACAGGTAACTGTAACTTGGATACTAATTATGACAGGTAACAGTAACTTCGATTCTAATTATAACAAGTAACTGTAACATCGATACTAATTATGACAGATAACTGTAACTTCGTTTCTAAGTATGACAAGTAACTGTAATTTCGATACTAATTATGGCAGGTAACTGTAACTTCGTTACTAATTATGACAAGTCCCTGTAATTTCGATACAAATTATGGCAGGTAACTGTAACTTCGATACTAATTATGAAAAGTAAATGTCACTTCGATTCTAATTATGATAGATAACTGTAACCTCGTTACTAATTATGACAAGTAACTGTAATTTCGATACAAAATTTTGGCAGGTAACTGTAACTTCGATACTAATTATGACAGGTAACAGTAACTTCGATACTAATTATGACAAGTAACTGTAACTTCGATACTAATTATGACAGGTAACTGGAACTTCGTTACTAATTATGACAAGTAACTGTAATTTCGATACAAATTATGGCAGGTAACTGTAACTTCGATACTAATTATGGCAGGTAACTGTAACTT
This sequence comes from Meconema thalassinum, assembly GCA_946902985.2. NCBI lineage: Eukaryota > Metazoa > Arthropoda > Insecta > Orthoptera > Tettigoniidae > Meconema > Meconema thalassinum. The sequence continues at coordinate 1,657,515,984 of OX336388.2, forward strand.
CGATACTAATTATGTGAGGTAACAGTAACTTCGATGCTAATTAAGACAGGTAACTGCAACTCCGTTACTAATTATGACAAGTAACTGTAATTTCGATACTAATTATTGCAGGTAACTGTAACTTCGTTACTAATTATGAGAAGTAACTGTAATTTCGATGCAAATTATGACAGGTAACTGTAACTTCGTTACTAATTATGACAAGTAACTGTAATTTCGTTACAAATTAAGGCAGGTAACAGTACCTTCGATTATAATTATGACAGGTAACTGTAACTTCGATACTAATTATGACAAGGAACTGTAATTTCGATACAAATTATGGCAGGTAACTGTAACTTTGATACTAATTATGACAGGTAACAGTATCTTCGATACTAATTATGACATGTAACTGTAACTTCGTTACTTATTATGACAAGTAACTCTATTTTTAATAAAAAATTATGGCAGGTAACTGTAACTTCGATACTAATTAATACAGGTAACAGTAACTTCGATAATAATTATGACAGGTTACTATCCTTACTAATTATGTCAAGTAACTGTAACTTCGATACTAATTATGACAAGTAACTGTAACTTCGAGACTTACTATGACAGGTAACTGTAACTTCATTACTAATTATGACAAGAAACTGTAACTTCGATACTAATTATGACAGGAATCAGTAACTTTGATACTAATTACGACAAGTGACTGTCACTTCGATACTAATTATGGCAGGTAACTGTAACTTCGTTACTAATTATGACAAGTAACTGTAATTTCGATACAAATTATGGCAGGTAACTGTAACTTCGATACTAATTATGACAGGTAACAGTAACTTCGATACTAATTATGGCAGGTAACTGTAACTTCGATACTAATTATGACAGGTATCAGTAACTTCGGTACTAATTATGACAAGCAACTGTAACTTCGATACTAATTATGACAGGTAACTGTAACTTCGTTACTAATTATGACAAGTAACTGTAATTTCGTTAAAAATTATGGCAGGTAATTGTAATTTCGATACTAATTATGACAGGTAACAGTAACTTCGATACTAATTAGGACAAGTAACAGTAACTTCGATACTAATTATGACAAGAAACTGTAACTTCGATACTAATTATGACAGGTAACTGTAACTTCGTTACTAATTATGGCAAGTAACTGTAATTTCGATACAAATTTTGGCAGGTAACGGTAACTTCGATACTAATTATGACAGGTCCCTGTAATTTCGATACAAATTATGGCAGGTAACTGTAATTTCGATACTAATTATGACAGGTAACAGTAACTTCGATACTAATTATGACAGGAAACTGTAACTTCGTTACTAATTATGACAAGTAACTGTAATTTCGATACAAATTATGACAGGTAACTGTAACTTCGTTACTAATTATGACAAGTAACTGTAATTTCGATACAAATTATGGCAGGTAACAGTACCTTCGGTACTATATATGACAGGTAACTGTAACTTCGATACTAATTATGGCAAGGAACTGTAATTTCGATACAAATTATGGCAGGTAACTGTAAATTCGATACTAATTATGACAGGTGACAGTAACTTCGATACTAATTATGACAAGTAACTATAACTTCGATACAAATTATGACAGGAAACAGTAACTTCGATACTAATTATGACAAGAAACTCTACCTTGGTTACTAATTATGACAAGTAACAGTACCTTCGATACTAATTATGACAAGTAACTATAACTTCGATACAAATTATGACAGATAACTGTAACTTCGATACAAATTATGACAGGTAACTGTAACTTCGATACTAATTATGACAAGAAACACTAACTTCGTTACAAATTATGACAAGTAACTGTAATTTTGATTTAAAAAATTATGGTAGGTAACTGTAACTTCAATACTAATTATGACAGGTAACAGTAACGTCGATACTAATTATGACAAGTAACAGTACCTTCGATGCTAATTATGACAGGATACTGTAACTTCGATACTAATTATGACAAGGAACTGTAATTTCGATACAAATTATGGCAGGTAACTGTAACTTCGTTACTAATTATGACAAGTAAATGTAATATCGATACAAATTTTGGCAGGTAACTGTAACATCGATACTAATTATGACAAGTCCCTGTAATTTCGATACAAATTATGGCAGGTAACTGTAACTTCCTTAATAATTATGACAGGTAACAGTAACTTCGATACTAATTATGACAGGAAACTGTAACTTCGTAACTAATTATGACAAGTAACTGTAATTTCAATACAAATTATGACAGGCAACTGTAACTTCGTTACTAATTATGGCAAGTAACAGTACCTTCGATGCTAATTATGACAGGTAACTGTAACTTCGATACTAATTATGACAAGGAACTGTAATTTCGATACAAATTATGGCAGGTAACTGTAACTTCGTTACTAATTATGACAAGTAAATGTAATTTCGATACAAATTTTGGCAGGTAACTGTAACATCGATACTAATTATGACAAGTCCCTGTAATTTCGATACAAATTATGGCAGGTAACTGTACCTTCCATAATAATTATGACAGGTAACAGTAACTTCGATACTAATTATGACAGGAAACTGTAACTTCGTAACTAATTATGACAAGTAACTGTAATTTCAATACAAATTATGACAGGTAACTGTAACTTCGTTACTAATTATGACAAGTAACAGTACCTTCGATGCTAATTATGAGAGGTAACTGTAACTTCGTTACTAATTATGACAAGTAACTGTTATTTCGATACAAAATTTTGGCAGGAAACTGTAACTTCGATACTAATTATGACAGGTAACAGTAACTTCGATTCTAATTATGACAAGTAACTGTAACATCGATACTAATTATGACAGGTAACTGTAACTTCGTTACTAATTATGACAAGTAACTGTAATTTCGATACAAATTATGGCAGGTAACTGTAACTTCGATGCTAATTATGACAGGTAACAGTAACCTCGATACTAATTATGACAAGTAACTATAACTTCGATACAAATTATGACAGTTAACTGTAACTTCGATACTAATTATGACAAGGAACTGTAATTTCGATACAAATTTTGGCAGGTAACTGTAACTTCGATACTAATTATGACAAGTGCCTGTAATTTCGATACAAAACATGGCAGGTAACTGTAACTTCCATACTAATTATGACAGGTAACAGTAACTTCGATACTAATTATGACAGGAAACTGTAACTTCGTTACTAATTATGACAAGTAACTGTAATTTCGATACAAATTATGACAGGTAACTGTAACTTCGTTACTAATTATGACAAGTAACAGTACCTTCGATGCTAATTATGACAGGTAACTGTAACTTCAATACTAATTATGACAAGGAACTGAAATTTAGATACAAATTATGGCAGGTAACTGTAACTTCGTTACTAATTATGACAAGTAACTGTAATTTCGATACAAATTTTGGCAGGTAACTGTAACATCAATACTATTTATGACAGGTAACTGTAATTTCGATACAAATTATGGCAGGTAACTGTAACTTCGTTACTAATTATGACAAGTAACTGTAATTTCGATACAAATTATGGCTGGTAACTGTAACTTCTGAACCACTTTTCAGAATTTATTGTAATTATTATTATTATCGTCATGATTATTATTATTATTATTGTCATGTGTTGTGACATCTCTATATTACGCCTCGAGAGTTTAAAAGTGCGCAGTTTGTCTGTATGTATCTCTCTGTCTAACGTTGTGCAACCCCTGGCTACATACTGCCTTGTTCTCTCGTATTGGCTAGTGTTGTTGCTACCTTGCATTTTGTTGTGCAATTCGTTCTGCCATTGGCTCTGACAATATTTGACGCGAGTTTGGGGCCACTCCCAAACTACGCATTTGATTTTTCTGAGAGGCTTCTCTCCCCTCTGGGGGGACAGAAGCTTGGTCAGTCTTAGACGCGCCGAGATGTAAGGCGAACGTGTGTATTCGGGCAGAGGCCCACCCTCATGGCGCAGCGGAATGTGAGTACGGCTCAATGTATTTCTATCTAACGCAATGTAATTGTTTTTGTTAAACGTTCCTTCTTTTGCTTAATTCTCTTTCCTTTTCAAGATGTTATTGTTAGTATTTTAATCCTTGAACCAGATCTCCGGGACCTTGCGTAATGTCATACGGCGGAGTTCTTTTTGTTGCTTTTGTTATGAGCCCTTCTCACAGTTTTATTATTTTGGTTAATACCTGTAAGATTCGAAAGTATTGCGTTTCTGCGTCTTGGCTTATATATATTTCCTGTCGGGCCTTAGTGCTCGTCTTTTGCGTCGGTGTCTCTTTGTACCACAAATGTTTCATTTGATTGGTAGCAATTGGACCTTTGTTTGTGGACAGTATGTGTGAGGTAACGGGACTGATGTCCAACGTCCCACTAATACGTGTCCCTTTTGTTTATAGAATATATGTGACGGTGGTTAACTGGGATTTTCTCCAGCTCCGATGTCATATTATTCTTTTTTTTATATGTCGCGTTGGTGCGGCATTATGTTGGAATATAAGCCTATTTTATTATAGCGTGCTTTCGATTTTTACCGGTCTCTTTCGTCCCAAGTCAATTGTAATGTAATGTATCTCCGTATATCTCATTTTCCTTTTGTTTTGTTTTTCTCTTTCGATTTTCGCCGTATTACATAACTTAATTATAATTCCCCTTGTCTTCTCCTTCCTCCTATCTCCGTGAGATCTCTCTCCCCTTTGTTTTACTCCCCTCACTCCTCCCCCTTCCCTCCGGTATGTTTACATAACATCATGAAAAGCTTCGCGTCTTAGCAGTTCGAAGTTTGACTTTTTGCAAGTTTGTCGTTTCTCTCTAACTTTTGTAAGTTTCGTTTTATTTTCTTTCAAGTTTGTATCTTTTCGTTAGATTCATGTTGTTGAGCGGTACTCAGGTTCTGTCGTGCTTTTCAGTTTTTTTTAAGTTTTTGAATTCTTTATTCTTGGTATTGGGTTTCTTTTGTATTATTGAGCTTGTATTAGCTTGCCTTTTTTCTTTGTTTTAAATAATTTGTTTATTTCGTGTACACGCTCTTTCTTTTATCCTTAATACATTTTTATATTTTAAGTAATATAGCTCCCTTGTCTTTTCATTTCTTACATTTAAGTTCCCCTTCCTTATCCTTATCCTTATCTCGATTTCGTCAATCTTGTCTTTGTGACGTAACAAAGGCACGATTAACACGGCTCTGGGATTTATTTAATTAATTTTATGGGAATCTCGTTTCTGCACTTTTGATTATTGCATTAAGCAATTATTCGTTTGCATTTGGTTTTTTGGAAATCATCTTTTGCTCGCTCCGAAAACCTTGGGCCCAGCACCGGGTCGAGCAAGACGTCTTTTCCCCATCCATTTGCGACCTTGTTGATTTTATCTTCCACTGCTACTCTGACGCGCATTATTATTATTATTAATAGACCTTTATCGGCGCAATGGTAGCAGATCGCGTGGTTGCGTGCGAAATCGTTCCCTCCTCACCTCTCTCAAGTTATTAACCTTTTATTATTTTTCTCTTCATTTACATTGTATTAAAATTTGTTTTTCTTTGAGTTTAAGGAATTCAGTGAATTGTTTTTCCCCACCCCTGAAGAAAGGGTGAAGTTACTTTCTGTGTGAACTACGGGCATCCAGGAAACCCATCTCCAAGGAAAGGTGGTTTAGTCCCTCAAGTAAACAAGACATCCAAAAGACCCAGCTTCGAGGTGAACAGTGGCAACATATCAGTGAGTACATCGCATCGCTGGAACACGACACGTCACGGTATTGTAACCTACTTTTATGTATTTGCTTCCTCTAGTAGACATTTGTTTAGTTAACGGTGATTTTAAGGCGACAGGAAATTTTGTTTGCTTTCTCTTCCTTTTCATTTCGTCAGTGTTGTGGACGTTTTTATTTTACTTTCTGTGAAGTAGAAAATGCATTTCTCTCAAGGGTTTGAGTCCTTACCTTTGTTGTAAATAGTCGCTTAGTTGACTGTGATATTTCTCAGAACTCGCCTCACCCCTTCATATGTCTCGGTCTGGAACAGCTGCTGACAGGTTTCTTGTCATTACCGTGCAGCCTAAAAACCCCCGCCCCTCTTTCTCCGAAATTTTCCCCAATGAAGGTAGGCCCACTTATGGGAACCGTCTCTTTAAATCCTACGGTCACCCCGACCCACCTTGAGCCTCGCGTAATTATACTAACGTTTGATGTTAGTAAAGTGTTTGTTGTCTCAGTTATGAATGGTCTGTTGAGCTATTATGTGTGTTATGATTGGGAGTTAAGTTTGTTTCATAATTAGGGAGGGTGATTGTTTTATTTTTGTCAGGGGATTTCAATGTAGGTTTTCATTTAAAATTGTTTATATACGGTAAGCTTGATGTTACTATATGTTCAGTATGGCAGTGTGTATTTCGTTGGGAAACCTGCTAGGTGAGGTCTCCGTCGGAATTAGGGTATGGGACCTGTCCCACGGCTTCGACGCCCACTTAGGATGTACATAGATTCCACACGATTCGTCAATCTTTAGTATGGGATGAAGTTTGTCACGATGACCTGTAGTCCGTTATTTGAGTTTCCATGGTGTTCCAACGACTCATATTAGCATTCTGATGTAATGGGGAAATTTTGATTTGTTTATGGGAAGGAGTATGTATGTAGTGTTGTTGTTGTTGGTTGTATTTTGAGATGAATGTGTGTGTCAATGAGTTTAATGAATTTTTATCAACAGTTATTTGTGGGTGGATTCAAATTTAGTTCAATTTTGATTTTATACCCTATTCAATTTAAACTATATATATATTACGTACGAACTATTTATTCGTTTTTATTGGCAAACCAAATATACGATAAGTATTACTCAGAGATACCAACCATTTTAGGTCTACGGCATCCTTGGTATGGGACATTGATGTTCGTGTGAACTACTCTGGCGTGCATTACCCAATTTTCTTATATTTGTATGGGATAGGCCATACCCTCTGTGTCTTTAATTTTTTTTATGCGGTACCTCTGAGGTCTACGGCCCGTATATTGACGCAGTAACCATTTTATTTTTGTGGGTTGGTAATATTTATTATTGGGTTTTGAGTTTGATTGATTGTATGTCTGGTCTTGATTGGTTTTATGCGAGGTTCCAGTCTGTTCCTTTTATTTGGAAGGTATTTTGTAACGTAATTATTTGGATTTTCGTTCTCTGTCCGGAATGGTATTTTTTGTTTCGACAGCTACTTTGAGTTATTATTCCTTTTCATTTGTTAGTATCTAATGTCTTTTGATGAATGTTATTAGTACATTTTTCCCCTTTACTCCTACTATGTATCTAGTTAGGCAGGAGACACCCGTGGCCGCCTGAGTTACACGGAGGATTTCGAAAGATGTGTTGAACTATACTCCTGCCTAAGGCAATTTCCGGTACCTGCCTGCTTTTGTTGTAGGGAGCCGGCCGGCCCATTGTCCGAGCTGCAGACACGACTTGCTATTGTTCGACAACGCCTGAGATGGTCTGTTGACTTACATTCTTTTCTTGTAGTGACAGTGATTTGTTTATTGATATAGTTGTTTACTATTTATCGTAACTTCTGTTTTACGTTTTTGTGATATCATGTTTTTATAAATCATTTCAATCTAATGTTTTCTCTAAGATAATGTGTATTATTTTCCTGTATCTGTCATATATTTGGAGAGTGTTTCCGGTAGCGATAGCTAGTCTCCAAGTACCTGAGAAGTGGCCGGTGTATCCTTTAGACCCCGTTCACGGCTCGTTTTCTCTTCTTTCATTTGGTCTGACGACCCTGCCTATTCATACTTTTACTTTCCAGCTGGCAGAATGAATCCACTTTCCCTCTTACGGAGCTTATGTAACCCCAAATATTTCCCCGACGCAAGCCTTATTTTGTATACAGGGTGCTCCCCTTTATATTTTTTTGTGATCATGATTTAACCTTCCTCTTTCTTTTATTATTAGAAAATTGGCTGATTTCCAGAAGGTCGCCATTAAGAAGACTTCGCTTTCTCCACGTCATCTGGCAGAGTCTAGCTCAAGATTGACCGTTTTATTATCATTATTTTCTTTTTGGTACATCCATTTTTAATATGTGTGACGTATTGACGTGCAGTAGAGGTAGGATCCGCCTTTATTTCACGGCTGTACTGATCCTTTATATAATTTCAATTTTTGTTGTTTTAATTTCATTTTAAAGTCTTTTTTTTCTTTCGTACCAAAAAAAAAAAAAGAAAAAATTTTCCTCACCAGTGAACATCTTCGTGAATACGTGTGTATGAAAATATATGTGTGTTTGAGAAAAGAGACTTGCGTTTCGTCAAGCCTTTTATGGAAGTTATGACGTTCAAAGAACTTTTAATTAAGCTGCGTCTTATGAATAAGAGAAATGTGAGAACATTTTATTATGTCTTAATTTTTCATGTGTGTATCTGGTGTACATGATGTAATCTTCTTTCCTTCACCCTGTTCAAATGTATCTAATCGAAGAATGTTATTTTATATAATTTTGTTATGAAAAAGAAAAAATTCTTTTATGCCTTTGTTATGTAAAAGAATTTTTTTTGGAGAAAGCGGTGGAATTTGAACCACTTTTCAGAATTTATTGTAATTATTATTATTATCGTCATGATTATTATTATTATTATTGTCATGTGTTGTGACATCTCTATATTACGCCTCGAGAGTTTAAAAGTGCGCAGTTTGTCTGTATGTATCTCTCTGTCTAACGTTGTGCAACCCCTGGCTACATACTGCCTTGTTCTCTCGTATTGGCTAGTGTTGTTGCTACCTTGCATTTTGTTGTGCAATTCGTTCTGCCATTGGCTCTGACAATATTTGACGCGAGTTTGGGGCCACTCCCAAACTACGCATTTGATTTTTCTGAGAGGCTTCTCTCCCCTCTGGGGGGACAGAAGCTTGGTCAGTCTTAGACGCGCCGAGATGTAAGGCGAACGTGTGTATTCGGGCAGAGGCCCACCCTCATGGCGCAGCGGAATGTGAGTACGGCTCAATGTATTTCTATCTAACGCAATGTAATTGTTTTTGTTAAACGTTCCTTCTTTTGCTTAATTCTCTTTCCTTTTCAAGATGTTATTGTTAGTATTTTAATCCTTGAACCAGATCTCCGGGACCTTGCGTAATGTCATACGGCGGAGTTCTTTTTGTTGCTTTTGTTATGAGCCCTTCTCACAGTTTTATTATTTTGGTTAATACCTGTAAGATTCGAAAGTATTGCGTTTCTGCGTCTTGGCTTATATATATTTCCTGTCGGGCCTTAGTGCTCGTCTTTTGCGTCGGTGTCTCTTTGTACCACAAATGTTTCATTTGATTGGTAGCAATTGGACCTTTGTTTGTGGACAGTATGTGTGAGGTAACGGGACTGATGTCCAACGTCCCACTAATACGTGTCCCTTTTGTTTATAGAATATATGTGACGGTGGTTAACTGGGATTTTCTCCAGCTCCGATGTCATATTATTCTTTTTTTTATATGTCGCGTTGGTGCGGCATTATGTTGGAATATAAGCCTATTTTATTATAGCGTGCTTTCGATTTTTACCGGTCTCTTTCGTCCCAAGTCAATTGTAATGTAATGTATCTCCGTATATCTCATTTTCCTTTTGTTTTGTTTTTCTCTTTCGATTTTCGCCGTATTACATAACTTAATTATAATTCCCCTTGTCTTCTCCTTCCTCCTATCTCCGTGAGATCTCTCTCCCCTTTGTTTTACTCCCCTCACTCCTCCCCCTTCCCTCCGGTATGTTTACATAACATCATGAAAAGCTTCGCGTCTTAGCAGTTCGAAGTTTGACTTTTTGCAAGTTTGTCGTTTCTCTCTAACTTTTGTAAGTTTCGTTTTATTTTCTTTCAAGTTTGTATCTTTTCGTTAGATTCATGTTGTTGAGCGGTACTCAGGTTCTGTCGTGCTTTTCAGTTTTTTTTAAGTTTTTGAATTCTTTATTCTTGGTATTGGGTTTCTTTTGTATTATTGAGCTTGTATTAGCTTGCCTTTTTTCTTTGTTTTAAATAATTTGTTTATTTCGTGTACACGCTCTTTCTTTTATCCTTAATACATTTTTATATTTTAAGTAATATAGCTCCCTTGTCTTTTCATTTCTTACATTTAAGTTCCCCTTCCTTATCCTTATCCTTATCTCGATTTCGTCAATCTTGTCTTTGTGACGTAACAAAGGCACGATTAACACGGCTCTGGGATTTATTTAATTAATTTTATGGGAATCTCGTTTCTGCACTTTTGATTATTGCATTAAGCAATTATTCGTTTGCATTTGGTTTTTTGGAAATCATCTTTTGCTCGCTCCGAAAACCTTGGGCCCAGCACCGGGTCGAGCAAGACGTCTTTTCCCCATCCATTTGCGACCTTGTTGATTTTATCTTCCACTGCTACTCTGACGCGCATTATTATTATTATTAATAGACCTTTATCGGCGCACTTCGTTACTAATTATGACAACTGCCTGTAATTTCGATACAAAATATGGCAGGTAACTGTAACTTCCATACTAATTATGACAGGTAACAGTAACTTCGATACTAATTATGACAGGAAACTGTAACTTCGTTACTAATTATGACAAGTAACTGTAATTTCGATACAAATTATGACAGGTAACTTTAACTTCGTTACTAATTATGACAAGTAACAGTACCTTCGATGCTAATTATGACAGGTAACTCTAACTTCGATACTAATTATGACAGGTAACTGTAACTTCGATACTAATTATCACAGGTAACAGTAACTTCGATACTAATTATGACAAGTAACTATAACTTCGATACAAATTATGACAGGTAACTGTAACTTCGATACTAATGATGACAAGAAACTCTAATTTCGTTACTAATTATGACAAGAAACTTTAATTTCGATACTAATTATGGCAGGTTACTGTAACTTCGTTAGTAATTATGACAAGTCCCTGTAATTTCGATACAAATTATGGCAGGTAACTGTAACTTCGATACTATTTATGACAAGTAACTGTAACTTCCATACTAATTATGACAGGTAACTGTAACTTCGTTACTAATTATGACAAGTAACTGTAATTTCGATACAAATTTTGGCAGGTAACTGTAACCTCGATACTAATTATGACTGTTAACAGTAACTTCGATACTAATTATGACAAGTATCTGTAACTTCGATACTAATTATGACAGGTAAATGTAACTTCGATACTAATTATGACAGGTAACAGTATCTTCGATACTAATTATGACAAGTAACTGTAACTTCAATACTAATTATGACAAGAAACTCTAACTTCGTTACTAATTATGACAAGTAACTGTAATTTTGATAAAAAAAATTATGGTACTTAACAGTAACTTCAATACTAATTATGACAGGTAACAGTAACGTCGATACTAATTATGACAAGTAACAGTACCTTCGATGCTAATTATGACAGAATACTGTAACTTCTATACTAATTATGACAAGGAACTGTAATTTCGATACAAATTTTGGCAGGTAACTGTAACTTCGATACTAATTATGACAAGTGCCTGTAATTTCGATACAAAATATGGCAGGTAACTGTAACATCCATACTAATTATGACAGGTAACAGTAACTTCGATACTAATTATGACAGGAAACTGTAACTTCGTTACTAATTATGACAAGTAACTGTAATTTCGATACAAATTATGACAGGTAAATGTAACTTCGTTACTAATTATGACAAGTAACAGTACCTTCGATGCTAATTATGACAGGTAACTGTAACTTCGATACTAATTATGACAAGGAACTGTAATTTCGGTACAAATTATGGCAGGTAACTGTAACTTCGTTACTAATTATGACAAGTAACTGTAATTTCGATACAAATTTTGGCAGGTAACTGTAACTTCGATACTAATTATGACAGGTAACAGTAACTTCGATACTAATTATGACAATTAACTGTAAGTTCGATACTAATTATGACAGGTAACTGGAACTTCGTTACTAATTATGACAAGTAACTGTAATTTCGATACAAATTATGGCAGGTAACTGTAACATGGATACTAATTATCACAGGTAACAGTAACTTCGATACTAATTATGACAAGTAACTATAACTTCGATACAAATTATGACAGGTAACTGTAACTTCGATACTAATTATGACAAGAAACTCTAACTTCGTTACTAATTATGACAAGTAACTTTAATTTCGATACTAATTATGGCAGGTAACTGTAACTTCGTTACTAATTATGACAAGTCCCTGTAATTTCGATACAAATTATGGCAGGTAACTGTAACTTCGATACTAATTATGACAAGTAACTGTATCTTCCATACTAATTATGACAGGTAACTGTAACTTCGTTACTAATTATGACAACTAACTGTAATTTCGATACAAATTTGGCAGGTAACTGTAACCTCGATACTAATTATGACAGGTAACAGTAAATTCGATACTAATTATGACAATTATCTGTAACTTCGATACTAATTATGACAGGTAACAGTAACTTCGTTACTAATTATGACATGTAACTGTAATTTCGATACAAATTATGGCAGGTAACTGCAACTTCGTTACTAATTATGACTAATAACTGTAATTTCGATACAAATTGTGGCAGGTAACTGTAACTTCAATACTAATTATGGCAGGTAACTGTAACTTCGATACTAATTATGAGAGGTAACAGTAACTTCGATTCTAATTATGACAGGTAACTGCAACTTCTTTACTAATTATGACAAGTAACTGTAATTTCGATACTAATTATGGCAGGTAACTGTAACTTCGTTACTAATTATGAGAAGTAACTGTAATATCGATGCAAATTATGACAGGTAACTGTAACTTCGTTACTAATTATGACAAGTAACTGTAATTTCGTTACAAATTATGGCAGGTAACAGTACCTTCAATTATAATTATAACAGGTAACTGTAACTTCGATACTAACTATGACAAGGAACTGTAATTTCGATACAAATTACGGCAGGTAACTGTAACTTTGATACTAATTATGACAGGTAACAGTATCTTCGATACTATTTAAGACAAGTAACTGTAACTTCGTTACTAATTATGACAAGTAACTCTAATTTTGATAAAAATTATGGCAGGTAACTGTAACTTCGATACTAATTAATACAGGTAACAGTAACTTCGATACTAATCATGACAGGTTACTGTAACATCGTTACTAATTATGTCAAGTAACTGTAACTTCGATACTAATTATGACAAGTAACTGTAACTTCGATACTTATTATGACAGGTAACTGAAACTTCATTACTAATTATGACAAGAAACTGTAACTTCGATACTAATTATGACAGGTAACTGAAACTTCGATACTAATTATGACAAATAACTGTAACTTCGATACAAATTATGACAAGTAACTGTAACTTCGATACTAATTGTGACAGGTAACAGTAACTTTGATATTAATTATGACAAGTAGCAGTAACTTCGATACTTATTATGACAAGTAATTGTAATTTCGATACAAAATTTTGGCAGGTAACTGTAACTTCGATGCTAATTATGACAGGAAACAGTAACTTTGATACTAATTATGACAGGTAACTGTAACTTCGTTACTAATTATGGAAGTAACTGTAACTTCGTTACTAATTATGGCAAGTAACTGTAATTTCGATAGAAATTTTGGCAGGTAACGGTAACTTCGATACTAATTATGACAGGTAACAGTAACTTCGATACTAATTATGACAAGTAACTGTAACTTCGATACTAATTATGACAGGTAAATTTAACTTCGTTTTTAATTATGAAAAGTAACTGTAAATTCGATACAAATTATGGCAGGTAATTGTAACTTCGATACTAATTATGACAGGTAACAGTATCTTCGATACTAATTATGACAAGTAACTATAACTTCGATACAAATTATGACATGTACCTGTAACTTCGGTACTAATTATGACAAGAAACTTTAACTTCGTTACTAATTATGACAAGTAACTGTAATTTTGATAAAAAATTATGGTAGGTAACAGTAACTTCAATACTAATTATGACAGGTAACAGTAACGTCGATAATAATTATGACAAGTAACAGTACCTTCGATGCTAATTATGACAGGTAACTGTAACTTCGATACTAATTATGACAAGGAACTGTAATTTCAATACAAATTATGGCAGGTAACTGTAACTTCGTTACTAATTATGACAAGTAACTGTAATTTCGATGCAAATTTTGGCAGGTAACTGTAACATCGATACTAATTATGACAAGTCCCTGTAATTTCGTTACAAATTATGGCAGGTAACTGTAACTTCCATAATAATTATGACAGGTAACAGTAACTTCGATACTAATTATGACAGGAAATTGTAACTTCGTTACTAATTATGACAAGTAACTGTAATTTCAATATAAATTATGACAGGTAACTGTAACTTCGTTACTAATTATGACAAATAACAGTACCTTCGATGCTAATTATGACAGGTAACTGTAACTTCGATACTAATTATGACAAGGAACTGTAATTTCGATACAAATTATGGCAGGTAACTGTAACTTCGATACTAATTATGACAAGTAAATGTAACTTCGATACTAATTATGACAGGTAACTGTAACTTCGTTACTAATAATGACAGGTAACTGTAATTTCGATACAAAATTTTGGCAGGTAACTGTAACTTCGATATTAATTATGACAGGTAACAGTAACTTCGATTCTAATTATGACAAGTAACTGTAACATCGATACTAATTATGACAGGTAACTGTAACTTCGTTACTAATTATGACAAGTAACTGTAATTTCCATACAAATTATGGCAGGTAACTGTAACATCGATACTAATTATGACAGGTAACAGTAACCTCGATACTAATTATGACAAGTAACTATAACTTCGATACAAATTATGACAGGTAACTGTAACTTCGATACTAATTATGACAAGAAACTCTAACTTCGTTACTAATTATGACAAGTAACTGTAATTTTGATAAAAAATTATGGTAGGTATCTGTAACTTCAATACTAATTATGAAAGGTAAGAATAACGTCGATACTAATTATGACAAGTAACAGTACCTTCGATGCTAATTATGACAGGTAACTGTAACTTCGATACTAATTATGACAAGGAACTGTAATTTCGATACAAATTATGGCAGGTAACTGTAACTTCGTTACTACTTATGACAAGTAACTGTAATTTCGATACAAATTTTGGCAGGTCACTGTAACTTCGATACTAATTATGACAAGTGCCTGTAATTCCGATACAAAATATGGCAGGTAACTGTAACTTCCATACTAATTATGACAGGTAACAGTAACTTCGATACTAATTATGACAGGAAACTGTAACTTCGTTACTAATTATGACAAGTAACTGTAATTTCGATACAAATTATGACAGGTAACTGTAACATCGTTACTAATTATGACAAGTAACAGTACCTTCGATGCTAATTATGACAGGTAACTGTAACTTCGATACTCATTATGACAAGGAACTGAAATTTCGATACAAATTATGGCAGGTAACTGTAACTTTCGTTACTTATTATGACAAGTAACTGTAATTTCGATACAAATTATGGAAGGTAACTGTAACTTCGATACTAATTATGACAGATAACAGTTACTTCGATACTAATTATGACAAGTAACTGTAAGTTCGATACTAATTATGACAGGTAACTGGAACTTCGTTACTAATTATGACATGTAACTATAATTTCGATACAAAATGGCAGGTAACTGTAACTTCGTTACTAATTATGACAAGTAACTGTAATTTCGATACAAATTATGGCAGGTAACTGTAACTTCAATACTAATTATGGCAGGTAACTGTAACTTCGATACTAATTATGAGAGGTAACAGTAACTTCGATGCTAATTATGACAGGTAACGGCAACTTCGTTACTAATTATGACAAGTAACTGTAATTTCGATACTAATCATGGCAGGTAACTGTAACTTCGTTACTAATTATGAGAAGTAACAGTAATTCCGATGCAAATTATGACAGGTAACTGTAACTTCGTTACTAATTATGACAAGTAACTGTAATTTCGTTACAAATTATGGCAGGTAAAAGTAACTTTGATTATAATTATGACAGGTAACTGTAACTTCGATACTAATTATGACAAGGAACTGTAATTTCGAAACAAATTATGGCAGGTAACTGTAACTTCGATACTAATTAATACACGTAACAGTAACTTCGATACTAATTATGACAGGTTACTGTAACATCGTTACTTATTATGTCAAGTAACTGTAACTTCGATATTAATTATGACAAGTAACAGTAACTTCGATACTAATTATGGCAGGTAACTGTAACTTCGTTGCTAATTATGACAAGTAACTGTAATTTCGATAAAAATTATGGCAGGTAACTGTAACTTCGATTCTAATTATGACAGGTAACAGTAACTTCGATACTAATTATGGCAGGTAACTGTAACTTCGATACTAATTATGACAGGTATCAGTAACTTCGGTAGTAATTATGACAAGTATCTGTAACTTCGATACTAATTATGACAGGTAACTGTAACTTCGTTACTAATTATGGCAAGTAACTGTAATTTCGATACAAATTTTGGCAGGTAACGGTAACTTCGATACTAATTATGACAGTTAACAGTAACTTCGATACTAATTATGACAAGTAACTGTAACTTCGATACTAATTATGACAGGTAACTGTAACTTCGTTACTAATTATGAAAAGTAACTGTAATTTCGATACAAATTATGGCAGGTAATTGTAACTTCGATACTAATTATGACAGGTAACAGTATCTTCGATACTAATTATGACAAGTAACTATAACTTCGATGCAAATTATGACAGGTAACTGTAACTTCGATACTAATTATGACAAGTAACTGTAATTTTGATAAAAAATTATGGTAGGTAACAGTAACTTCAATACTAATTATGACAGGTAACAGTAACTTCGATACTAATTATGACAGGAAACTGTAACTTCGTTACTAATTATGACAAGTCCCTGTAATTTCGATACAAATTATGGCAGGTAACAGTAATTTCGATACTAATTATGACAGGTAACAGTAACTTCGATACTAATTATGACAGGAAACTGTAACTTCGTTACTAATTATGACAAGTAACTGTAATTTCGGTACAAATTATGACAGGTAACTGAAACTTCGATACTAATTATGACAAGTAACTGTAACTTCGATACTAATTATGACAAGTAACTGTAACTTCGATACTAATTGTGACAGGTAACAGTAACTTCGATATTAATTATGACAAGTAACAGTAACTTCGATACTTATTATGACAAGTAATTGTAATTTCGATACAAATTTTGGCAGGTAACTGTAACTTCGATACTAATTATGACAGGAAACAGTAACTTTGATACTAATTATGACAGGTAACTGTAACTTCGTTACTAATTATGGCAAGTAACTGTAATTTCGATAGTAATTTTGGCAGGTATCAGTAACTTCGGTACTAATTATGACAAGTATCTGTAACTTCGATACTAATTATGACAGGTAACTGTAACTTCGTTACTAATTATGACAAGTAACTGTAATTTCGTTACAAATTATGGCAGGTAATTGTAATTTCGATACTAATTATGACAGGTAACAGTAACTTCGATACTAATTAGGACAAGTAACAGTAACTTCGATACTAATTATGACAAGTAACTGTAACTTCGATACTAATTATGACAGGTAACTGTAACTTCGTTACTAATTATGGCAAGTAACTGTAATTTCGATACACATTTTGGCAGGTAACGGTAACTTCGATACTAATTATGACAGTTAACAGTAACTTCGATACTAATTATGACAAGAAACTGTAACTTCGATACTAATTATGACAGGTAACTGTAACTTCGTTACTAATTATGAAAAGTAACTGTAATTTCGATACAAATTATGGCAGGTAATTGTAACTTCGATACTAATTATGACAGGTAACAGTATCTTCGATACTAATTATGACAAGTAACTATAACTTCGATGCAAATTATGACAGGTAACTGTAACTTCGATACTAATTATGACAAGTAACTGTAATTTTGATAAAAAATTATGGTAGGTAACAGTAACTTCAATACTAATTATGACAGGTAACAGTAACTTCGATACTAATTATGACAGGAAACTGTAACTTCGTTACTAATTATGACAAGTCCCTGTAATTTCGATACAAATTATGGCAGGTAACAGTAATTTCGATACTAATTATGACAGGTAACAGTAACTTCGATACTAATTATGACAGGAAACTGTAACTTCGTTACTAATTATGACAAGTAACTGTAATTTCGGTACAAATTTTGACAGGTAACTGAAACTTCGATACTAATTATGACAAGTAACTGTAACTTCGATACTAATTATGACAAGTAACTGTAACTTCGATACTAATTGTGACAGGTAACAGTAACTTCGATATTAATTATGACAAGTAACAGTAACTTCGATACTTATTATGACAAGTAATTGTAATTTCGATACAAATTTTGGCAGGTAACTGTAACTTCGATACTAATTATGACAGGAAACAGTAACTTTGATACTAATTATGACAGGTAACTGTAACTTCGTTACTAATTATGGCAAGTAACTGTAATTTCGATAGTAATTTTGGCAGGTAACGGTAACTTCGATACTAATTATGACAGGTAACAGTAACTTCGATACTAATTATGACAAGTAACTGTAACTTCGATACTAATTATGACAGGTAACTGTAACTTCGTTACTAATTATGGCAAGTAACTGTAATTTCGATACAAATTTTGGCAGGTAACGGTAACTTCGATACTAATTATGACAGGTTACAGAAACTTCGATACTAATTATGACAAGTAACTGTAACTTCGATGCTAATTATGACAGGTAACTGTAACTTCGTTACTAATTATGAAAAGTAACTGTAATTTCGATACAAATTATGGCAGGTAATTGTAACTTCGATACTAATTATGACAGGTAACAGTATCTTCGATACTAATTATGACAAGTAACTATAACTTCGATAAAAATTATGACATGTACCTGTAACTTCGGTACTAATTATGACAAGAAACTCTAACTTCGTTACTAATTATGACAAGTAACATTAATTATGATAAAAAATTATGGTAGGTAACAGTAACTTCAATACTAATTATGACAGGTAACAGTAACGTCGATACTAATTATGACAAGTAACAGTACCTTCGATGCTAATTATGACAGGTAACTGTATCTTCGATACTAATTATGACAAGGAACTGTAATTTCGATACAAATTATGGCAGCTAACTGTAACTTCGTTATTAATTATGACAATTAACTGTAATTTCGATGCAAATTTTGGCAGGTAACTGTAACATCGATACTAATTATGACAAGTCCCTGTAATTTCGTTACAAATTATGGCAGGTAACTGTAGTTTCCATAATAATTATGACAGGTAACAGTAACTTCGATACTAATTATGACAGGAAACTGTAACTTCGTTACTAATTATGACAAGTAACTGTAATTTCAATACAAATTATGACAGGCAACTCTAACTTCGTTACTAATGATGACAAATAACAGTACCTTCGATGCTAATTATGACAGGTAACTGTAACTTCGATACTAATTATGACAAGGAACTGTAATTTCGATACAAATTATGGCAGGTAACTGTAACTTCGTTACTACTTATGACAAGTAACTGTAATTTCGATACAAATTTTGGCAGGTAACTGTAACTTCGATACTAATTATGACAAGTGCCTGTAATTTCGATACAAAATATGGCAGGTAACTGTAACTTCGTTACTAATTATGACAAGTAACAGTACTTTCGATGCTAATTATGACAGGTAACTGTAACTTCGATACCAATTATGACAAGGAACTGTAATTTCGATACAAATTATGGCAGGTAACTGTAACTTCTTTACTAATTATGACAAGTAACTGTAATTTCGATACAAATTATGACAGGTAACTGTAACTTCGTTACTAATTATGACAAGTAACAGTACTTTCGATGCTAATTATGACAGGTAACTGTAACTTCGATACCAATTATGACAAGGAACTGTAATTTCGATACAAATTATGGCAGGTAACTGTAACTTCTTTACTAATTATGACAAGTAACTGTAATTTCGATACAAATTTTGGAAGGTAACTGTAACTTCGATACTAATTATGACAGGTAACAGTTACTTCGATACTAATTATGACAAGTAACTGTAAGTTCGATACTAATTATGACAGGTAACTGGAACTTCGTTACTAATTATGACAAGTAACTGTAATTTCGATACAAATTATGGCAGGTAACTGTAACTTCGATACTAATTATGACAAGTAACTGTAACTTCCATACTAATTATGACAGGTAACAGTAACTTCGATACTAATTATGACAAGTAACTATAACTTCGATAAAAATTATGACAGGTAACTGTAACTTCGATACTAATTATGACAAGAAACTCTAACTTCGTTACTAATTATGACAAGTAACTGTAATTTTGATTTAAAAATTTGGTAGGTAACTGTAACTTCAATACTAATTATAAGAGGTAACAGTAACTTCGATACTAATTATGACAGGTAACTGTAACTTAGTTACTAATTATGACAAGTAACTTTAATTTCGATACTAATTATGGCAGGTAACTGTAACTTCGTTACTAATTATGACAAGTCCCTGTAATTTCGATACAAATTATGGCAGGTAACTGTAACTTCGATACTAATTATGACAAGTAACTGTAACTTCCATACTAATTATGACAGGTAACTGTAACTTCGTTCCTAATTATGACAAGTAACTGTAATTTCGATACAAATTTTGGCAGGTAACTGTAACCTCGATACTAATTATGACAGGTAACAGTAACTTCGATACTAATTATGACAAGTAACTGTAACTTCGATACTAATTATGACAGGTAACTGTAACTTCGTTACTAGTTATGACATGTAACTATAATTTCGATACAAATTATGGCAGGTAACTGTAACTTCGTTACTAATTATGACAAGTAACTGTAATTTCGATACAAATTATGGCAGGTAACTGTAACTTCAATACTAATTATGGCAGGTAACTGTAACTTCGATACTAATTATGAGAGGTAACAGTAACTTCGATGCTAATTATGAAAAGTAACTGTAATTTCGATACAAATTTTGGCAGGTAACTGTAACCTCGATACTAATTATGACAGGTAACAGTAACTTCGATACTAATTATGACAAGTAACTGTAACTTCGATACTAATTATGACAGGTAACTGTAACTTCGATACTAATTATGACAAGTAACTGTAACTTCGATACTAATTATGACAAGTAACTGTAACTTCGATACTAAATATGACAGGTAACAGTAACTTCGATATTAATTATGACAAGTAACAGTAACTTCGATACTTATTATGACAAGCATTTGTAATTTCGATACAAATTTTGGCAGGTAACTGTAACTTCGATACTAATTATGACAGGAAACAGTAACTTTGATACTAATTATGACAAGTAACTGTAACTTCGATACTAATTATGTCAGGTAACTTTAACTTCGTTACTAATTATGACAATTAACTGTAATTTCGATACAAATTATGGCAGGTAACTGTAACTTCGATACTAATTATGACAGGTAACAGTAACTTCGATACTAATTATGGCAGGTAACTGTAACTTCGATACTAATTATGACAGGTATCAGTAACTTCGGTACTAATTATGACAAGTAACTTTAACTTCGATACTAATTATGACAGGTAACTGTAACTTCGTTACTAATTATGAAAAGTAACTGTAATTTCGTTACAAATTATGGCAGGTAATTGTAATTTCGATACTAATTATGACAGGTAACAGTAACTTCGTTACTAATTAGGACAAGTAACAGTAACTTCGATACTAATTATGACAAGTAACTGTAACTTCGATATTAATTATGACAGGTAACTGTAAATTCGTTACTAATTATGGCAAGTAACTGTAATTTCGATACAAATTTTGGCAGGTAACGGTAACTTCGATACTAATTATGACAGGTAACAGTAACTTTGATACTAATTATGACAAGTAACTGTAACTTCGATACTAATTATGACAGGTAACTGTAACTTCGTTACTAATTATCAAAAGTAACTGTAATTTCGATACAAATTATGGCAGGTAACTGTAACTTCGATACAAATTATGACAGGTAACAGTTTCTTCGATACTAATTATGACAAGTAACTATAACCTCGATACAAATTATGACAGGTAACTGTAACTTCCATACTAATTATGACAAGAAACTCTAACTTCGTTTTTAATTATGACAAGTAACTGTAATTTTGATAAAAATTATATTAGGTAACTGTAACTTCAATACTAATTATGACAGGTAACAGTAACTTCGATACTAATTATGACAGGTAACTGTTACTTCGTTACTAATTATGACAAGTAACTTTAATTTCGATACTAATTATGGCAGGTAACTGTAACTTCGTTACTAATTATGACAAGTCCCTGTAATTTCGATACAAATTATGGTAGGTAACTGTAATTTCGATACTAATTATGACAGGTAACAGTATCTTCGGTACTAATTATGACAGGAAACTGTAACTTCGTTACTAATTATGACAAGTAACTGTAATTTCGATACAAATTATGACGGGTAACTGTAACTTCGTTACTAATTATGACAAGTAACTGTAATTTCGATACAAAATATGGCAGTTAACAGTACCTTCGGTACTAATTATGACAGGTAACTGTAACTTCGATACTAATTATGGCATGGAACTGTAATTTCGATACAAATTAGGGCAGTTAACTGTAACTTCGATACTAATTATGACAGGTGACAGTAACTTCGATACTAATAATGACAAGTAACTATAACTTCGATACAAATTATGACAGGTAACAGTAACTTCGATACTGATTATGACAAGAAACTCTACCTTCGTTACTAATTATGACAAGTAACTGTAATTTTGATAAAAAATTATGATAGGTAACTGTAACTTCAATACTAATTATGACAGGTAACAGTAACTTCGATAATAAATATGACAGGTAACTGTAACTTCGTTACTAATTATGACAAATAACCTTAATTTCGATACTAATTATGGCAGGTAACTGTAACATCGTTACTAATTATGACAAGTCCCTGTAATTTCGATACAAATTAGGGCAGGTAACTGTAACTTCGATACTAATTATGACAAGTCCCTGTAATTTCGATACCAATTATGGCAGGTAACTGTAACTTCCATACTAATTATGACAGGTAACAGTAACTTCGATACTAATTATGACAGGAAACTGTAACTTCATTACAAATTATGACAAGTAACTGTAATTTCGATACAAATTATGACAAGTAACTATAACTTCGATACAAATTATGACAGGTAACTGTAACTTCGATACGAATTATGACAAGAAACACTAACTTCGTTACTAATTATGACAAGTAACTGTAATTTTGATTAAAAAAATTATGGTAGGTAACTGTAACTTCAATACTAATTATGACAGGTAACAGTAACGTCGATACTAATTATGACAAGTAACAGTACCTTCGATGCTAATTATGACAGGTAACTGTAACTTCGATACGAATTATGAAAAGGAACTGTAATTTCGATACAAATTATGGCAGGTAACTGTAACTTCGTTACTAATTATGACAAGTAAATGTAATTTCGATACAAATTTTGGCAGGTAACTGTAACATCGTTACTAATTATGATAAGTCCCTGTAATTTCTATACAAATTATGGCAGGTAACTGTAACTTCCATAATAATTATGACAGGTAACAGTAACTTCGATACTAATTATGACAGGAAACTGTAACTTCGTTACTAATTATGACAAGTAACAGTACCTTCGATGCTAATTATGACAGGTAACTGTAACTTCGATACTAATTATGACAGGTAACAGTAACTTCGATTCTAATTATAACAAGTAACTGTAACATCGACACTAATTATGACAGGTAACTGTAACTTCGTTTCTAATTATGACAAGTCCCTGTAATTTCGATACAAATTATGGCAGGTAACTGTAACTTCGGTACTAATTATGAAAAGTAAATGTCACTTCGATACTAATTATGACAGATAACTGTAACCTCGTTACTAATTATGACAAGTAACTGTAATTTAGATACAAAATTTTGGCAGGTAACTGTAACTTCGATACTAATTATGACAAGTAACTGTAATTTTGATAAAAAATTATGGTAGGTAACTGTAACTTCAATACTAATTATGACAGGTAAGAGTAACGTCGATACTAATTATGACAAGTAACAGTACCTTCAATGCTAATTATGACAGGTAACTATAACTTTGATACTAATTATGACAAGGAACTGTAATTTCGATACAAATTTTGGCAGGTAACTGTAACTTCGATACTAATTATGACAGGTAACAGTAACTTCGATACTAATTATGACAAGTAACTGTAACTTCGATACTAATTATGACAGGTAACTGGAACTTCGTTACTAATTATGACAAGTAACTGTAATTTCGATACAAATTATGGCAGATAACTGTAACTTCGATACTAATTATGGCAGGTAACTGTAACTTCGATACTAATTATGAGAGGTAACAGTAACTTCGATGCTAATTAAGACAGGTAACTGCAACTTCGTTACTCATTATGACAAGTAACTGTAATTTCGATACTAATTATTGGAGGTAACTGTAACTTCGTTACTAATTATGAGAAGTAACTGTAATTTCGATGCAAATTATGACAGGTAACTGTAACTTCGTTACTAATGTTGACAATAACTGTAATTTCGTTACAAATTATGGCAGGTAACAGTACCTTCGATTATAATTATGACAGGTAACTGTAACTTCGATACTAATTATGACAAGGAATTGTAATTTCGATACAAATTATGGCAGGTAACTGTAACCTTGATACTAATTATGACAGGTAACAGTATCTTCGATACTAATTATGACAAGTAACTGTAACTTCGGTACTTATTATGACAAGTAACTCTAATTTTGATAAAAAATTAAGGCAAGTAACTGTAACTTCATTACTAATTATGACAAGAAACTGTAACTTCGATACTAATTAAGACAGGTAACTGTAACTTCGATACTAATTATGACAAGTAACTGTAACTTCGATACTAATTATGACAAGTAACTGTAACTTCGATACTAATTGTGACAGGTAACAGTAACTTCGTTATTAATTATGACAAGTAACAGTAACTTCGATACTTATTATGACAAGTAATTGTAATTTCGATACAAATTTTGGCAGGTAACTGTAACTTCGATACTAATTATGACAGGAAACAGTAACTTTGATACTAATTACGACAAGTGCCTGTAACTTCGATACTAATTATGGCAGGTAACTGTAACTTCGTTACTAATTATGACAAGTAACTGTAATTTCGATAACAATTATGGCAGGTAACTGTAACTTCGATACTAATTATGACAGGTAACAGTAACTTCGATACTAATTATGGCAGGTAACTGTAACTTCGATACTAATTATGACAGGTATCAGTAACTTCGGTACTAATTATGACAAGTAACTGTAACTTCGATACTAATTATGACAGGTAACTGTAACTTCGTTACTAATTATGACAAGTAACTGTAATTTCGTTACAAATTATGGCAGGTAATTGTAATTTCGATACTAATTATGACAGGTAACAGTAACTTCGATACTAATTAGGACAAGTAACAGTAACTTCGATACTAATTATGACAAGTAACTGTAACTTCGATACTAATTATGACAGGTAACTGTAACTTCGTTACTAATTATGGCAAGTAACTGTAATTTCGATACAAATTTTGGCAGGTAACGGTAACTTCGATACTAATTATGACAGGTCCCTGAAATTTCGATACAAATTATGGCAGGTAACTGTAATTTCGATACTAATTATGACAGGTAACAGTAACTTCGATACTAATTATGACAGGAAACAGTAACTTCGTTACTAATTATGACAAGTAACTGTAATTTCGATACAAATTATGACAGGTAACTGTAACTTCGTTACTAATTATGACAAGTAACTGTAATTTCGATACAAATTATGGCAGGTAACAGTACCTTCGGTACTAATTATGACAGGTAACTATAACTTCGATACTAATTATGGCAAGGAACTGTAATTTCGATACAAATTATGGCAGGTAACTGTAAATTCGATACTAATTATGACAGGTGACAGTAACTTCGATACTAATTATGACAAGTAACTATAACTTCGATACAAATTATGACAGGAAACAGTAACTTCGATACTAATTATGACAAGAAACTCTACCTTGGTTACTAATTATGACAAGTAACAGTACCTTCGATACTAATTATGACAAGTAACTATAACTTCGATACAAATTATGACAGGTAACTGTAACTTCGATACAAATTATGACAGGTAACTGTAACTTCGATACTAATTATGACAATAAACACTAACTTCGCTACAAATTATGACAAGTAACTGTAATTTTGATTAAAAAAATTATGGTAGGTAACTGTAACTTCAATACTATTTATGACAGGTAACAGTAACGTCGATACTAATTATGACAAGTAACAGTACCTTCGATGCTAATTATGACAGGTAACTGTAACTTCGATACTAATTATGACAAGGAACTGTAATTTCGATACAAATTATGGCAGGTAACTGTAACTTCGTTACTAATTATGACAAGTAAATGTAATTTCGATACAAATTTTGGCAGGTAACTGTAACATCGATACTAATTATGACAAGTCCCTGTAATTTCGATACAAATTATGGCAGGTAACTGTAACTTCCATAATAATTATGACAGGTAACAGTAACTTCGATACTAATTATGACAGGAAACTGTAACTTCGTAACTAATTATGACAAGTAACTGTAATTTCGATACAAATTATGACAGGTAACTGTAACTTCGTTACTAATTATGACAAGTAACAGTACCTTCGATGCTAATTATGACAGGTAACTGTAACTTCGATACTAATTATGACAAGGAACTGTAATTTCGATACAAATTATGGCAGGTAACTGTAACATCGTTACTAATTATGACAAGTAAATGTAATTTCGATACAAATTTTGGCAGGTAACTGTAACATCGATACTAATTATGACAAGTCCCTGTAATTTCGATACAAATTATGGCAGGTAACTGTAACTTCCATAATAATTATGACAGGTAACTGTAACTTCGATACTATTTATGACAGGTAACAGTAACTTCGATTCTGATTATGACAAGTAACTGTAACATCGATACTAATTATGACAGGTAACTGTAACTTCGTTTCTAATTATGACAAGTAACTGTAATTTCGATACAAAATTTTGGCAGGTAACTGTTACCTCGTTAATAATTATGACAAGTAACTGTAATTTTGATAAAAAATTATGGTAGGTAACTGTAACTTCAATACTAATTATGACAGGTAACAGTATATTCGATACTAATTATGACAGGTAACTGTTACTTCGTTACTAATTATGACAAGTAACTTTAATTTCGATAATAATTATGAACAGGTAACTGTAACTTCGTTACTAATTATGACAAGTCCCTGTAATTTCGATACAAATTATGGTAGGTAACTGTAATTTCGATACTAATTATGACAGGTTACAGTATCTTCTATACTAATTATGACAGGAAACTGTAACTTCGTTACTAATTATGACAAGTAACTGTAATTTCGATACAAATTATGACAGGTAACTGAAACTTCGTTACTAATTATGACAAGTAACCGTAATTTCGATACAAATTATGGCAGGTAACAGTACCTTCGGTACTAATTATGACAGGTAACTGTAACATCGATACTAATTATGGCAAGGAACTGTAATTTCGATACAAATTAGGGCAGGTAACTGTAACTTCGATACTAATTATGACAGGTGACAGTAACTTCGATACTAATTATGACAAGTAACTATAACTTCGATACAAATTATGACAGGTAACAGTAACTTCGATACTAATTATGACAAGAAACTCTACCTTCGTTACTAATTATGACAAGTAACTGTAATTTTGATAAAAAAATATGGTAGGTAACTGTAAATTCAATACTAATTATGACAGGTAACAGTAACTTCGTTACTAATTATGACAAGTCCCTGTAATTTCGATACAAATTATGGCAGGTAACTGTAACTTCGATACTACTTATGACAAGTGTCTGTAATTTCGATACAAATTATTGCAGGTAACTATAACTTCCATACTAATTATGACAGGTAACAGTAACTTCGATACTAATTATGACAGGAAACTGTAACTTCATTACTAATTAGGACAAGTAACTGTAATTTCGATACAAATTATGACAGGTAACTGTAACTTCGTTACTAATTATGACAAGTAACAGTACCTTCGATACTAATTATGACAAGTAACAATAACTTCGATACAAATTATGACAGGTAACTGTAACTTCGATACGAATTATGACATGATACACTAACTTCGTTACTAATTATGACAAGTAACTGTAATTTTGATTAAAAAAATTATGGTAGGTAACTGTAACTTCAATACTAATTATGACAGGTAACAGTAACGTCGATACTAATTATGACAAGTAACAGTACCTTCGATGCTAATTATGACAGGTAACTGTAACTTCGATACTAATTATGACAAGGAACTGTAATTTCGATACAAATTATGGCAGGTAACTGTAACTTCGTTACTAATTATGACAAGTAAATGTAATTTCGATACAAATTTTGGCAGGTAACTGTAACATCGTTACTAATTATGACAAGTCCCTGTAATTTCTATACAAATTATGGCAGGTAACTGTAAGTTCCATAATAATTATGACAGGTAACAGTAACTTCGATACTAATTATGACAGGAAACTGTAACTTCGTTACTAATTATGACAAGTAACAGTACCTTCGATGCTAATTATGACAGGTAACTGTAACTTCGATACTAATTATGACAAGGAACTGTAATTTCGATACAAATTATGGCAGGTAACTGTAACTTCGAAACTAATTATGACAAGTAAATGTAACTTCGATACTATTTATGACAGGTAACTGTAACTTCGTTACTAATTATGACAAGTAACTGTAATTTCGATACGAAATTTTGGCAGGTAAATGTAACTTCGATACTAATTATGACAGGTTACAGTAACTTCGATTCTAATTATGACAAGTAACTGTAACATCGATACTAATTATGACAGGTAACTGTAACCTCGTTACTAATTATGACAAGTAACTGTAATTTCGATACAAATTATGGCAGGTAACTGTAACTTCCATAATAATTATGACAGGTAACTGTAACTTGGATACTAATTATGACAGGTAACAGTAACTTCGATTCTAATTATAACAAGTAACTGTAACATCGATACTAATTATGACAGATAAACTGTAACTTCGTTTCTAATTATGACAAGTAACTGTAATTTCGATACTAATTATGGCAGGTAACTGTAACTTCGTTACTAATTATGACAAGTCCCTGTAATTTCGATACAAATTATGGCAGGTAACTGTAACTTCGATACTAATTATGAAAAGTAAATGTCACTTCGATTCTAATTATGACAGATAACTGTAACCTCGTTACTAATTATGACAAGTAACTGTAATTTCGATACAAAATTTTGGCAGGCAACTGTAACTTCGATACTAATTATGACAGGTAACAGTAACTTCGATACTAATTATGACAAGTAACTGTAACTTCGATACTAATTATGACAGGTAACTGGAACTTCGTTACTAATTATGACAAGTAACTGTAATTTCGATACAAATTATGGCAGGTAACTGTAACTTCGATACTAATTATGGCAGGTAACTGTAAATTCGATACTAATTATGTGAGGTAACAGTAACTTCGATGCTAATTAAGACAGGTAACTGCAACATCGTTACTAATTATGACAAGTAACTGTAATTTCGATACTAATTATTGCAGGTAACTGTAACTTCGTTACTAATTATGAGAAGTAACTGTAATTTCGATGCAAATTATGACAGGTAACTGTAACTTCGTTACTAATTATGACAAGTAACTGTAATTTCGTTACAAATTATGGCAGGTAACAGTACCTTCGATTATAATTATGACAGGTAACTGTAACCTCGTTACTAATTATGACAAGTAAATGTAATTTCGATACAAATTTTGGCAGGTAACTGTAACATCGATACTAATTATGACAAGTCCCTGTAATTTCGATACAAATTATGGCAGGTAACTGTAACTTCCATAATAATTATGACAGGTAACTGTAACTTCGATACTATTTATGACAGGTAACAGTAACTTCGATTCTGATTATGACAAGTAACGGTAACATCGATACTAATTATGACAGGTAACTGTAACTTCGTTTCTAATTATGACAAGTAACTGTAATTTCGATACAAAATTTTGGCAGGTAACTGTTACCTCGTTAATAATTATGACAAGTAACTGTAATTTTGATAAAAAATTATGGTAGGTAACTGTAACTTCAATACTAATTATGACAGGTAACAGTATATTCGATACTAATTATGACAGGTAACTGTTACTTCGTTACTAATTATGACAAGTAACTTTAATTTCGATACTAATTATGAACAGGTAACTGTAACTTCGTTACTAATTATGACAAGTCCCTGTAATTTCGATACAAATTATGGTAGGTAACTGTAATTTCGATACTAATTATGACAGGTTACAGTATCTTCTATACTAATTATGACAGGAAACTGTAACTTCGTTACTAATTATGACAAGTAACTGTAATTTCGATACAAATTATGACAGGTAACTGTAACTTCGTTACTAATTATGACAAGTAACCGTAATTTCGATACAAATTATGGCAGGTAACAGTACCTTCGGTACTAATTATGACAGGTAACTGTAACTTCGATACTAATTATGGCAAGGAACTGTAATTTCGATACAAATTAGGGCAGGTAACTGTAACTTCGATACTAATTATGACAGGTGACAGTAACTTCGATACTAATTATGACAAGTAACTATAACTTCGATACAAATTATGACAGGTAACAGTAACTTCGATACTAATTATGACAAGAAACTCTACCTTCGTTACTAATTATGACAAGTAACTGTAATTTTGATAAAAAAATATGGTAGGTAACTGTAACTTCAATACTAATTATGACAGGTAACAGTAACTTCGTTACTAATTATGACAAGTCCCTGTAATTTCGATACAAATTATGGCAGGTAACTGTAACTTCGATACTACTTATGACAAGTGTCTGTAATTTCGATACAAATTATTGCAGGTAACTATAACTTCCATACTAATTATGACAGGTAACAGTAACTTCGATACTAATTATGACAGGAAACTGTAACTTCATTACTAATTAGGACAAGTAACTGTAATTTCGATACAAATTATGACAGGTAACTGTAACTTCGTTACTAATTATGACAAGTAACAGTACCTTCGATACTAATTATGACAAGTAACAATAACATCGATACAAATTATGACAGGTAACTGTAACTTCGATACGAATTATGACATGATACACTAACTTCGTTACTAATTATGACAAGTAACTGTAATTTTGATTAAAAAAATTATGGTAGGTAACTGTAACTTCAATACTAATTATGACAGGTAACAGTAACGTCGATACTAATTATGACAAGTAACAGTACCTTCGATGCTAATTATGACAGGTAACTGTAACTTCGATACTAATTATGACAAGGAACTGTAATTTCGATACAAATTATGGCAGGTAACTGTAACTTCGTTACTAATTATGACAAGTAAATGTAATTTCGATACAAATTTTGGCAGGTAACTGTAACATCGTTACTAATTATGACAAGTCCCTGTAATTTCTATACAAATTATGGCAGGTAACTGTAAGTTCCATAATAATTATGACAGGTAACAGTAACTTCGATACTAATTATGACAGGAAACTGTAACTTCGTTACTAATTATGACAAGTAACAGTACCTTCGATGCTAATTATGACAGGTAACTGTAACTTCGATACTAATTATGACAAGGAACTGTAATTTCGATACAAATTATGGCAGGTAACTGTAACTTCGAAACTAATTATGACAAGTAAATGTAACTTCGATACTATTTATGACAGGTAACTGTAACTTCGTTACTAATTATGACAAGTAACTGTAATTTCGATACGAAATTTTGGCAGGTAAATGTAACTTCGATACTAATTATGACAGGTAACAGTAACTTCGATTCTAATTATGACAAGTAACTGTAACATCGATACTAATTATGACAGGTAACTGTAACCTCGTTACTAATTATGACAAGTAACTGTAATTTCGATACAAATTATGGCAGGTAACTGTAACTTCCATAATAATTATGACAGGTAACTGTAACTTGGATAGTAATTATGACAGGTAACAGTAACTTCGATTCTAATTATAACAAGTAACTGTAACATCGATACTAATTATGACAGATAAACTGTAACTTCGTTTCTAATTATGACAAGTAACTGTAATTTCGATACTAATTATGGCAGGTAACTGTAACTTCGTTACTAATTATGACAAGTCCCTGTAATTTCGATACAAATTATGGCAGGTAACTGTAACTTCGATACTAATTATGAAAAGTAAATGTCACTTCGATTCTAATTATGACAGATAACTGTAACCTCGTTACTAATTATGACAAGTAACTGTAATTTCGATACAAAATTTTGGCAGGCAACTGTAACTTCGATACTAATTAAGACAGGTAACAGTAACTTCGATACTAATTATGACAAGTAACTGTAACTTCGATACTAATTATGACAGGTAACTGGAACTTCGTTACTAATTATGACAAGTAACTGTAATTTCGATACAAATTATGGCAGGTAACTGTAACTTCGATACTAATTATGGCAGGTAACTGTAAATTCGATACTAATTATGTGAGGTAACAGTAACTTCGATGCTAATTAAGACAGGTAACTGCAACATCGTTACTAATTATGACAAGTAACTGTAATTTCGATACTAATTATTGCAGGTAACTGTAACTTCGTTACTAATTATGAGAAGTAACTGTAATTTCGATGCAAATTATGACAGGTAACTGTAACTTCGTTACTAATTATGACAAGTAACTGTAATTTCGTTACAAATTATGGCAGGTAACAGTACCTTCGATTATAATTATGACAGGTAACTGTAACTTCGATACTAATTATGACAAGGAACTGTAATTTCGATACATATTATGGCAGGTAACTGTAACTTTGATACTAATTATGACAGGTTAAAGTATCTTCGATACTAATTATGACAAGGAACTGTAACTTCGTTACTTATTATGACAAGTAACTCTATTTTTAATAAAAAATTATGGCAGGTAACTGTAACTTCGATACTAATTAATACAGGTAACAGTAACTTCGATAATAATTATGACAGGTTACTATCCTTACTAATTATGTCAAGTAACTGTAACTTCGATACTAATTATGACAAGTAACTGTAACTTCGATACTTACTATGACAGGTAACTGTAACTTCATTACTAATTATGACAAGAAACTGTAACTTCGATACTAATTATGACAGGTAACTGTAACTTCGATACTAATTATGACAGGTAACTGTAACTTCGATACTAATTAATACAAGTAACTGTAACTTCGATACTAATTGTGACAGGTAACAGTAACTTCGTTATTAATTATGACAAGTAACAGTTACTTCCATACTTATTATGACAAGTAATTGTAATTTCGATACAAATATTGGCAGGTAACTGTAACTTCAATACTAATTATGACAGGTAACAGTAACTTCGATACTAATTATGACAGGTAACTGTTACTTCGTTACTAATTATGACAAGTAACTTTAATTTCGATACTAATTATGGCAGGTAACTGTAACTTCGTTACTAATTATGACAAGTCCCTGTAATTTCGATACAAATTATGGTAGGTAACTGTAATTTCGATACTAATTATGACAGGTAACAGTATCTTCGGTACTAATTATGACAGGAAACTGTAACTTCGTTACTAATTATGACAAGTAACTGTAATTTCGATACAAATTATGACGGGTAACTGTAACTTCGTTACTAATTATGACAAGTAACTGTAATTTCGATACAAAATATGGCAGGTAACAGTACCTTCGGTACTAATTATGACAGGTAACTGTAACTTCGATACTAATTATGGCATGGAACTGTAATTTCGATACAAATTAGGGCAGTTAACTGTAACTTCGATACTAATTATGACAGGTGACAGTAACTTCGATACTAATAATGACAAGTAACTATAACTTCGATACAAATTATGACAGGTAACAGTAACTTCGATACTGATTATGACAAGAAACTCTACCTTCGTTACTAATTATGACAAGTAACTGTAATTTTGATAAAAAATTATGATAGGTAACTGTAACTTCAATACTAATTATGACAGGTAACAGTAACTTCGATAATAAATATGACAGGTAACTGTAACTTCGTTACTAATTATGACAAATAACCTTAATTTCGATACTAATTATGGCAGGTAACTGTAACATCGTTACTAATTATGACAAGTCCCTGTAATTTCGATACAAATTAGGGCAGGTAACTGTAACTTCGATACTAATTATGACAAGTCCCTGTAATTTCGATACCAATTATGGCAGGTAACTGTAACTTCCATACTAATTATGACAGGTAACAGTAACTTCGATACTAATTATGACAGGAAACTGTAACTTCATTACAAATTATGACAAGTAACTGTAATTTCGATACAAATTATGACAAGTAACTATAACTTCGATACAAATTATGACAGGTAACTGTAACTTCGATACGAATTATGACAAGAAACACTAACTTCGTTACTAATTATGACAAGTAACTGTAATTTTGATAAAAAAAATTATGGTAGGTAACTGTAACTTCAATACTAATTATGACAGGTAACAGTAACGTCGATACTAATTATGACAAGTAACAGTACCTTCGATGCTAATTATGACAGGTAACTGTAACTTCGATACGAATTATGAAAAGGAACTGTAATTTCGATACAAATTATGGCAGGTAACTGTAACTTCGTTACTAATTATGACAAGTAAATGTAATTTCGATACAAATTTTGGCAGGTAACTGTAACATCGTTACTAATTATGATAAGTCCCTGTAATTTCTATACAAATTATGGCAGGTAACTGTAACTTCCATAATAATTATGACAGGTAACAGTAACTTCGATACTAATTATGACAGGAAACTGTAACTTCGTTACTAATTATGACAAGTAACAGTACCTTCGATGCTAATTATGACAGGTAACTGTAACTTCGATACTAATTATGACAGGTAACAGTAACTTCGATTCTAATTATAACAAGTAACTGTAACATCGACACTAATTATGACAGGTAACTGTAACTTCGTTTCTAATTATGACAAGTCCCTGTAATTTCGATACAAATTATGGCAGGTAACTGTAACTTCGGTACTAATTATGAAAAGTAAATGTCACTTCGATACTAATTATGACAGATAACTGTAACCTCGTTACTAATTATGACAAGTAACTGTAATTTAGATACAAAATTTTGGCAGGTAACTGTAACTTCGATACTAATTATGACAAGTAACTGTAATTTTGATAAAAAATTATGGTAGGTAACTGTAACTTCAATACTAATTATGACAGGTAAGAGTAACGTCGATACTAATTATGACAAGTAACAGTACCTTCAATGCTAATTATGACAGGTAACTATAACTTTGATACTAATTATGACAAGGAACTGTAATTTCGATACAAATTTTGGCAGGTAACTGTAACTTCGATACTAATTATGACAGGTAACAGTAACTTCGATACTAATTATGACAAGTAACTGTAACTTCGATACTAATTATGACAGGTAACTGGAACTTCGTTACTAATTATGACAAGTAACTGTAATTTCGATACAAATTATGGCAGATAACTGTAACTTCGATACTAATTATGGCAGGTAACTGTAACTTCGATACTAATTATGAGAGGTAACAGTAACTTCGATGCTAATTAAGACAGGTAACTGCAACTTCGTTACTCATTATGACAAGTAACTGTAATTTCGATACTAATTATTGGAGGTAACTGTAACTTCGTTACTAATTATGAGAAGTAACTGTAATTTCGATGCAAATTATGACAGGTAACTGTAACTTCGTTACTAATGTTGACAATAACTGTAATTTCGTTACAAATTATGGCAGGTAACAGTACCTTCGATTATAATTATGACAGGTAACTGTAACTTCGATACTAATTATGACAAGGAACTGTAATTTCGATACAAATTATGGCAGGTAACTGTAACCTTGATACTAATTATGACAGGTAACAGTATCTTCGATACTAATTATGACAAGTAACTGTAACTTCGGTACTTATTATGACAAGTAACTCTAATTTTGATAAAAAATTATGGCAAGTAACTGTAACTTCATTACTAATTATGACAAGAAACTGTAACTTCGATACTAATTAAGACAGGTAACTGTAACTTCGATACTAATTATGACAAGTAACTGTAACTTCGATACTAATTATGACAAGTAACTGTAACTTCGATACTAATTGTGACAGGTAACAGTAACTTCGTTATTAATTATGACAAGTAACAGTAACTTCGATACTTATTATGACAAGTAATTGTAATTTCGATACAAATTTTGGCAGGTAACTGTAACTTCGATACTAATTATGACAGGAAACAGTAACTTTGATACTAATTACGACAAGTGCCTGTAACTTCGATACTAATTATGGCAGGTAACTGTAACTTCGTTACTAATTATGACAAGTAACTGTAATTTCGATAACAATTATGGCAGGTAACTGTAACTTCGATACTAATTATGACAGGTAACAGTAACTTCGATACTAATTATGGCAGGTAACTGTAACTTCGATACTAATTATGACAGGTATCAGTAACTTCGGTACTAATTATGACAAGTAACTGTAACTTCGATACTAATTATGACAGGTAACTGTAACTTCGTTACTAATTATGACAAGTAACTGTAATTTCGTTACAAATTATGGCAGGTAATTGTAATTTCGATACTAATTATGACAGGTAACAGTAACATCGATACTAATTAGGACAAGTAACAGTAACTTCGATACTAATTATGACAAGTAACTGTAACTTCGATACTAATTATGACAGGTAACTGTAACTTCGTTACTAATTATGGCAAGTAACTGTAATTTCGATACAAATTTTGGCAGGTAACGGTAACTTCGATACTAATTATGACAGGTCCCTGAAATTTCGATACAAATTATGGCAGGTAACTGTAATTTCGATACTAATTATGACAGGTAACAGTAACTTCGATACTAATTATGACAGGAAACAGTAACTTCGTTACTAATTATGACAAGTAACTGTAATTTCGATACAAATTATGACAGGTAACTGTAACTTCGTTACTAATTATGACAAGTAACTGTAATTTCGATACAAATTATGGCAGGTAACAGTACCTTCGGTACTAATTATGACAGGTAACTATAACTTCGATACTAATTATGGCAAGGAACTGTAATTTCGATACAAATTATGGCAGGTAACTGTAAATTCGATACTAATTATGACAGGTGACAGTAACTTCGATACTAATTATGACAAGTAACTATAACTTCGATACAAATTATGACAGGAAACAGTAACTTCGATACTAATTATGACAAGAAACTCTACCTTGGTTACTAATTATGACAAGTAACAGTACCTTCGATACTAATTATGACAAGTAACTATAACTTCGATACAAATTATGACAGGTAACTGTAACTTCGATACAAATTATGACAGGTAACTGTAACTTCGATACTAATTATGACAATAAACACTAACTTCGCTACAAATTATGACAAGTAACTGTAATTTTGATTAAAAAAATTATGGTAGGTAACTGTAACTTCAATACTAATTATGACAGGTAACAGTAACGTCGATACTAATTATGACAAGTAACAGTACCTTCGATGCTAATTATGACAGGTAACTGTAACTTCGATACTAATTATGACAAGGAACTGTAATTTCGATACAAATTATGGCAGGTAACTGTAACTTCGTTACTAATTATGACAAGTAAATGTAATTTCGATACAAATTTTGGCAGGTAACTGTAACATCGATACTAATTATGACAAGTCCCTGTAATTTCGATACAAATTATGGCAGGTAACTGTAACTTCCATAATAATTATGACAGGTAACAGTAACTTCGATACTAATTATGACAGGAAACTGTAACTTCGTAACTAATTATGACAAGTAACTGTAATTTCGATACAAATTATGACAGGTAACTGTAACTTCGTTACTAATTATGACAAGTAACAGTACCTTCGATGCTAATTATGACAGGTAACTGTAACTTCGATACTAATTATGACAAGGAACTGTAATTTCGATACAAATTATGGCAGGTAACTGTAACATCGTTACTAATTATGACAAGTAAATGTAATTTCGATACAAATTTTGGCAGGTAACTGTAACATCGATACTAATTATGACAAGTCCCTGTAATTTCGATACAAATTATGGCAGGTAACTGTAACTTCCATAATAATTATGACAGGTAACTGTAACTTCGATACTATTTATGACAGGTAACAGTAACTTCGATTCTGATTATGACAAGTAACTGTAACATCGATACTAATTATGACAGGTAACTGTAACTTCGTTTCTAATTATGACAAGTAACTGTAATTTCGATACAAAATTTTGGCAGGTAACTGTTACCTCGTTAATAATTATGACAAGTAACTGTAATTTTTTTAAAAATAATTATGGTAGGTAACTGTAACTTCAATACTAATTATGACAGGTAACAGTATATTCGATACTAATTATGACAGGTAACTGTTACTTCGTTACTAATTATGACAAGTAACTTTAATTTCGATACTAATTATGAACAGGTAACTGTAACTTCGTTACTAATTATGACAAGTCCCTGTAATTTCGATACAAATTATGGTAGGTAACTGTAATTTCGATACTAATTATGACAGGTTACAGTATCTTCTATACTAATTATGACAGGAAACTGTAACTTCGTTACTAATTATGACAAGTAACTGTAATTTCGATACAAATTATGACAGGTAACTGTAACTTCGTTACTAATTATGACAAGTAACCGTAATTTCGATACAAATTATGGCAGGTAACAGTACCTTCGGTACTAATTATGACAGGTAACTGTAACTTCGATACTAATTATGGCAAGGAACTGTAATTTCGATACAAATTAGGGCAGGTAACTGTAACTTCGATACTAATTATGACAGGTGACAGTAACTTCGATACTAATTATGACAAGTAACTATAACTTCGATACAAATTATGACAGGTAACAGTAACTTCGATACTAATTATGACAAGAAACTCTACCTTCGTTACTAATTATGACAAGTAACTGTAATTTTGATAAAAAAATATGGTAGGTAACTGTAAATTCAATACTAATTATGACAGGTAACAGTAACGTCGTTACTAATTATGACAAGTCCCTGTAATTTCGATACAAATTATGGCAGGTAACTGTAACTTCGATACTACTTATGACAAGTGTCTGTAATTTCGATACAAATTATTGCAGGTAACTATAACTTCCATACTAATTATGACAGGTAACAGTAACTTCGATACTAATTATGACAGGAAACTGTAACTTCATTACTAATTAGGACAAGTAACTGTAATTTCGATACAAATTATGACAGGTAACTGTAACTTCGTTACTAATTATGACAAGTAACAGTACCTTCGATACTAATTATGACAAGTAACAATAACTTCGATACAAATTATGACAGGTAACTGTAACTTCGATACGAATTATGACATGATACACTAACTTCGTTACTAATTATGACAAGTAACTGTAATTTTGATTAAAAAAATTATGGTAGGTAACTGTAACTTCAATACTAATTATGACAGGTAACAGTAACGTCGATACTACTTATGACAAGTAACAGTACCTTCGATGCTAATTATGACAGGTAACTGTAACTTCGATACTAATTATGACAAGGAACTGTAATTTCGATACAAATTATGGCAGGTAACTGTAACTTCGTTACTAATTATGACAAGTAAATGTAATTTCGATACAAATTTTGGCAGGTAACTGTAACATCGTTACTAATTATGACAAGTCCCTGTAATTTCTATACAAATTATGGCAGGTAACTGTAAGTTCCATAATAATTATGACAGGTAACAGTAACTTCGATACTAATTATGACAGGAAACTGTAACTTCGTTACTAATTATGACAAGTAACAGTACCTTCGATGCTAATTATGACAGGTAACTGTAACTTCGATACTAATTATGACAAGGAACTGTAATTTCGATACAAATTATGGCAGGTAACTGTAACTTCGAAACTAATTATGACAAGTAAATGTAACTTCGATACTATTTATGACAGGTAACTGTAACCTCGTTACTAATTATGACAAGTAACTGTAATTTCGATACAAATTATGGCAGGTAACTGTAACTTCCATAATAATTATGACAGGTAACTGTAACTTGGATACTAATTATGACAGGTAACAGTAACTTCGATTCTAATTATAACAAGTAACTGTAACATCGATACAAATTATGACAGATAAACTGTAACTTCGTTTCTAATTATGACAAGTAACTGTAATTTCGATACTAATTATGGCAGGTAACTGTAACTTCGTTACTAATTATGACAAGTCCCTGTAATTTCGATACAAATTATGGCAGGTAACTGTAACTTCGATACTAATTATGAAAAGTAAATGTCACTTCGATTCTAATTATGACAGATAACTGTAACCTCGTTACTAATTATGACAAGTAACTGTAATTTCGATACAAAATTTTGGCAGGCAACTGTAACTTCGATACTAATTATGACAGGTAACAGTAACTTCGATACTAATTATGACAAGTAACTGTAACTTCGATACTAATTATGACAGGTAACTGGAACTTCGTTACTAATTATGACAAGTAACTGTAATTTCGATACAAATTATGGCAGGTAACTGTAACTTCGATACTAATTATGGCAGGTAACTGTAAATTCGATACTAATTATGTGAGGTAACAGTAACTTCGATGCTAATTAAGACAGGTAACTGCAACATCGTTACTAATTATGACAAGTAACTGTAATTTCGATACTAATTATTGCAGGTAACTGTA
Source organism: Meconema thalassinum (assembly GCA_946902985.2). Lineage (NCBI taxonomy): Eukaryota > Metazoa > Arthropoda > Insecta > Orthoptera > Tettigoniidae > Meconema > Meconema thalassinum. The sequence continues at coordinate 1,657,557,355 of OX336388.2, forward strand.
ACTTCGTTACTAATTATGAGAAGTAACTGTAATTTCGATGCAAATTATGACAGGTAACTGTAACTTCGTTACTAATTATGACAAGTAACTGTAATTTCGTTACAAATTATGGCAGGTAACAGTACCTTCGATTATAATTATGACAGGTAACTGTAACCTCGTTACTAATTATGACAAGTAAATGTAATTTCGATACAAATTTTGGCAGGTAACTGTAACATCGATACTAATTATGACAAGTCCCTGTAATTTCGATACAAATTATGGCAGGTAACTGTAACTTCCATAATAATTATGACAGGTAACTGTAACTTCGATACTATTTATGACAGGTAACAGTAACTTCGATTCTGATTATGACAAGTAACGGTAACATCGATACTAATTATGACAGGTAACTGTAACTTCGTTTCTAATTATGACAAGTAACTGTAATTTCGATACAAAATTTTGGCAGGTAACTGTTACCTCGTTAATAATTATGACAAGTAACTGTAATTTTGATAAAAAATTATGGTAGGTAACTGTAACTTCAATACTAATTATGACAGGTAACAGTATATTCGATACTAATTATGACAGGTAACTGTTACTTCGTTACTAATTATGACAAGTAACTTTAATTTCGATACTAATTATGAACAGGTAACTGTAACTTCGTTACTAATTATGACAAGTCCCTGTAATTTCGATACAAATTATGGTAGGTAACTGTAATTTCGATACTAATTATGACAGGTTACAGTATCTTCTATACTAATTATGACAGGAAACTGTAACTTCGTTACTAATTATGACAAGTAACTGTAATTTCGATACAAATTATGACAGGTAACTGTAACTTCGTTACTAATTATGACAAGTAACCGTAATTTCGATACAAATTATGGCAGGTAACAGTACCTTCGGTACTAATTATGACAGGTAACTGTAACTTCGATACTAATTATGGCAAGGAACTGTAATTTCGATACAAATTAGGGCAGGTAACTGTAACTTCGATACTAATTATGACAGGTGACAGTAACTTCGATACTAATTATGAAAAGTAACTATAACTTCGATACAAATTATGACAGGTAACAGTAACTTCGATACTAATTATGACAAGAAACTCTACCTTCGTTACTAATTATGACAAGTAACTGTAATTTTGATAAAAAAAATATGGTAGGTAACTGTAACTTCAATACTAATTATGACAGGTAACAGTAACTTCGTTACTAATTATGACAAGTCCCTGTAATTTCGATACAAATTATGGCAGGTAACTGTAACTTCGATACTACTTATGACAAGTGTCTGTAATTTCGATACAAATTATTGCAGGTAACTGTAACTTCGTTACTAATTATGACAAGTAACAGTACCTTCGATACTAATTATGACAAGTAACAATAACTTCGATACAAATTATGACAGGTAACTGTAACTTCGATACGAATTATGACATGATACACTAACTTCGTTACTAATTATGACAAGTAACTGTAATTTTGATTAAAAAAATTATGGTAGGTAACTGTAACTTCAATACTAATTATGACAGGTAACAGTAACGTCGATACTAATTATGACAAGTAACAGTACCTTCGATGCTAATTATGACAGGTAACTGTAACTTCGATACTAATTATGACAAGGAACTGTAATTTCGATACAAATTATGGCAGGTAACTGTAACTTCGTTACTAATTATGACAAGTAAATGTAATTTCGATACAAATTTTGGCAGGTAACTGTAACATCGTTACTAATTATGACAAGTCCCTGTAATTTCTATACAAATTATGGCAGGTAACTGTAAGTTCCATAATAATTATGACAGGTAACAGTAACTTCGATACTAATTATGACAGGAAACTGTAACTTCGTTACTAATTATGACAAGTAACAGTACCTTCGATGCTAATTATGACAGGTAACTGTAACTTCGATACTAATTATGACAAGGAACTGTAATTTCGATACAAATTATGGCAGGTAACTGTAACTTCGAAACTAATTATGACAAGTAAATGTAACTTCGATACTATTTATGACAGGTAACTGTAACTTCGTTACTAATTATGACAAGTAACTGTAATTTCGATACGAAATTTTGGCAGGTAAATGTAACTTCGATACTAATTATGACAGGTAACAGTAACTTCGATTCTAATTATGACAAGTAACTGTAACATCGATACTAATTATGACAGGTAACTGTAACCTCGTTACTAATTATGACAAGTAACTGTAATTTCGATACAAATTATGGCAGGTAACTGTAACTTCCATAATAATTATGACAGGTAACTGTAACTTGGATACTAATTATGACAGGTAACAGTAACTTCGATTCTAATTATAACAAGTAACTGTAACATCGATACTAATTATGACAGATAAACTGTAACTTCGTTTCTAATTATGACAAGTAACTGTAATTTCGATACTAATTATGGCAGGTAACTGTAACTTCGTTACTAATTATGACAAGTCCCTGTAATTTCGATACAAATTATGGCAGGTAACTGTAACTTCGATACTAATTATGAAAAGTAAATGTCACTTCGATTCTAATTATGACAGATAACTGTAACCTCGTTACTAATTATGACAAGTAACTGTAATTTCGATACAAAATTTTGGCAGGCAACTGTAACTTCGATACTAATTATGACAGGTAACAGTAACTTCGATACTAATTATGACAAGTAACTGTAACTTCGATACTAATTATGACAGGTAACTGGAACTTCGTTACTAATTATGACAAGTAACTGTAATTTCGATACAAATTATGGCAGGTAACTGTAACTTCGATACTAATTATGGCAGGTAACTGTAAATTCGATACTAATTATGTGAGGTAACAGTAACTTCGATGCTAATTAAGACAGGTAACTGCAACATCGTTACTAATTATGACAAGTAACTGTAATTTCGATACTAATTATTGCAGGTAACTGTAACTTCGTTACTAATTATGAGAAGTAACTGTAATTTCGATGCAAATTATGACACCTAACTGTAACTTCGTTACTAATTATGACAAGTAACTGTAATTTCGTTACAAATTATGGCAGGTAACAGTACCTTCGATTATAATTATGACAGGTAACTGTAACTTCGATACTAATTATGACAAGGAACTGTAATTTCGATACATATTATGGCAGGTAACTGTAACTTTGATACTAATTATGACAGGTTAAAGTATCTTCGATACTAATTATGACAAGGAACTGTAACTTCGTTACTTATTATGACAAGTAACTCTATTTTTAATAAAAAATTATGGCAGGTAACTGTAACTTCGATACTAATTAATACAGGTAACAGTAACTTCGATAATAATTATGACAGGTTACTATCCTTACTAATTATGTCAAGTAACTGTAACTTCGATACTAATTATGACAAGTAACTGTAACTTCGATACTTACTATGACAGGTAACTGTAACTTCATTACTAATTATGACAAGAAACTGTAACTTCGATACTAATTATGACAGGTAACTGTAACTTCGATACTAATTATGACAAGTAACTGTAACTTCGATACTAATTATGACAAGTAACTGTAACTTCGATACTAATTGTGACAGGTAACAGTAACTTCGTTATTAATTATGACAAGTAACAGTAACTTCGATACTTATTATGACAAGTAATTGTAATTTCGATACAAATATTGGCAGGTAACTGTAACTTCGATACTAATTATGACAGGAATCAGTAACTTTGATACTAATTACGACAAGTGACTGTCACTTCGATACTAATTATGGCAGGTAACTGTAACTTCGTTACTAATTATGACAAGTAACTGTAATTTCGATACAAATTATGGCAGGTAACTGTAACTTCGATACTAATTATGACAGGTAACAGTAACTTCGATACTAATTATGGCAGGTAACTGTAACTTCGATACTAATTATGACAGGTATCAGTAACTTCGGTACTAATTATGACAAGCAACTGTAACTTCGATACTAATTATGACAGGTAACTGTAACTTCGTTACTAATTATGACAAGTACTGTAATTTCGTTAAAAATTATGGCAGGTAATTGTAATTTCGATACTAATTATGACAGGTAACAGTAACTTCGATACTAATTAGGACAAGTAACAGTAACTTCGATACTAATTATGACAAGAAACTGTAACTTCGATACTAATTATGACAGGTAACTGTAACTTCGTTACTAATTATTGCAAGTAACTGTAATTTCGATACAAATTTTGGCAGGTAACGGTAACTTCGATACTAATTATGACAGGTCCCTGTAATTTCGATACAAATTATGGCAGGTAACTGTAATTTCGATACTAATTATGACAGGTAACAGTAACTTCGATACTAATTATGACAGGAAACTGTAACTTCGTTACTAATTATGACAAGTAACTGTAATTTCGATACAAATTATGACAGGTAACTGTAACTTCGTTACTAATTATGACAAGTAACTGTAATTTCGATACAAATTATGGCAGGTAACAGTACCTTCGGTACTATATATGACAGGTAACTGTAACTTCGATACTAATTATGGCAAGATACTGTAATTTCGATACAAATTATGGCAGGTAACTGTAAATTCGATACTAATTATGACAGGTGACAGTAACTTCGATACTAATTATGACAAGTAACTGTAACTTCGATACAAATTATGACAGGAAACAGTAACTTCGATACTAATTATGACAAGAAACTCTACCTTGGTTACTAATTATGACAAGTAACAGTACCTTCGATACTAATTATGACAAGTAACTATAACTTCGATACAAATTATGACAGGTAACTGTAACTTCGATACAAATTATGACAGGTAACTGTAACTTCGATACTAATTATGACAAGAAACACTAACTTCGTTACAAATTATGACAAGTAACTGTAATTTTGATTTAAAAAAAAAATTATGGTAGGTAACTGTAACTTCAATACTAATTATGACAGGTAACAGTAACGTCGATACTAATTATGACAAGTAACAGTACCTTCGATGCTAATTATGACAGGATACTGTAACTTCGATACTAATTATGACAAGGAACTGTAATTTCGATACAAATTATGGCAGGTAACTGTAACTTCGTTACTAATTATGACAAGTAAATGTAATATCGATACAAATTTTGGCAGGTAACTGTAACATCGATACTAATTATAACAAGTCCCTGTAATTTCGATACAAATTATGGCAGGTAACTGTAACTTCCATAATAATTATGACAGGTAACAGTAACTTCGATATTCTCGCTTGCTGAGCCCAAGGTTGCAGGTTCGGAACCTGGCGCAGTCAGCTGGCATTTGAGGGTGCGCAAATGCGAGGGAGCCGTGTCAGTAGATTTACTGGCACGTTAAAGATCCCCTTCGGGGCAAAATTCCGGCACCCCGGCGTCTCTAAAAGCCAGTGTAGTTAAAAGGGACGTAAAACCAATAACATTATTAGTAACTTCGATACTAATTATGACAGGAAACTGTAACTTCGTAACTAATTATGACAAGTAACTGTAATTTCAATACAAATTATGACAGGCAACTGTAACTTCGTTACTAATTATGGCAAGTAACAGTACCTTCGATGCTAATTATGACAGGTAACTGTAACTTCGATACTAATTATGACAAGGAACTGTAATTTCGATACAAATTATGGCAGGTAACTGTAACTTCGTTACTAATTATGACAAGTAAATGTAATTTCGATACAAATTTTGGCAGGTAACTGTAACATCGATACTAATTATGACAAGTCCCTGTAATTTCGATACAAATTATGGCAGGTAACTGTAACTTCCATAATAATTATGACAGGTAACAGTAACTTCGATAATAATTATGACAGGAAACTGTAACTTCGTAACTAATTATGACAAGTAACTGTAATTTCAATACAAATCATGACAGGTAACTGTAACTTCGTTACTAATTATGACAAGTAACAGTACCTTCGATGCTAATTATGAGAGGTAACTGTAACTTCGTTACTAATTATGACAAGTAACTGTTATTTCGATACAAAATTTTGGCAGGAAACTGTAACTTCGATACTAATTATGACAGGTAACAGTAACTTCGATTCTAATTATGACAAGTAACTGTAACATCGATACTAATTATGACAGGTAACTGTAACTTCGTTACTAATTATGACAAGTAACTGTAATTTCGATACAAATTATGGCAGGTAACTGTAACTTCGATGCTAATTATGACAGGTAACAGTAACTTCGATACTAATTATGACAAGTAACTATAACTTCGACACAAATTATGACAGTTAACTGTAACTTCGATACTAATTATGACAAGGAACTGTAATTTCGATACAAATTTTGGCAGGTAACTGTAACTTCGATACTAATTATGACAAGTGCCTGTAATTTCGATACAAAATATGGCAGGTAACTGTAACTTCCATACTAATTATGACAGGTAACAGTAACTTCGATACTAATTATGACAGGAAACTGTAACTTCGTTACTAATTATGACAAGTAACTGTAATTTCGATACAAATTATGACAGGTAACTGTAACTTCGTTACTAATTATGACAAGTAACAGTACCTTCGATGCTAATTATGACAGGTAACTGTAACTTCAATACTAATTATGACAAGGAACTGAAATTTCGATACAAATTATGGCAGGTAACTGTAACTTCGTTACTAATTATGACAAGTAACTGTAATTTCGATACAAATTTTGGCAGGTAACTGTAACATCGATACTATTTATGACAGGTAACTGTAATTTCGATACAAATTATGGCAGGTAACTGTAACTTCGTTACTAATTATGACAAGTAACTGTAATTTCGATACAAATTATGGCTGGTAACTGTAACTTCGTTACTAATTATGACAACTGCCTGTAATTTCGATACAAAATATGGCAGGTAACTGTAACTTCCATACTAATTATGACAGGTAACAGTAACTTCGATACTAATTATGACAGGAAACTGTAACATCGTTACTAATTATGACAAGTAACTGTAATTTCGATACAAATTATGACAGGTAAGTTTAACTTCGTTACTAATTATGACAAGTAACAGTACCTTCGATGCTAATTATGACAGGTAACTCTAACTTCGATACTAATTATGACAGGTAACTGTAACTTCGATACTAATTATCACAGGTAACAGTAACTTCGATACTAATTATGACAAGTAACTATAACTTCGATACAAATTATGACAGGTAACTGTAACTTCGATACTAATGATGACAAGAAACTCTAATTTCGTTACTAATTATGACAAGAAACTTTAATTTCGATACTAATTATGGCAGGTTACTGTAACTTCGTTAGTAATTATGACAAGTCCCTGTAATTTCGATACAAATTATGGCAGGTAACTGTAACTTCGATACTAATTATGACAAGTAACTGTAACTTCCATACTAATTATGACAGGTAACTGTAACTTCGTTACTAATTATGACAAGTAACTGTAATTTCGATACAAATTTTGGCAGGTAACTGTAACCTCGATACTAATTATGACAGGTAACAGTAACTTCGATACTAATTATGACAAGTATCTGTAACTTCGATACTAATTATGACAGGTAAATGTAACTTCGATACTAATTATGACAGGTAACAGTATCTTCGATACTAATTATGACAAGTAACTGTAACTTCAATACTAATTATGACAAGAAACTCTAACTTCGTTACTAATTATGACAAGTAACTGTAATTTTGATAAAAAAATTATGGTACTTAACAGTAACTTCAATACTAATTATGACAGGTAACAGTAACGTCGATACTAATTATGACAAGTAACAGTACCTTCGATGCTAATTATGACAGAATACTGTAACTTCTATACTAATTATGACAAGGAACTGTAATTTCGATACAAATTTTGGCAGGTAACTGTAACTTCGATACTAATTATGACAAGTGCCTGTAATTTCGATACAAAATATGGCAGGTAACTGTAACATCCATACTAATTATGACAGGTAACAGTAACTTCGATACTAATTATGACAGGAAACTGTAACTTCGTTACTAATTATGACAAGTAACTGTAATTTCGATACAAATTATGACAGGTAAATGTAACTTCGTTACTAATTATGACAAGTAACAGTACCTTCGATGCTAATTATGACAGGTAACTGTAACTTCGATACTAATTATGACAAGGAACTGTTACTTCGGTACAAATTATGGCAGGTAACTGTAACTTCGTTACTAATTATGACAAGTAACTGTAATTTCGATACAAATTTTGGCAGGTAACTGTAACTTCGATACTAATTATGACAGGTAACAGTAACTTCGATACTAATTATGACAATTAACTGTAAGTTCGATACTAATTATGACAGGTAACTGGAACTTCGTTACTAATTATGACAAGTAACTGTAATTTCGATACAAATTATGGCAGGTAACTGTAACATGGATACTAATTATCACAGGTAACAGTAACTTCGATACTAATTATGACAAGTAACTATAACTTCGATACAAATTATGACAGGTAACTGTAACTTCGATACTAATTATGACAAGAAACTCTAACTTCGTTACTAATTATGACAAGTAACTTTAATTTCGATACTAATTTTGGCAGGTAACTGTAACTTCGTTACTAATTATGACAAGTCCCTGTAATTTCGATACAAATTATGGCAGGTAACTGTAACTTCGATACTAATTATGACAAGTAACTGTATCTTCCATACTAATTATGACAGGTAACTGTAACTTCGTTACTAATTATGACAAGTAACTGTAATTTCGATACAAATTTGGCAGGTAACTGTAACCTCGATACTAATTATGACAGGTAACAGTAACTTCGATACTAATTATGACAATTATCTGTAACTTCGATACTAATTATGACAGGTAACAGTAACTTCGTTACTAATTATGACATGTAACTGTAATTTCGATACAAATTATGGCAGGTAACTGTAACTTCGATACTAATTATGAGAGGTAACAGTAACTTCGATGCTTATTATGACAGGTAACTGCAACTTCTTTACTAATTATGACAAGTAACTGTAATTTCGATACTAATTATGGCAGGTAACTGTAACTTCGTTACTAATTATGAGAAGTAACTGTAATATCGATGCAAATAATGACAGGTAACTGTAACTTCGTTACTAATTATGACAAGTAACTGTAATTTCGTTACAAATTATGGCAGGTAACAGTACCTTCAATTATAATTATGACAGGTAACTGTAACTTCGATACTAACTATGACAAGGAACTGTAATTTCGATACAAATTACGGCAGGTAACTGTAACTTTGATACTAATTATGACAGGTAACAGTATCTTCGATACTATTTAAGACAAGTAACTGTAACTTCGTTACTAATTATGACAAGTAAATCTAATTTTGATAAAAATTATGGCAGGTAACTGTAACTTCGATACTAATTAATACAGGTAACAGTAACTTCGATACTAATCATGACAGGTTACTGTAACATCGTTACTAATTATGTCAAGTAACTGTAACTTCGATACTAATTATGACAAGTAACTGTAACTTCGATACTTATTATGACAGGTAACTGTAACTTCATTACTAATTATGACAAGAAACTGTAACTTCGATACTAATTATGACAGGTAACTGAAACTTCGATACTAATTATGACAAATAACTGTAACTTCGATACAAATTATGACAAGTAACTGTATCTTCGATACTAATTGTGACAGGTAACAGTAACTTTGATATTAATTATGACAAGTAACAGTAACTTCGATACTTATTATGACAAGTAATTGTAATTTCGATACAAATTTTGGCAGGTAACTGTAACTTCGATGCTAATTATGACAGGAAACAGTAACTTTGATACTAATTATGACAGGTAACTGTAACTTCGTTACTAATTATGGAAGTAACTGTAACTTCGTTACTAATTATGGCAAGTAACTGTAATTTCGATAGAAATTTTGGCAGGTAACGGTAACTTCGATACTAATTATGACAGGTAACAGTAACCTCGATACTAATTATGACAAGTAACTGTAACTTCGATACTAATTATGACAGGTAACTTTAACTTCGTTTTTAATTATGAAAAGTAACTGTAATTTCGATACAAATTATGGCAGGTAATTCTAACTTCGATACTAATTATGACAGGTAACAGTATCTTCGATACTAATTATGACAAGTAACTATAACTTCGATACAAATTATGACATGTACCTGTAACTTCGGTACTAATTATGACAAGAAACTCTAACTTCGTTACTAATTATGACAAGTAACTGTAATTTTGATAAAAAATTATGGTAGGTAACAGTAACTTCAATACTAATTATGACAGGTAACAGTAACGTCGATAATAATTATGACAAGTAACAGTACCTTCGATGCTAATTATGACAGGTATCTGTAACTTCGATACTAATTATGACAAGGAACTGTAATTTCGATACAAATTATGGCAGGTAACTGTAACTTCGTTACTAATTATGACAAGTAACTGTAATTTCGATGCAAATTTTGGCAGGTAACTGTAACATCGATACTAATTATGACAAGTCCCTGTAATGTCGTTACAAATTATGGCAGGTAACTGTAACTTCCATAATAATTATGACAGGTAACAGTAACTTCGATACTAATTATGACAGGAAATTGTAACTTCGTTACTAATTATGACAAGTAACTGTAATTTCAATATAAATTATGACAGGTAACTGTAACTTCGTTACTAATTATGACAAATAACAGTACCTTCGATGCTAATTATGACAGGTAACTGTAACTTCGATACTAATTATGACAAGGAACTGTAATTTCGATACAAATTATGGCAGGTAACTGTAACTTCGATACTAATTATGACAAGTAAATGTAACTTCGATACTAATTATGACAGGTAACTGTAACTTCGTTACTAATAATGACAGGTAACTGTAATTTCGATACAAAATTTTGGCAGGTAACTGTAACTTCGATACTAATTATGACAGGTAACAGTAACTTCGATTCTAATTATGACAAGTAACTGTAACATCGATAATAATTATGACAGGTAACTGTAACTTCGTTACTAATTATGACAAGTAACTGTAATTTCCATACAAATTATGGCAGGTAACTGTAACTTCGATACTAATTATGACCGGTAACAGTAACCTCGATACTAATTATGACAAGTAACTATAACTTCGATACAAATTATGACAGGTAACTGTAACTTCGATACTAATTATGACAAGAAACTCTAACTTCGTTACTAATTATGACAAGTAACTGTAATTTTGATAAAAAATTATGGTAGGTAACTGTAACTTCAATACTAATTATGAAAGGTAAGAATAACGTCGATACTAATTATGACAAGTAACAGTACCTTCGATGCTAATTATGACAGGTAACTGTAACTTCGATACTAATTATGACAAGGAACTGTAATTTCGATACAAATTATGGCAGGTAACTGTAACTTCGTTACTACTTATGACAAGTAACTGTAATTTCGATACAAATTTTGGCAGGTAACTGTAACTTCGATACTAATTATGACAAGTGCCTGTAATTCCGATACAAAATATGGCAGGTAACTGTAACTTCCATATTAATTATGACAGGTAACAGTAACTTCGATACTAATTATGACAGGAAACTGTAACTTCGTTACTAATTATGACAAGTAACTGTAATTTCGATACAAATTATGACAGGTAACTGTAACATCGTTACTAATTATGACAAGTAACAGTACCTTCGATGCTAATTATGACAGGTAACTGTAACTTCGATACTCATTATGACAAGGAACTGTAATTTCGATACAAATTATGGCAGGTAACTGTAACTTTCGTTACTTATTATGACAAGTAACTGTAATTTCGATACAAATTATGGAAGGTAACTGTAACTTCGATACTAATTATGACAGGTAACAGTTACTTCGATACTAATTATGACAAGTAACTGTAAGTTCGATACTAATTATGACAGGTAACTGGAACTTCGTTACTAATTATGACAAGTAACTGTAATTTCGATACAAATTATGGCAGGTAACTGTAACTTCGATACTAATTATGACAAGTAACTGTAACTTCCTTACTAATTATGACAGGTTACAGTTACTTCGATACTAATTATGACATGTAAATATAACTTCGATACAAATTATGACAGGTAACTGTAACTTCGATACTAATTATGACAAGAAACTCTAACTTCGTTACTAATTATGACAAGTAACTGTAATTTTGATTAAAAAATTTGGTAGGTAACTGTAACTTCACTACTAATTATGACAGGTAACAGTAACTTCGATACTAATTATGACAGGTAACTGTAACTTAGTTACTAATTATGACAAGTAACTTTAATTTCGATACTAATTATGGCAGGTAACTGTAACTTCGTTACTAATTATGACAAGTCCCTGTAATTTCGATACAAATTATGGCAGGTAACTGAAACTTCGATACTAATTATGACAAGTAACTGTAACTTCCATACTAATTATGACAGGTAACTGTAACTTCGTTACTAATTATGACAAGTAACTGTAATTTCGATACAAATTTTGGCAGGTAACTGTAACCTCGATACTAATTATGACAGGTAACAGTAACTTCGATACTAATTATGACATGTAACTGTAACTTCGATGCTAATTATGACAGGTAACTGTAACTTCGTTACTAATTATGACATGTAACTATAATTTCGATACAAATTATGGCAGGTAACTGTAACTTCGTTACTAATTATGACAAGTAACTGTAATTTCGATACAAATTATGGCAGGTAACTGTAACTTCAATACTAATTATGGCAGGTAACTGTAACTTCGATACTAATTATGAGAGGTAACAGTAACTTCGATGCTAATTATGACAGGTAACTGCAACTTCGTTACTAATTATGACAAGTAACTGTAATTTCGATACTAATTATGGCAGGTAACTGTAACTTCGTTACTAATTATGAGAAGTAACAGTAATTCCGATGCAAATTATGACAGGTAACTGTAACTTCGTTACTAATTATGACAAGTAACTGTAATTTCGTTACAAATTATGGCAGGTAAAAGTAACTTCGATTATAATTATGACAGGTAACTGTAACTTCGATACTAATTATGACAAGGAACTGTAATTTCGATACAAATTATGGCAGGTAACTGTAACTTTGATACTAATTATGACAGGTAACAGTATCTTCGATACTAATTAAGACAAGTAACTGTAACTTCGTTACTAATTATGACAAGTACCTCAAATTTTGATAAAAAATTATGGCAGGTAACTGTAACTTCGATACTAATTAATACAGGTAACAGTAACTTCGATACTAATTATGACAGGTTACTGTAACATCGTTACTAATTATGTCAAGTAACTGTAACTTCGATACTAATTATGACAAGTAACTGTAACTTCGAAACTTATTATGACAGTTAACTGTAACTTCATTACTAATTATGACAAGAAACTGTAACTTCGATACTAATTATGACAGGTAACTGTAACTTCGATACTAATTATGACAAGTAACTGTAACTTCGATACTAATTATGACAAGTAACTGTAACTTCGATACTAATTGTGACAGGTAACAGTAACTTGGATATTAATTATGACAAGTAACAGTAACTTCGATACTAATTATGGCAGGTAACTGTAACTTCGTTAATAATTATGACAAGTAACTGTAATTTCGATAAAAATTATGGCAGGTAACTGTAACTTCGATTCTAATTATGACAGGTAACAGTAACTTCGATACTAATTATGGCAGGTAACTGTAACTTCGATACTAATTATGACAGGTATCAGTAACTTCGGTAGTAATTATGACAAGTATCTGTAACTTCGATACTAATTATGACAGGTAACTGTAACTTCGTTACTAATTATGACAAGTAACTGTAATTTCGTTACAAATTATGGCAGGTAATTGTAATTTCGATACTAATTATGACAGGTAACAGTAACTTCGATACTAATTAGGACAAGTAACAGTAACTTCGATACTAATTATGACAAGTAACTGTAACTTCGATACTAATTATGACAGGTAACTGTAACTTCGTTACTATTTATGGCAAGTAACTGTAATTTCGATACAAATTTTGGCAGGTAACGGTAACTTCGATACTAATTATGACAGTTAACAGTAACTTCGATACTAATTATGACAAGTAACTGTAACTTCGATACTAATTATGACAGGTAACTGTAACTTCGTTACTAATTATGAAAAGTAACTGTAATTTCGATACAAATTATGGCAGGTAATTGTAACTTCGATACTAATTATGACAGGTAACAGTATCTTCGGTACTAATTATGACAAGTAACTATAACTTCGATGCAAATTATGACAGGTAACTGTAACTTCGATACTAATTATGACAAGTAACTGTAATTTTGATAAAAAATTATGGTAGGTAACAGTAACTTCAATACTAATTATGACAGGTAACAGTAACTTCGATACTAATTATGACAGGAAACTGTAACTTCGTTACTAATTATGACAAGTCCCTGTAATTTCGATACAAATTATGGCAGGTAACAGTAATTTCGATACTAATTATGACAGGTAACAGTAACTTCGATACTAATTATGACAGGAAACTGTAACTTCGTTACTAATTATGACAAGTAACTGTAATTTCGGTACAAATTATGACAGGTAACTGAAACTTCGATACTAATTATGACAGGTAACTGTAACTTCGATACTAATTATGACAAGTAACTGTAACTTCGATACTAATTGTGACAGGTAACAGTAACTTCGATATTAATTATGACAAGTAACAGTAACTTCGATACTTATTATGACAAGTAATTGTAATTTCGATACAAATTTTGGCAGGTAACTGTAACTTCGATACTAATTATGACAGGAAACAGTAACTTTGATACTAATTATGACAGGTAACTGTAACTTCGTTACTAATTATGGCAAGTAACTGTAATTTCGATAGTAATTTTGGCAGGTAACGGTAACTTCGATACTAATTATGACAGGTAACAGTAACTTCGATACTAATTATGACAAGTAACTGTAACTTCGATACTAATTATGACAAGTAACTGTAACTTCGATACTAATTATGACAGGTAACTGTAACTTCGTTACTAATTATGGCAAGTAACTGTAATTTCGATACAAATTTTGGCAGGTAACGGTAACTTCGATACTAATTATGACAGGTTACAGTAACTTCGATACTAATTATGACATGTAACTGTAACTTCGATGCTAATTATGACAGGTAACTGTAACTTCGTTACTAATTATGAAAAGTAACTGTAATTTCGATACAAATTATGGCAGGTAATTGTAACTTCGATACTAATTATGACAGGTAACAGTATCTTCGATACTAATTATGACAAGTAACTATAACTTCGATAAAAATTATGACATGTACCTGTAACTTCGGTACTAATTATGACAAGAAACTCTAACTTCGTTACTAATTATGACAAGTAACATTAATTATGATAAAAAATTATGGTAGGTAACAGTAACTTCAATACTAATTATGACAGGTAACAGTAACGTCGATACTAATTATGACAAGTAACAGTACCTTCGATGCTAATTATGACAGGTAACTGTATCTTCGATACTAATTATGACAAGGAACTGTAATTTCGATACAAATTATGGCAGGTAACTGTAACTTCGATACTAATTATGACAAGTTACTGTAACTTCGATACTAATTGTGACAGGTAACAGTAACTTCGATATTAATTATGACAAGTAACAGTAACTTCGATACTTATTATGACAAGTAATTGTAATTTCGATACAAATTTTGGCAGGTAACTGTAACTTCGATACTAATTATGACAGGAAACAGTAACTTTGATACTAATTATGACAGGTAACTGTAACTTCGTTACTAATTATGGCAAGTAACTGTAATTTCGATAGTAATTTTGGCAGGTAACGGTAACTTCGATACTAATTATGACAGGTAACAGTAACTTCGATACTAATTATGACAAGTAACTGTAACTTCGATACTAATTATGACAAGTAACTGTAACTTCGATACTAATTATGACAGGTAACTGTAACTTCGTTACTAATTATGGCAAGTAACTGTAATTTCGATACAAATTTTGGCAGGTAACGGTAACTTCGATACTAATTATGACAGGTTACAGTAACTTCGATACTAATTATGACAAGTAACTGTAACTTCGATGCTAATTATGACAGGAAACTGTAACTTCGTTACTAATTATGAAAAGTAACTGTAATTTCGATACAAATTATGGCAGGTAATTGTAACTTCGATACTAATTATGACAGGTAACAGTATATTCGATACTAATTATGACAAGTAACTATAACTTCGATAAAAATTATGACATGTACCTGTAACTTCGGTACTAATTATGACAAGAAACTCTAACTTCGTTACTAATTATGACAAGTAACATTAATTATGATAAAAAATTATGGTAGGTAACAGTAACTTCAATACTAATTATGACAGGTAACAGTAACGTCGATACTAATTATGACAAGTAACAGTACCTTCGATGCTAATTATGACAGGTAACTGTATCTTCGATACTAATTATGACAAGGAACTGTAATTTCGATACAAATTATGGCAGCTAACTGTAACTTCGTTACTAATTATGACAATTAACTGTAATTTCGATGCAAATTTTGGCAGGTAACTGTAACATCGATACTAATTATGACAAGTCCCTGTAATTTCGTTACAAATTATGGCAGGTAACTGTAGTTTCCATAATAATTATGACAGGTAACAGTAACTTCGATACTAATTATGACAGGAAACTGTAACTTCGTTACTAATTATGACAAGTAACTGTAATTTCAATACAAATTATGACAGGCAACTCTAACTTCGTTACTAATTATGACAAATAACAGTACCTTCGATGCTAATTATGACAGGTAACAGTAACTTCGATACTAATTATGACAAGGAACTGTAATTTCGATACAAATTATGGCAGGTAACTGTAACTTCGTTACTACTTATGACAAGTAACTGTAATTTCGATACAAATTTTGGCAGGTAACTGTAACTTCGATACTAATTATGACAAGTGCCTGTAATTTCGATACAAAATATGGCAGGTAACTGTAACTTCCATACTAATTATGACAGGTAACAGTAACTTCGATACTAATTATGACAGGAAACTGTAACTTCGTTACTAATTATGACAAGTAACTGTAATTTCGATACAAATTATGACAGGTAACTGTAACTTCGTTACTAATTATGACAAGTAACAGTACTTTCGATGCTAATTATGACAGGTAACTGTAACTTCGATACCAATTATGACAAGGAACTGTAATTTCGATACAAATTATGGCAGGTAACTGTAACTTCTTTACTAATTATGACAAGTAACTGTAATTTCGATACAAATTTTGGAAGGTAACTGTAACTTCGATACTAATTATGACAGGGAACAGTTACTTCGATACTAATTATGACAAGTAACTGTAAGTTCGATACTAATTATGACAGGTAACTGGAACTTCGTTACTAATTATGACAAGTAACTGTAATTTCGATACAAATTATGGCAGGTAACTGTAACTTCGATACTAATTATGACAAGTAACTGTAACTTCCATACTAATTATGACAGGTAACAGTAACTTCGATACTAATTATGACAAGTAACTATAACTTCGATAAAAATTATGACAGGTAACTGTAACTTCGATACTAATTATGACAAGAAACTCTAACTATGTTACTAATTATGACAAGTAACTGTAATTTTGATTAAAAAATTTGGTAGGTAACTGTAACTTCAATACTAATTATGACAGGTAACAGTACCTTCGATACTAATTATGACAGGTAACTGTAACTTCGTTACTAATTATGACAAGTAACTGTAATTTCGTTACAAATTATGGCAGGTAATTGTAATTTCGATACTAATTATGACAGGTAACAGTAACTTCGATACTAATTAGGACAAGTAACAGTAACTTCGATACTAATTATGACAAGTAACTGTAAGTTCGATACTAATTATGACAGGTAACTGTAACTTCGTTTCTAATTATGGCAAGTAACTGTAATTTCGATACAAATTTTGGCAGGTAACGGTAACTTCGATACTAATTATGACAGTTAACAGTAACTTCGATACTAATTATGACAAGTAACTGTAACTTCGGTACTAATTATGACAGGTAACTGTAACTTCGTTACTAATTATGAAAAGTAACTGTAATTTCGATACAAATTATGGCAGGTAATTGTAACTTCGATACTAATTATGACAGGTAACAGTATCTTCGATACTAATTATGACAAGTAACTATAACTTCGATGCAAATTATGACAGGTAACTGTAACTTCGATACTAATTATGACAAGTAACTGTAATTTTGATAAAAAATTATGGTAGGTAACAGTAACTTCAATACTAATTATGACAGGTAACAGTAACTTCGATACTAATTATGACAGGAAACTGTAACTTCGTTACTAATTATGACAAGTCCCTGTAATTTCGATACAAGTTATGGCAGGTAACTGTAATTTCGATACTAATTATGACAGGTAACAGTAACTTCGATACTAATTATGATAGGAAACTGTAACTTCGTTACTAATTATGACAAGTAACTGTAATTTCGGTACAAATCATGACAGGTAACTGTAACTTCGTTACTAATTATGACAAGTAACTGTAATTTCGATACAAATTATGGCAGGTAACAGTACCTTCGGTACTAATTATGACAGGTAACTGTAACTTCGATACTAATTATGGCAAGGAACTGTAATTTCGATACAAATCATGGCAGGTAACTGTAACTTCGATTCTAATTATGACAGGTAACAGTAACTTCGATACTAATTATGGCAGGTAACTGTAACTTCGATACTAATTATGACAGGTATCAGTAACTTCGGTACTAATTATGACAAGTAACTGTAACTTCGATACTAATTATGACAGGTAACTGTAACTTCGTTACTAATTATGGCAAGTAACTGTAATTTCGATACAAATTTTGGCAGGTAACTGTAACTTCGATACTAATTATGACAGGAAACAGTAACTTTGATACTAATTATGCCAAGTAACTGTAACTTCGATACTAATTATGGCAGGTAACTGTAACTTCGTTACTAATTATGACATGTAACTGTAATTTCGATACAAATTATGGCAGGTAACTGTAACTTCGATTCTAATTATGACAGGTAACAGTAACTTCGATACTAATTATGGCAGGTAACTGTAACTTCGATACTAATTATGACAGGTATCAGTAACTTCGGTACTAATTATGACAAGTAACTGTAACTTCGATACTAATTATTACAGGTAACTGTAACTTCGTTACTAATTATGGCAAGTAACTGTAATTTCGATACAAATTTTGGCAGGTAATGGTAACTTCGATACTAATTATGACAGTTAACAGTAACTTCGATACGAATTATGACAAGTAACTGTAACTTCGATACTAATTATGACAGGTAACTGTAACTTCGTTACTAATTATGAAAAGTAACTGTAATTTCGATACAAATTATGGCAGGTAATTGTAACTTCGATACTAATTATGACAGGTAACAGTATCTTCGATACTAATTATGACAAGTAACTATAACTTCGATGCGAATTATGACAGGTAACTGTAACTTCGATACTAATTATGACAAGTAACTGTAATTTTGATAAAAAATTATGGTAGGTAACAGTAACTTCAATACTAATTATGACAGGTAACAGTAACTTCGATACTAATTATGACAAGTAACTGTAACTTCGTTACTAATTATGACAAGAAACTCTACCTTCGTTACTAATTATGACAAGAAACTGTAATTTTGATAAAAATTATGGTAGGTAACTGTAACTTCAATACTAATTATGACAGGTAACAGTAACTTCGATACTAAATATGACAGGTAACTGTAACTTCGTTACTAATTATGACAAATAACTTTAATTTCGATACTAATTATGGCAGGTAAGTGTAACTTCGTTACTAATTATGACAAGTCCCTGTAATTTCGATACACATTATGGCAGGTAACTCTAACTTCGATACTAATTATGACAAGTGCCTGTAATTTCGATACAAATTATGGCAGGTAACTGTAACTTCCATACTAATTATGACAGGTAACAGTAACTTCGATACTAATTATGACAGGAAACTGTTACTTCATTACTAATTATGACAAGTAACTGTAATTTCGATACAAATTATGACAGGTAACTGTAACTTCGTTACTAATTATGACAAGTAACAGTACCTTCGATACTAATTATGACAAGTAACTATAACTTCTATACAAATTATGAGAGGTAACTGTAACTTCGTTACTAATTATGAAAAGTAACTGTTATTTCGTTACAAATTATGGCAGGTAATTGTAATTTCGATACTAATTATGACAGGTAACAGTAACTTCGATACTAATTAGGACAAGTAACAGTAACTTCGATACTAATTATGACAAGTAACTGTAACTTCGATACTAATTATGACAGGTAACTGTAACTTCGTTACTAATTATGAAAAGTAACTGTAATTTCGATACAAATTATGGCAGGTAATTGTAACTTCGATACTAATTATGACAGGTAACAGTATCTTCGATACTAATTATGACAAGTAACTATAACTTCGATACAAATTATGACAGGTACCTGTAACTTCGGTACTAATTATGACAAGAAACTCTAATTTCGTTACTAATTATGACAAGTAACTGTAATTTTGATAAAAAATTATGGTAGGTAACAGTAACTTCAATACTAATTATGACAGGTAACAGTAACGTCGATACTAATTATGACAAGTAACAGTACCTTCGATGCTAATTATGACAGGTAACTGTAACTTCGATACTAATTATGACAAGGAACTGTAATTTCGATACAAATTATGGCAGGTAACTGTAACTTCGTTACTAATTATGACAAGTAACTGTAATTTCGATGCAAATTTTGGCAGGTAACTGTAACATCGATACAAATTATGACAAGTCCCTGTAATTTCGTTACAAATTATGGCAGGTAACTGTAACTTCCATAATAAATATGACAGGTAACAGTAACTTCGATACTAATTATGACAGGAAACTGTAACTTCGTTACTAATTATGACAAGTAACTGTAAATTCAATACAAATTATGACAGGTAACTGTAACTTCGTTACTAATTATGACAAATAACAGTACCTTCGATGCTAATTATGACAGGTAACTGTAACTTCGATACTAATTATGACAAGGAACTGTAATTTCGATACAAATTATGGCAGGTAACTGTAACTTCGATTCTAATTATGACAAGTAAATGTAACTTCGATACTAATTATGACAGGTAACTGTAACTTCGTTACTAATAATGACAAGTAACTGTAATTCGATACAAAATTTTGGCAGGTA
This sequence comes from Meconema thalassinum, assembly GCA_946902985.2. NCBI lineage: Eukaryota > Metazoa > Arthropoda > Insecta > Orthoptera > Tettigoniidae > Meconema > Meconema thalassinum. The sequence goes on from OX336388.2 coordinate 1,657,578,821, forward strand.
ACTGTAACTTCGATACTAATTATGACAGGTAACAGTATCTTCGATTCTTATTATGACAAGTAACTGTAACATCGATACTAATTATGACAGGTAACTGTAACTTCGTTACTAATTATGACAAGTAACTGTAATTTCGATACAAATTATGGCAGGTAACTGTAACTTCGATACTAATTATGACAGGTAACAGTAACCTCGATACTAATTATGACAAGTAACTATAACTTCGATACAAATTATGACAGGTAACTGTAACTTCGATACTAATTATGACAAGAAACTCTAACTTCGTTACTAATTATGACAAGTAACTGTAATTTTGATAAAAAATTATGGTAGGTAACTGTAACTTCAATACTAATTATGAAAGGTAAGAGTAACGTCGATACTAATTATGACAAGTAACAGTACCTTCGATGCTAATTATGACAGGTAACTGTAACTTCGATATTAATTATGACAAGGAACTGTAATTTCGATACAAATTATGGCAGGTAACTGTAACTTCGTTACTACTTATGACTAGTAACTGTAATTTCGATACAAATTTTGGCAGGTAACTGTAACTTCGATACTAATTATGACAAGTGCCTGTAATTTCGATGCAAAATATGGCAGGTAACTGTAACTTCCACACTAATTATGACAGGTAACAGTAACTTCGATACTAATTATGACAGGAAACTGTAACTTCGTTACTAATTATGACAAGTAACTGTAATTTCGATACAAATTATGACAGGTAACTGTAACTTCGTTACTAATTATGACAAGTAACAGTACCTTCGATGCTAATTATGACAGGTAACTGTAACTTCGATACTAATTATGACAAGGAACTGTAATTTCGATACAAATTATGGCAGGTAACTGTAACTTCGTTACTAATTATGACAAGTATCTGTAATTTCGATACAAATTTTGGAAGGTAACTGTAACTTCGATACTAATTATGACAGGTAACAATTACTTCGATACTAATTATGACAAGTAACTGTAAGTTCGATACAAATTATGGCAGGTAATTGTAACTTCGATACTAATTATGAAAAGTAACTGTAATTTCGATACAAATTATGGCAGGTAATTGTAACTTCGATACTAATTATGACAGGTAACAGTATCTTCGATACTAATTATGACAAGTAACTATAACTTCGATGCGAATTATGACAGGTAACTGTAACTTCGATACTAATTATGACAAGTAACTGTAACTTCGATACTAATTATTACAGGTAACTGTAACTTCGTTACTAATTATGGCAAGTAACTGTAATTTCGATACAAATTTTGGCAGGTAATGGTAACTTCAATACTAATTATGACAGGTAACAGTAACTTCGATACTAATTATGACAGGTAACTGTAACTTAGTTACTAATTATGACAAGTAACTTTAATTTCGATACTAATTATGGCAGGTAACTGTAACTTCGTTACTAATTATGACAAGTCCCTGTAATTTCGATACAAATTGTAGCAGGTAACTGTAACATCGATACTAATTATGACAAGTAACTGTAACTTCCATACTAATTATGACAGGTAACTGTAACTTCGTTACTAATTATGACAAGTAACTGTAATTTCGATACAAATTTTGGCAGGTAACAGTACCTTCGATTATAATTATGACAGGTAACTGTAACTTCGATACTAATTATGACAAGGAACTGTAATTTCGATACAAATTATGGCAGGTAACTGTAACTTTGATACTAATTATGACAGGTAACAGTATCTTCGATACTAATTAAGACAAGTAACTGTAACTTCGTAACTAATTATGACAAGTAACTCTAATTTTGATAAAAAATTATGGCAGGTAACTGTAACTTCGATACTAATTAATACAGGTAACAGTAACTTCGATACTAATTATGACAGGTTACTGTAACATCGTTACTAATTATGTCAAGTAACTGTAACTTCGATACTAATTATGACAAGTAACTGTAACTTCGATACTTATTATGACAGTTAACTGTAACTTCATTACTAATTATGACAAGAAACTGTAACTTCGATACTAATTATGACAGGTAACTGTAACTTCGATACTAATTATGACAAGTAACTGTAACTTCGATACTAATTATGACAAGTAACTGTAACATCGATACTAATTGTGACAGGTAACAGTAACTTGGATATGAATTATGACAAGTAACAGTAACTTCGATACTTATTATGACAAGTAATTGTAATTTCGATACAAATTTTGGCAGGTAACTGTAACTTCGATATTAATTATGACGGGAAACAGTAACTTTGATACTAATTATGACAAGTAACTGTAACTTCGATACTAATTATGGCAGGTAACTGTAACTTCGTTACTAATTATGACAAGTAACTGTAATTTCGATACAAATTATGGCAGGTAACTGTAACTTCGATTCTAATTATGACAGGTAACAGTAACTTCGATACTAATTATGGCAGGTAACTGTAACTTCGATACTAATTATGACAGGTATCAGTAACTTCGGTACTAATTATGACAAGTAACTGTAACTTCGATACTAATTATGACAGGTAACAGTAACTTCGATACTAATTATGACAGGAAACTGTAACTTCGTTACTAATTATGACAAGTAACTGTAATTTCGGTACAAATCATGACAGGTAACTGTAACTTCGTTACTAATTATGACAAGTAACTGTAATTTCGATACAAATTATGGCAGGTAACAGTACCTTCGGTACTAATTATGACAGGTAACTGTAACTTCGATACTAATTATGGCAAGGAACTGTAATTTCGATACAAATCATGGCAGGTAATTGTAACTTCGATACTAATTATGACAGGTGACAGTAACTTCGATACTAATTATGACAAGTAACTATAACTTCGATAGAAATTATGACAGGTAACAGTTACTTCGATACTAATTATGACAAGAAACTCTACCTTCGTTGCTAATTATGACAAGAAACTGTAATTTTGATAAAAATTATGGTAGGTAACTGTAACTTCAATACTAATTATGACAGGTAACAGTAACTTAGATACTAAATATGACAGGTAACTGTAACTTCGTTACTAATTATGACAAATAACTTTCATTTCGATACTAATTATGGCAGGTAAGTGTAACTTCGTTACTAATTATGACAAGTCCCTGTAATTTCGATACAAATTATGGCAGGTAACTGTAACTTCGATACTAATTATGACAAGTGCCTGTAATTTCGATACAAATTATGGCTGGTAACTGTAACTTCCATACTAATTATGACAGGTAACAGTAACTTCGATACTAATTATGACAGGAAACTGTAACTTCATTACTAATTATGACAAGTAACTGTAATTTCGATACAAATTATGACAGGTAACTGTAACTTCGTTACTAATTACGACAAGTAACAGTACCTTCGATACTAATTATGACATGTAACTATAACTTCGATACAAATTATGACAGGTAACTGTAACTTCGTTACTAATTATGACAAGTAACTGTAATTTCGTTACAAATTATGGCAGGTAATTGTAATTTCGATACTAATTATGACAGGTAACAGTAACTTCGATACTAATTAGGACAAGTAACAGTAACTTCGATACTAATTATGACAAGTAACTGTAACTTCGATACTAATTATGACAGTTAACTGTAACTTCGTTACTAATTATGGCAATTAACTGTAATTTCGATACAAATTTTGGCAGGTAACGGTAACTTCGATACTAATTATGACAGGTAACAGTAACTTCGATACTAATTATGACAAGTAACTGTAACTTCGATACTAATTATGACAGGTAACTGTAACTTCGTTACTAATTATGAAAAGTAACTCTAATTTCGATACAAATTATGGCAGGTAATTGTAACTTCGATACTAATTATGACAGGTAACAGTATATTCGATACTAATTATGACAAGTAACTATAACTTCGATACAAATTATGACAGGTACCTGTAACTTCGGTACTAATTATGACAAGAAACTCTAACTTCGTTACTAATTATGACAAGTAACTGTAATTTTGATAAAAAATATGGTAGGTAACAGTAACTGCAATACTAATTGTGACAGGTAACAGTAACGTCGATACTAATTATGACAAGTAACAGTACCTTCGATGCTAATTATGACAGGTAACTGTAACTTCGATACTAATTATGACAAGGAACTGTTATATCGATACAAATTATGGCAGGTAACTGTAACTTCGTTACTAATTATGACAAGTAACTGTAATTTCGATGCAAATTTTGGCAGGTAACTGTAACATCGATACTAATTACGACAAGTCCCTGTAATTTCGTTACAAATTATGGCAGGTAACTGTAACTTCCATAATAATTATGACAGGTAACAGTAACTTCGATACTAATTATGACAGGAAACTGTAACTTCGTTACTAATTATGACAAATAACTGTAATTTCAATACAAATTATGACAGGTAACTGTAACTTCGTTACTAATTATGACAAATAACAGTACCTTCGATGCTAATTATGACAGGTAACTGTAACTTCGATACTAATTATGACAAGGAACTGTAATTTCGATACAAATTATGGCAGGTAACTGTAACTTCGATACTAATTATGACAGGTAAAAGTAACTTCGATTCTAATTATGACAAGTAACTGTAACATCGATACTAATTATGACAAGTAACTGTAAGTTCGATACTAATTATGACAGGTAACTGGAACTTCGTTACTAATTATGACAAGTAACTGTAATTTCGATACAAATTATGGCAGGTAACTGTAACTTCGATACTAATTATGACAAGTAACTGTAACTTCCATACTAATTATGACAGGTAACAGAATCTTCGATACTAATTATGACAAGTAACTATAACTTCGAAACAAATTATGACAGGTAACTGTAACTTCGATACTAATTATGACAAGAAACTCTAACTTCGTTACTAATTATGACAAGTAACTGTAATTTTGATTAAAAAATTTGGTAGGTAACTGTAACTTCAATACTAATTATGACAGGTAACAGTAACTTCGATACTAATTATGACAGGTAACTGTAACATAGTTACTAATTATGACAAGTAACTTTAATTTCGATACTAATTATGGCAGGTAACTGTAACTTCGTTACTAATTATGACAAGTCCCTGTAATTTCGATACAAATTGTAGCAGGCAACTGTAACATCGATACTAATTATGACAAGTAACTGTAACTTCCATACTAATTATGACAGGTAACTGTAACTTCGTTACTAATTATGACAAGTAACTGTAATTTCGATACAAATTTTGGCAGGTAACAGTACCTTCGATTATAATTATGACAGGTAACTGTAACTTCGATACTAATTATGACAAGGAACTGTAATTTCGATACAAATTATGGCAGGTAACTGTAACTTTGATACTAATTATGACAGGTAACAGTATCTTCGATACTAATTAAGACAAGTAACTGTAACTTCGTTACTAATTATGACAAGTAACTCTAATTTTGATAAAAAATTATGGCAGGTAACTGTAACTTCGATACTAATTAATACAGGTAACAGTAACTTCGATACTAATTATGACAGGTTACTGTAACATCGTTACTAATTATGTCAAGTAACTGTAACTTCGATACTAATTATGACAAGTAACTGTAACTTCGATACTTATTATGACAGTTAACTGTAACTTCATTACTAATTATGACAAGAAACTGTAACTTCGATACTAATTATGACAGTTAACTGTAACTTCGATACTAATTATGACAAGTAACTGTAACTTCGATACTAATTATGACAAGTAACTGTAACATCGATACTAATTGTGACAGGTAACAGTAACTTGGATATTAATTATGACAAGTAACAGTAACTTCGATACTTATTATGACAAGTAATTGTAATTTCGATACAAATTTTGGCAGGTAACTGTAACTTCGATATTAATTATGACAGGAAACAGTAACTTTGATACTAATTATGACAAGTAACTGTAACTTCGATACTAATTATGGCAGGTAACTGTAACTTCGTTACTAATTATGACAAGTAACTGTAATTTCGATACAAATTATGGCAGGTAACTGTAACTTCGATTCTAATTATGACAGGTAACAGTAACTTCGATACTAATTATGGCAGGTAACTGTAACTTCGATACTAATTATGACAGGTATCAGTAACTTCGGTACTAATTATGACAAGTAACTGTAACTTCGATACTAATTATGACAGGTAACAGTAACTTCGATACTAATTATGACAGGAAACTGTAACTTCGTTACTAATTATGACAAGTAACTGTAATTTCGGTACAAATCATGACAGGTAACTGTAACTTCGTTACTAATTATGACAAGTAACTGTAATTTCGATACAAATGATGGCAGGTAACAGTACCTTCGGTACTAATTATGACAGGTAACTGTAACTTCGATACTAATTATGACAAGTAACTGTAATTTCGTTACAAATTATGGCAGGTAATTGTAATTTCGATACTAATTATGACAGGTAACAGTAACTTCGATACTAATTAGGACAAGTAACAGTAACTTCGATACTAATTATGACAAGTAACTGTAACTTCGATACTAATTATGACAGTTAACTGTAACTTCGTTACTAATTATGGCATGTAACTGTAATTTCGATAAAAAAAAATTGGCAGGTAACGGTAACTTCGATACTAATTATGACAGGTAACAGTAACTTCGATACTAATTATGACAAGTAACTGTAACTTCGATACTAATTATGACAGGTAACTGTAACTTCGTTACTAATTATGAAAAGTAACTCTAATTTCGATACAAATTATGGCAGGTAATTGTAACTTCGATACTAATTATGACAGGTAACAGTATATTCGATACTAATTATGACAAGTAACTATAACTTCGATACAAATTATGACAGGTACCTGTAACTTCGGTACTAATTATGACAAGAAACTCTAACTTCGTTACTAATTATGACAAGTAACTGTAATTTTGATAAAAAATTATGGTAGGTAACAGTAACTTCAATACTAATTATGACAGGTAACAGTAACGTCGATACTAATTATGACAAGTAACAGTACCTTCGATGCTAATTATGACAGGTAACTGTAACTTCGATACTAATTATGACAAGGAACTGTAATTTCGATACAAATTATGGCAGGTAACTGTAACTTCGTTACTAATTATGACAAGTAACTGTAATTTCGATGCAAATTTTGGCAGGTAACTGTAACATCGATACTAATTATGACAAGTCCCTGTAATTTCGTTACAAATTATGGCAGGTAACTGTAACTTCCATAATAATTATGACAGGTAACAGTAAATTCGATACTAATTATGACAGGAAACTGTAACTTCGTTACTAATTATGACAAGTAACTGTAATTTCAATACAAATTATGACAGGTAACTGTAACTTCGTTACTAATTATGACAAATAACAGTACCTTCGATGCTAATTATGACAGGTAACTGTAACTTCGATACTAATTATGACAAGGAACTGTAATTTCGATACAAATTATGGCAGGTAACTGTAACTTCGATACTAATTATGACAAGTAAATGTAACTTCGATACTAATTATGACAGGTAACTGTAACTTCGTTACTAATAATGACAAGTAACTGTAATTTCGATACAAAATTTTGGCAGGTAACTGTAACTTCGATACTAATTATGACAGGTAAAAGTAACTTCGATTCTAATTATGACAAGTAACTGTAACATCGATACTAATTATGACAGGTAACTGTAACTTCGTTACTAATTATGACAAGTAACTGTAATTTCGATACAAATTATGGCAGGTAACTGTAACTTCGATACTAATTATGACAGGTAACAGTAACCTCGATACTAATTATGACAAGTAACTATAACTTCGATACAAATTATGACAGGTAACTGTAACTTCGATACTAATTATGACAAGAAACTCTAACTTCGTTACTAATTATGACATGTAACTGTAATTTTGATAAAAAATTATGGTAGGTAACTGTAACTACAATACTAATTATGAAAGGTAAGAGTAACGTCGATACTAATTATGACAAGTAACAGTACCTTCGATGCTAATTATGACAGGTAACTGTAACTTCGATACTAATTATGACAAGGAAATGGAATTTCGATACAAATTATGGCAGGTAACTGACACTTCGTTACTACTTATGACAAGTAACTGTAATTTCGATACAAATTTTGGCAGGTAACTGTAACTTCGATACTAATTATGACAAGTGCCTGTAATTTCGATACAAAATATGGCAGGTAACTGTAACTTCCATACTAATTATGACAGGTAACAGTAACTTCGATACTAATTATGACAGGAAACTGTAACTTCGTTACTAATTATGACAAGTAACTGTAATTTCGATACAAATTATGACAGGTAACTGTAACTTCGTTACTAATTATGACCAGTAACTGTACCTTCGATGCTAATTATGACAGGTAACTGTAACTTCGATACTAATTATGACAAGGAACTGTAATTTCGATACAAATTATGGCAGGTAACTGTAACTTCGTTACTAATTATGACAAGTAACTGTAATTTCGATACAAATTTTGGAAGGTAACTGTAACTTCGATACTAATTATGACAGGTAACAGTTACTTCGATACTAATTATGACAAGTAACTGTAAGTTCGATACTAATTATGACAGGTAACTGGAACTTCGTTACTAATTATGACAAGTAACTGTAATTTCGATACAAATTATGGCAGGTAACTGTAACTTCGATACTAATTATGACAAGTAACTGTAACTTCCATACTAATTATGACAGGTAACAGTAACTTCGATACTAATTATGACAAGTAACTATAACTTCGATACAAATTATGACAGGTAACTGTAACTTCGATACTAATTATGACAAGAAACTAAAACTTCGTTACTAATTATGTCAAGTAACTGTAATTTTGATTAAAAAATTATGGCAGGTAACTGTATCTTCGATACTAATTAATACAGGTAACAGTAACTTCGATACTAATTATGACAGGTTACTGTAACATCGTTACTAATTATGTCAAGTAACTGTAACTTCGATACTAATTATGACAGGTAACAGTAACGTCGATACTAATTATGACAGGTAACTGTAACTTAGTTACTAATTATGACAAGTAACTTTAATTTCGATACTAATTATGGCAGGTAACTGTAACTTCGTTACTAATTATGACAAGTCCCTGTAATTTCGATACAAATTATAGCAGGTAACTGTAACTTCGATACTAATTATGACAAGTAACTGTAACTTCCATACTAATTATGACAGGTAACTGTAACTTCGTTACTAATTATGACAAGTAACTGTAATTTCGATACAAATTTTGGCAGGTAATTGTAACCTCGATACTAATTATGACAGGTAACAGTACCTTCGATACTAATTATGACAAGTAACTGTAACATCGATACTAATTATGACAGGTAACTGTAACTTCGTTAATAATTATGACATGTTACTATAATTTCGATACAAATTATGGCAGGTAACTGTAACTTCGTTACTAATTATGACAAGTAACTGTAATTTCGATACAAATTATGGCAGGTAACTGTAACTTCAATACTAATTATGGCAGGTAACTGTAACTTCGATACTAATTATGAGAGGTAACAGTAACTTCGATGCTAATTATGACAGGTAACTGCAACTTCGTTACTAATTATGACAAGTAACTGTAATTTCGATACTAATTATGGCAGGTAACTGTAACTTCGTTACTAATTATGAGAAGTAACAGTATTTCCGATGCAAATTATGACAGGTAACTGTAACTTCGTTACTAATTATGACAAGTAACTGTAATTTCGTTACAAATTATGGCAGGTAACAGTACCTTCGATTATAATTATGACAGGTAACTGTAACTTCGATACTAATTATGACAAGGAACTGTAATTTCGATACAAATTATGGCAGGTAACTGTAACGTTGATACTAATTATGACAGGTAACAGTATCTTCGATACTAATTAAGACAAGTAACTGTAACTTCGTTACTAATTATGACAAGTAACTCTAATTTTGATAAAAAATTATGGCAGGTAACTGTATCTTCGATACTAATTAATTCAGGTAACAGTAACTTCGATACTAATTATGACAGGTTACTGTAACATCGTTACTAATTATGTCAAGTAACTGTAACTTCGATACTAATTATGACAAGTAACTGTAACTTCGATACTTATTATGACAGTTAACTGTAACTTCATTACTAATTATGACAAGAAACTGTAACTTCGATACTAATTATGACAGGTAACTGTAACTTCGATACTAATTATGACAAGTAACTGTAACGTCGATACTAATTATGACAAGTAACTGTAACATCGATACTAATTGTGACAGGTAACATTAACTTGGATATTAATTATGACAAGTAACAGTAACTTCGATACTTATTATGACAAGTAATTGTAATTTCGATACAAATTTTGGCAGGTAACTGTAACTTCGATACTAATTATGACAGGAAACAGTATCTTTGATACTAATTATGACAAGTAACTGTAACTTCGATACTAATTATGGCAGGTAACTGTAACTTCGTTACTAATTATGACAAGTAACTGTAATTTCGATGCAAATTATGGCAGGTAACTGTAACTTCGATTCTAATTATGACAGGTAACAGTAACTTCGATACTAATTATGGCAGGTAACTGTAACTTCGATACTAATTATGACAGGTATCAGTAACTTCGGTACTAATTATGACAAGTAACTGTAACGTCGATACTAATTATGACAGGTAACTGTAACTTCGTTACTAATTATGGCAAGTAACTGTAATTTCGATACAAATTTTGGCAGGTAATGGTAACTTCGATACTAATTATGACAGTTAACAGTAACTTCGATACGAATTATGACAAGTAACTGTAACTTCGATACTAATTATGACAGGTAACTGTAACTTCGTTACTAATTATGAAAAGTAACTGTAATTTCGATACAAATTATGGCAGGTAATTGTAACTTCGATACTAATTATGACAGGTAACAGTATCTTCGATACTAATTATGACAAGTAACTATAACTTCGATGCGAATTATGACAGGTAACTGTAACTTCGATACTAATTATGACAAGTAACTGTAATTTTGATAAAAAATTATGGTAGGTAACAGTAACTTCAATACTAATTATGACAGGTAACAGTAACTTCGATACTAATTATGACAGGAAACTGTAACTTCGTTACTAATTATGACAAGAAACTCTACCTTCGTTACTAATTATGACAAGAAACTGTAATTTTGATAAAAATTATGGTAGGTAACTGTAACTTCAATACTAATTATGACAGGTAACAGTAACATCGATACTAAATATGACAGGTAACTGTAACTTCGTTACTAATTATGACAAGTAACTGTAATTTCGGTACAAATCATGACAGGTAACTGTAACTTCGTTACTAATTATGACAAGTAACTGTAATTTCGATACAAATTATGGCAGGTAACAGTACCTTCGGTACTAATTATGACAGGTAACTGTAACTTCGATACTAATTATGACAAGTAACTATAACTTCGATGCAAATTATGACAGGTAACTGTAACTTCGATACTAATTATGACGAGTAACTGTAATTTTGATAAAAATTTATGGTAGGTAACAGTAACTTCAATACTAATTATGACAGGTAACAGTAACTTCGATACTAATTATGACAGGAAACTGTAACTTCGTTACTAATTATGACAAGTCCCTGTAATTTCGATACAAATTATGGCAGGTAACTGTAATGTCGATACTAATTATGACAGGTAACAGTAACTTCGATACTAATTATGACAGGAAACTGTAACTTCGTTACTAATTATGACAAGTAACTGTAATTTCGGTACAAATCATGACAGGTAACTGTAACTTCGTTACTAATTATGACAAGTAACTGTAATTTCGATACAAATTATGGCAGGTAACAGTACCTTCGGTACTAATTATGACAGGTAACTGTAACTTCGATACTAATTATGGCAAGGAACAGTAATTTCGATACAAATTATGGCAGGTAACTGTAACTTCGATACTATTTATGACAGGTGACAGTAACTTCGATACTAATTATGACAAGTAACTATAACTTCGATAGAAATTATGACAGGTAACAGTAACTTCGATACTAATTATGACAGGAAACTGTAATTTCGATACAAATTATGGCAGGTAACAGTACCTTCGGTACTAATTATGACAGGTAACTGTAACTTCGTTACTAATTAAGACAAATAACTTTAATTTCGATACTAATTATGGCAGGTAAGTGTAACTTCGTTACTAATTATGACAAGTCCCTGTAATTTCCATACAAATTATGGCAGGAAACTGTAACTTCCATACTAATTATGACAGGTAACAGTAACTTCGATACTAATTATGACAGGAAACTGTAACTTCACTACTAATTATGACAAGTAACTGTAATTTCGATTCAAATTATGACAGGTAACTGTAACTTCGTTACTAATTATGACAAGTAACAGTACCTTCGATACTAATTATGACAAGTAACTATAACTTCGATACAAATTATGACAGGTAACTGCAACATCGATACTAATTATGACAAGAAACTCTAACTTCGTTACTAATTATGACAAGTAACTGTAATTTTGATTAAAAATTATGGTAGGTAACTGTAACTTCAATACTAATTATGACAGGTAATAGTAACGTCGATACTAATTATGACAAGTAACAGTACCTTCGATGCTAATTATGACAGGTAACTGTAACATCGATACTAATTATGACAAGGAACTGTAATTTCGATACAAATTATGGCAGGTAACTGTAACTTCGTTACTAATTATGACATGTAACTGTAATTTCGATACAAATTTTGGCAGGTTACTGTAACATCGATACTAATTTTGACAAGTCCCTGTAATTTCGATACAAATTATGGCAGGTAACTCTAACTTCCATACTAATTATGACAGGTAAGAGTAACTTCGATACTAATTATGAGAGGAAACTGTAACTTCGTTACTAATTATGACAAGTAACTGTAAATTCAATACAAATTATGACAGGTAACTGTAACATCGTTACTAATTATGACAAGTAACAGTACTTTCGATGCTAATTATGACAGGTAACTGTAACTTCGATACTAATTATGACAAGGAACTGTAATTTCGATACAATTTATGGCAGGTAACTGTAACTTCGTTACTAATTATGACAAGGAACTGTAATTTCGATACAAATTTTGGCAGTTAACTGTAACTTCGATACTGATTATGACAGGTAACAGTAACTTCGATACTAATTATGACAATTAACTGTACGTTCGATACTAATTATGACAGGTAACTGGAACTTCGTTACTAATTATGACAAGTAACTGTAATTTCGATACAAATTATGGCAGGTAACTGTAACTTCGATACTAATTATGACAAGTAACTGTAACTTTCATACTAATTATGACAGGTAACAGTAACTTCGATACTAATTATGACAAGTAACTATAACTTCGATACAAATTATGACAGGTAACTGTAACTTCGATACTAATTATGACAAGAAACTCTAACTTCGTTACTAATTATGACAAGTAACTGTAATTTTGATTAAAAAATTTGGTAGGTAACTGTAACTTCAATACTAATTATGACAGGTAACAGTAACTTCGATACTAATTATGACAGGTAACTGTAACTTAGTTACTAATTATGACAAGTAACTTTAATTTCGATACTAATTATGGCAGGTAACTGTAACTTCGTTACTAATTATGACAAGTCCCTGTAATTTCGATACAAATTGTAGCAGGTAACTGTAACTTCGATACTAATTATGACAAGTAACTGTAACTTCCATACTAATTATGACAGGTAACTGTAACTTCGTTACTAATTATTACAAGTAACTGTAATTTCGATGCAAATTATGGCAGGTAACTGTAACTTCGATTCTAATTATGACAGGTAACAGTAACTTCGATACTAATTATGGCAGGTAACTGTAACTTCGATACTAATTATGACAGGTATCAGTAACTTCGGTACTAATTATGACAAGTAACTGTAACTTCGATACTAATTATGACAGGTAACTGTAACTTCGTTACTAATTATGGCAAGTAACTGTAATTTCGATACAAATTTTGGCAGGTAATGGTAACTTCGATACTAATTATGACAGTTAACAGTAACTTCGATACGAATTATGACAAGTAACTGTAACTTCGATACTAATTATGACAGGTAACTGTAACTTCGTCACTAATTATGAAAAGTAACTGTAATTTCGATACAAATTATGGCAGGTAATTGTAACTTCGATACTAATTATGACAGGTAACAGTATCTTCGATACTAATTATGACAAGTAACTATAACTTCGATGCGAATTATGACAGGTAACTGTAACTTCGATACTAATTATGACAAGTAACTGTAATTTTGATAAAAAATTATGGTAGGTAACAGTAACTTCAATACTAATTATGACAGGTAACAGTAACTTCGATACTAATTATGACAGGAAACTGTACCTTCGTTACTAATTATGACAAGAAACTCTACCTTCGTTACTAATTATGACAAGAAACTGTAATTTTGATAAAAATTATGGTAGGTAACTGTAACTTCAATACTAATTATGACAGGTAACAGTAACTTCGATACTAAATATGACAGGTAACTGTAACTTCGTTACTAATTATGACAAGTAACTGTAATTTCGGTACAAATCATGACAGGTAACTGTAACTTCGTTACTAATTATGACAAGTAACTGTAATTTCGATACAAATTATGGCAGGTAACAGTACCTTCGGTACTAATTATGACAGGTAACTGTAACTTCGATACTAATTATGACAAGTAACTATAACTTCGATGCAAATTATGACAGGTAACTGTAACTTCGATACTAATTATGACGAGTAACGGTAATTTTGATAAAAATTTATGGTAGGTAACAGTAACTTCAATACTAATTATGACAGGTAACAGTAACTTCGATACTAATTATGACAGGAAACTGTAACTTCGTTACTAATTATGACAAGTCCCTGTAATTTCGATACAAATTATGGCAGGTAACTGTAATGTCGATACTAATTATGACAGGTAACAGTAACTTCGATACTAATTATGACAGGAAACTGTAACTTCGTTACTAATTATGACATGTAACTGTAATTTCGGTACAAATCATGACAGGTAACTGTAACTTCGTTACTAATTATGACAAGTAACTGTAATTTCGATGCAAATTATGGCAGGTAACAGTACCTTCGGTACTAATTATGACAGGTAACTGTAACTTCGATACTAATTATGACAAGGAACTGTAATTTCGATACAAATTATGGCAGGTAACTGTAACTTTGATACTAATTATGACAGGTAACAGTATCTTCGATACTAATTAAGACAAGTAACTGTAACTTCGTTACTAATTATGACAAGTAACTCTAATTTTGATAAAAAATTATGGCAGGTAACTGTATCTTCGATACTAATTAATACAGGTAACAGTAACTTCGATACTAATTATGACAGGTTACTGTAACATCGTTACTAATTATGTCAAGTAACTGTAATTTTGATTAAAAAATTTGGTAGGTAACTGTAACTTCAATACTAATTATGACAGGTAACAGTAACTTCGATACTAATTATGACAGGTAACTGTAACTTATTTACTAATTATGACAAGTAACTTTAATTTCGATACTAATTATGGCAGGTAACTGTAACTTCGTTACTAATTATGACAAGTCCCTGTAATTTCGATACAAATTGTAGCAGGTAACTGTAACTTCGATACTAATTATGACAAGTAACTGTAAATTCCATACTAATTATGACAGGTAACTGTAACTTCGTTACTAATTATGACAAGTAACAGTACCTTCGATACTAATTATGACAAGTAACTATAACTTCGATACAAATTATGACAGGTAACTGCAACATCGATACTAATTATGACAAGAAACTCTAACTTCGTTACTAATTATGACAAGTAACTGTAATTTTGATTAAAAAATTATGGTAGGTAACTGTAACTTCAATACTAATTATGACAGGTAATAGTAACGTCGATACTAATTATGACAAGTAACAGTACCTTCGATGCTAATTATGACAGGTAACTGTAACATCGATACTAATTATGACAAGGAACTGTAATTTCGATACAAATTATGGCAGGTAACTGTAACTTCGTTACTAATTATGACATGTAACTGTAATTTCGATACAAATTTTGGCAGGTTACTGTAACATCGATACTAATTTTGACAAGTCCCTGTAATTTCGATACAAATTATGGCAGGTAACTCTAACTTCCATACTAATTATGACAGGTAAGCGTAACTTCGATACTAATTATGACAGGAAACTGTAACTTCGTTACTTATTATGACAAGTAACTGTAAATTCAATACAAATTATGACAGGTAACTGTAACATCGTTACTAATTATGACAAGTAACAGTACTTTCGATGCTAATTATGACAGGTAACTGTAACTTCGATACTAATTATGACAAGGAACTGTAATTTCGATACAAATTATGGCAGGTAACTGTAACTTCGTTACTAATTATGACAAGGAACTGTAATTTCGATACAAATTTTGGCAGTTAACTGTAACTTCGATACTGATTATGACAGGTAACAGTAACTTCGATACTAATTATGACAATTAACTGTACGTTCGATACTAATTATGACAGGTAACTGGAACTTCGTTACTAATTATGACAAGTAACTGTAATTTTGATTAAAAAATTTGGTAGGTAACTGTAACTTCAATACTAATTATGACAGGTAACAGTAACTTCGATACTAATTATGACAGGTAACTGTAACTTAGTTACTAATTATGACAAGTAACTTTAATTTCGATACTAATTATGGCAGGTAACTGTAACTTCGTTACTAATTATGACAAGTCCCTGTAATTTCGATACAAATTGTAGCAGGTAACTGTAACTTCGATACTAATTATGACAAGTAACTGTAACTTCCATACTAATTATGACAGGTAACTGTAACTTCGTTACTAATTATTACAAGTAACTGTAATTTCGATGCAAATTATGGCAGGTAACTGTAACTTCGATTCTAATTATGACAGGTATCAGTAACTTCGGTACTAATTATGACAAGTAACTGTAACTTCGATACTAATTATGACAGGTAACTGTAACTTCGTTACTAATTATTAAAAGTAACTGTAATTTCGATACAAATTATGGCAGGTAATTGTAGCTTCGATACTAATTATGACAGGTAACAGTATCTTCGATACTAATTATGACAAGTAACTATAACTTCGATGCGAATTATGACATGTAACTGTAACTTCGATACTAATTATGACAAGTAACTGTAATTTTGATAAAAAATTATGGTAGGTAACAGTAACTTCAATACTAATTATGACAGGTAACAGTAACTTCGATACTAATTATGACAGGAAACTGTAACTTCGTTACTAATTATGACAAGAAACTCTACCTTCGTTACTAATTATGACAAGAAACTGTAATTTTGATAAAAATTATGGTAGGTAACTGTAACTTCAATACTAATTATGACAGGTAACAGTAACTTCGATACTAAATATGACAGGTAACTGTAACTTCGTTACTAATTATGACAAGTAACTGTAATTTCGGTACAAATCATGACAGGTAACTGTAACTTCGTTACTAATTATGACAAGTAACTGTAATTTCGATACAAATTATGGCAGGTAACAGTACCTTCGGTACTAATTATGACAGGTAACTGTAACTTCGATACTAATTATGACAAGTAACTATAACTTCGATGCAAATTATGACAGGTAACTGTAACTTCGATACTAATTATGACGAGTAACTGTAATTTTGATAAAAATTTATGGTAGGTAACAGTAACTTCAATACTAATTATGACAGGTAACAGTAACTTCGATACTAATTATGACAGGAAACTGTAACTTCGTTACTAATTATGACAAGTCCCTGTAATTTCGATACAAATTATGGCAGGTAACTGTAATGTCGATACTAATTATGACAGGTAACAGTAACTTCGATACTAATTATGACAGGAAACTGTAACTTCGTTACTAATTATGACAAGTAACTGTAATTTCGGTACAAATCATGACAGGTAACTGTAACTTCGTTACTAATTATGACACGTAACTGTAATTTCGATACAAATTATGGCAGGTAACAGTACCTTCGGTACTAATTATGACAGGTAACTGTAACTTCGATACTAATTATGACAAGGAACTGTAATTTCGATACAAATTATGGCAGCTAACTGTAACTTTGATACTAATTATGACAGGTAACAGTATCTTCGATACTAATTAAGACAAGTAACTGTAACTTCGTTACTAATTATGACAAGTAACTCTAATTTTGATAAAAAATTATGGCAGGTAACTGTATCTTCGATACTAATTAATACAGGTAACAGTAACTTCGATACTAATTATGACAGGTTACTGTAACATCGTTACTAATTATGTCAAGTAACTGTAATTTTGATTAAAAAATTTGGTAGGTAACTGTAACTTCAATACTAATTATGACAGGTAACAGTAACTTCGATACTAATTATGACAGGTAACTGTAACTTAGTTACTAATTATGACAAGTAACTTTAATTTCGATACTAATTATGGCAGGTAACTGTAACTTCGTTACTAATTATGACAAGTCCCTGTAATTTCGATACAAATTGTAGCAGGTAACTGTAACTTCGATACTAATTATGACAAGTAACTGTAACTTCCATACTAATTATGACAGGTAACTGTAACTTCGTTACTAATTATTACAAGTAACTGTAATTTCGATACAAATTTTGGCAGGTAATTGTAACCTCGATACTAATTATGACAGGTAACAGTAACTTCGATACTAATTATGACAAGTAACTATAACTTCGATACTAATTATGACAGGTAACTGTAACTTCGTTACTAATTATGACATGTAACTATAATTTCGATACAAATTATGGCAGGTAACTGTAACTTCGTTACTAGTTATGACAAGTAACTGTAATTTCGATACAAATTATGGCAGGTAACTGTAACTTCAATATTAATTATGGCAGGTAACTGTAACTTCGATACTAATTATGAGAGGTAACAGTAACTTCGATGCTAATTATGACAGGTAACTGCAACTTCGTTACTAATTATGACAAGTAACTGTAATTTCGATACTAATTATAGCAGGTAACTGTAACTTCGTTACTAATTTCGGCAAGTAACTGTAATTTCGATACAAATTTTGGCAGGTAATGGTAACTTCGATACTAATTATGACAGTTAACAGTAACTTCGATACGAATTATGACAAGTAACTGTAACTTCGATACTAATTATGACAGGTAACTGTAACTTCGTTACTAATTATGAAAAGTAACTGTAATTTCGATACAAATTATGGCAGGTAATTGTAACTTCGATACTAATTATGACAGGTAACAGTATCTTCGATACTAATTATGACAAGTAACTATAACTTCGATTCGAATTATGACAGGTAACTGTAACTTCGATACTAATTATGACAAGTAACTGTAATTTTGATAAAAAATTATGGTAGGTAACAGTAACTTCAATACTAATTATGACAGGTAACAGTAACTTCGATACTAATTATGACAGGAAACTGTAACTTCGTTACTAATTATGACAAGAAACTCTACCTTCGTTACTAATTATGACAAGAAACTGTAATTATGATAAAAATTATGGTAGGTAACTGTAACTTCAATACTAATTATGACAGGTAACAGTAACTTCGATACTAAATATGACAGGTAACTGTAACTTCGTTACTAAATATGACAAGTAACTGTAATTTCGGTACAAATCATGACAGGTAACTGTAACTTCGTTACTAATTATGACAAGTAACTGTAATTTCGATACAAATTATGGCAGGTAACAGTACCTTCGGTACTAATTATGACAGGTAACTGTAACTTCGATACTAATTATGACAAGTAACTATAACTTCGATGCAAATTATGACAGGTAACTGAAACTTCGATACTAATTATGACGAGTAACTGTAATTTTGATAAAAAATTATGGTAGGTAACAGTAACTTCAATACTAATTATGACAGGTAACAGTAACTTCGATACTAATTATGACAGGAAACTGTAACTTCGTTACTAATTATGACAAGTCCCTGTAATTTCGATACAAATTATGGCAGGTAACTGTAATTTCGATACTAATTATGACAAGTAACAGTAACTTCGATACTAATTATGACAGGAAACTGTAACTTCGTTACTAATTATGACAAGTAACTGTAATTTCGGTACAAATCATGACAGGTAACTGTAACTTCGTTACTAATTATGACAAGTAACTGTAATTTCGATACAAATTATGGCAGGTAACAGTACCTCCGGTACTAATTATGACAGGTAACTGTAACTTCGATACTAATTATGGCAAGGAACAGTAATTTCGATACAAATTATGGCAGGTAACTGTAACTTCGATACTATTTATGACAGGTGACAGTAACTTCGGTACTTATTATGACAAATAACTTTAATTTCGATACTAATTATGGCAGGTAAGTGTAACTTCGTTACTAATTATGACAAGTAACAGTACCTTCGATACTAATTATGAAAAGTAACTATAACTTCGATACAAATTATGACAGGTAACTGCAACATCGATACTAATTATGACAAGAAACTCTAACTTCGTTACTAATTATGACAAGTAACTGTAATTTTGATTAAAAAATTATGGTAGGTAACTGTAACTTCATTACTAATTATGATAGGTAATAGTAACGTCGATACTAATTATGACAAGTAACAGTACCTTCGATGCTAATTATGACAGGTAACTGTAACATCGATACTAATTATGACAAGGAACTGTAATTTCGATACAAATTATGGCAGGTAACTGTAACTTCGTTACTAATTATGACATGTAACTGTAATTTCGATACAAATTTTGGCAGGTTACTGTAACATCGATACTAATTTTGACAAGTCCCTGTAATTTCGATACAAATTATGGCAGGTAACTCTAACTTCCATACTAATTATGACAGGTAAGAGTAACTTCGATACTAATTATGACAGGAAACTGTAACTTCATTACTAATTATGACAAGTAACTGTAAATTCAATACAAATTATGACAGGTAACTGTAACATCGTTACTAATTATGACAAGTAACAGTACTTTCGATGCTAATTATGACAGGTAACTGTAACTTCGATACTAATTATGACATGGAACTGTAATTTCGATACAAATTATGGCAGGTAACTGTAACTTCGTTACTTATTATGACAAGGAACTGTAATTTCGATACAAATTTTGGCAGTTAACTGTAACTTCGATACTAATTATGACAGGTAACAGTAACTTCGATACTAATTATGACAATTAACTTAAGTTCGATACTAATTATGACAGGTATCTGGAACTTCGTTACTAATTATGACAAGTAACTGTAATTTCGATACAAATTATGGCAGGTAATTGTAACTTCGATACTAATTATGACAAGTAACTGTAACTTCCATACTAATTATGACAGGTAACAGTCACTTCGATACTAATTATGACAAGTAACTATAACTTCGATACAAATTATGACAGGTAACTGTTACTTCGATACTAATTATGACAAGAAACTCTAACTTCGTTACTAATTATGACAAGTAACTGTAATTTTGATTAAAAAATTTGGTAGGTAACTGTAACTTCAATACTAATTATGACAGGTAACAGTAACTTCGATACTAATTATGACAGGTAACTGTAACTTAGTTACTAATTATGACAAGTAACTTTAATTTCGATACTAATTATGGCAGGTAACTGTAACTTCGTTACTAATTATGACAAGTCACTGTAATTTCGATACAAATTGTAGCAGGTAACTGTAACTTCGATACTAATTATGACAAGTAACTGTAACTTCCATACTAATTATGACAGGTAACTGTAACTTCGTTACTAATTATTACAAGTAACTGTAATTTCGATGCAAATTATGGCAGGTAACTGTAACTTCGATTCTAATTATGACAGGTAACAGTAACTTCGATACTAATTATGGCAGGTAACTGTAACTTCAATACTAATTATGACAGGTATCAGTAACTTCGGTACTAATTATGACAAGTAACTGTAGCTTCGATACTAATCATGACAGGTAACTGTAACTTCGTTACTAATTATGGCAAGTAACTGTAATTTCGATACAAATTTTGGCAGGTAATGGTAACTTCGATACTAATTATGACAGTTAACAGTAACTTCGATACGAATTATGACAAGTAACTGTAACTTCGATACTAATTATGACAGGTAACTGTAACTTCGTTACTAATTATGAAAAGTAACTGTAATTTCGATACAAATTATGGCAGGTAATTGTAACTTCGATACTAATTATGACAGGTAACAGTATCTTCGATACTAATTATGACAAGTAACTATAACTTCGATGCGAATTATGACATGTAACTGTAACTTCGATACTAATTATGACAAGTAACTGTAATTTTGATAAAAAATTATGGTAGGTAACAGTAACTTCAATACTAATTATGACAGGTACCAGTAACTTCGATACTAATTATGACAGGAAACTGTAACTTCGTTACTAATTATGACAAGAAACTCTACCTTCGTTACTAATTATGACAAGAAACTGTAATTTTGATA
The DNA here is from genome assembly GCA_946902985.2 of Meconema thalassinum. Taxonomy (NCBI): domain Eukaryota; kingdom Metazoa; phylum Arthropoda; class Insecta; order Orthoptera; family Tettigoniidae; genus Meconema; species Meconema thalassinum. Next base: position 1,657,601,560 of record OX336388.2, read on the forward strand.
AAAATTATGGTAGGTAACTGTAACTTCAATACTAATTATGACAGGTAACAGTAACTTCGATACTAAATATGACAGGTAACTGTAACTTCGTTACTAATTATGACAAGTAACTGTAATTTCGGTACAAATCATGACAGGTAACTGTAACTTCGTTACTAATTATGACAAGTAACTGTAATTTCGATACAAATTATGGCAGGTAACAGTACCTTCGGTACTAATTATGACAGGTAACTGTAACTTCGATACTAATTATGACAAGTAACGATAACTTCGATGCAAATTATGACAGGTAACTGTAACTTCGATACTAATTATGACGAGTAACTGTAATTTTGATAAAAATTTATGGTAGGTAACAGTAACTTCAATACTAATTATGACAGGTAACAGTAACTTCGATACTAATTATGACAGGAAACTGTAACTTCGTTACTAATTATGACAAGTCCCTGTAATTTCGATACAAATTATGGCAGGTAACTGTAATGTCGATACTAATTATGACAGGTAACAGTAACTTCGATACTAATTATGACAGGAAACTGTAACTTCGTTACTAATTATGACAAGTAACTGTAATTTCGGTACAAATCATGACAACTAACTGTAACTTCGTTACTAATTATGACAAGTAACTGTAATTTCGATACAAATTATGGCAGGTAACAGTACCTTCGGTACTAATTATGACAGGTAACAGTATCTTCGATACTAATTAAGACAAGTAACTGTAACTTCGTTACTAATTATGACAAGTAACTCTAATTTTGATAAAAAAATTATGGCAGGTAACTGTATCTTCGATACTAATTAATACAGGTAACAGTAACTTCAATACTAATTATGACAGGTTACTGTAACATCGTTACTAATTATGTCAAGTAACTGTAATTTTGATTAAAAAATTTGGTAGGTAACTGTAACTTCAATACTAATTATGACAGGTAACAGTAACTTCGATACTAATTATGACAGGTAACTGTAACTTAGTTACTAATTATGACAAGTAACTTTAATTTCGATACTAATTATGGCAGGTAACTGTAACTTCGTTACTAATTATGACAAGTCCCTGTAATTTCGATACGATTGTAGCAGGTAACTGTAACTTCGATACTAATTATGACAAGTAACTGTAACTTCCATACTAATTATGACAGGTAACTGTAACTTCGTTACTAATTATTACAAGTAACTGTAATTTCGATACAAATTTTGGCAGGTAATTGTAACCTCGATACTAACTATGACAGGTAACAGTAACTTCGATACTAATTATGACAAGTAACTATAACTTCGATACTAATTATGACAGGTAACTGTAACTTCGTTACTAATTATGACATGTAACTATAATTTCGATACAAATTATGGCAGGTAACTGTAACTTCGTTACTAATTATGACAAGTAACTGTAATTTCGATACAAATTATGGCAGGTAACTGTAACTTCAATATTAATTATGGCAGGTAACTGTAACTTCGATACTAATTATGAGAGGTAACAGTAACTTCGATGCTAATTATGACAGGTAACTGCAACTTCGTTACTAATTATGACAAGTAACTGTAATTTCGATACTAATTATAGCAGGTAACTGTAACTTCGTTACTAATTTTGGCAAGTAACTGTAATTTCGATACAAATTTTGGCAGGTAATGGTAACTTCGATACTAATTATGACAGTTAACAGTAACTTCGATACGAATTATGACAAGTAACTGTAACTTCGATACTAATTATGACAGGTAACTGTAACTTCGTTACTAATTATGAAAAGTAACTGTAATTTCGATACAAATTATGGCAGGTAATTGTAACTTCGATACTAATTATGCCAGGTAACAGTATCTTCGATACTAATTATGACAAGTAACTATAACTTCGATTCGAATTATGACAGGTAACTGTAACTTCGATACTAATTATGACAAGTAACTGTAATTTTGATAAAAAATTATGGTAGGTAACAGTAACTTCAATACTAATTATGACAGGTAACAGTAACTTCGATACTAATTATGACAGGAAACTGTAACTTCGTTACTAATTATGACAAGAAACTCTACCTTCGTTACTAATTATGACAAGAAACTGTAATTATGATAAAAATTATGGTAGGTAACTGTAACTTCAATACTAATTATGACAGGTAACAGTAACTTCGATACTAAATATGACAGGTAACTGTAACTTCGTTACTAAATATGACAAGTAACTGTAATTTCTGTACAAATCATGACAGGTAACAGTAACTTCGTTACTAATTATGACAAGTAACTGTAATTTCGATACAAATTATGGCAGGTAACAGTACCTTCGGTACTAATTATGACAGGTAACTGTAACTTCGATACTAATTATGACAAGTAACTATAACTTCGATGCAAATTATGACAGGTAACTGAAACTTCGATACTAATTATGACGAGTAACTGTAATTTTGATAAAAAATTATGGTAGGTAACAGTAACTTCAATACTAATTATGACAGGTAACAGTAACTTCGATACTAATTATGGCAGGTAAGTGTAACTTCGTTACTAATTATGACAAGTAACAGTACCTTCGATACTAATTATGACAAGTAACTATAACTTCGATACAAATTATGACAGGTAACTGCAACATCGATACTAATTATGACAAGAAACTCTAACTTCGTTACTAATTATGACAAGTAACTGTAATTTTGATTAAAAAATTATGGTAGGTAACTGTAACTTCAATACTAATTATGATAGGTAATAGTAACGTCGATATTAATTATGACAAGTAACAGTACCTTCGATGCTAATTATGACAGGTAACTGTAACATCGATACTAATTATGACAAGGAACTGTAATTTCGATACAAATTATGGCAGGTAACTGTAACTTCGTTACTAATTATGACATGTAACTGTAATTTCGATACAAATTTTGGCAGGTTACTGTAACATCGATACTAATTTTGACAAGTCCCTGTAGTTTCGATACAAATTATGGCAGGTAACTCTAACTTCCATACTAATTATGACAGGTAAGAGTAACTTCGATACTAATTATGACAGGAAACTGTAACTTCATTACTAATTATGACAAGTAACTGTAAATTCAATACAAATTATGACAGGTAACTGTAACATCGTTACTAATTATGACAAGTAACAGTACTTTCGATGCTAATTATGACAGGTAACTGTAACTTCGATACTAATTATGACAAGGAACTGTAATTTCGATACAAATTATGGCAGGTAACTGTAACTTCGTTACTTATTATGACAAGGAACTGTAATTTCGATACAAATTTTGGCAGTTTACTGTAACTTCGATACTAATTATGACAGGTAACAGTAACTTCGATATTAATTATCACAATTAACTTAAGTTCGATACTAATTATGACAGGTATCTGGAACTTCGTTACTAATTATGACAAGTAACTGTAATTTCGATACAAATTATGGCAGGTAACTGTAACTTCGATACTAATTATGACAAGTAACTGTAACTTCCATACTAATTATGACAGGTAACAGTAACTTCGATACTAATTATGACAAGTAACTATAACTTCGATACAAATTATGACAGGTAACTGTTACTTCGATACTAATTATGACAAGAAACTCTAACTTCGTTACTAATTATGACAAGTAACTGTAATTTTGATTAAAAAATTTGGTAGGTAACTGTAACTTCAATACTAATTATGACAGGTAACAGTAACTTCGATACTAATTATGACAGGTAACTGTAACTTAGTTACTAATTATGACAAGTAACTTTAATTTCGATACTAATTATGGCAGGTAACTGTATCTTCGTTACTAATTATGACAAGTCACTGTAATTTCGATACAAATTGTAGCAGGTAACTGTAACTTCGATACTAATTATGACAAGTAACTGTAACTTCCATACTAATTATGACAGGTAACTGTAACTTCGTTACTAATTATTACAAGTAACTGTAATTTCGATACAAATTTTGGCAGGTAATTGTAACCTCGATACTAATTATGACAGGTAACAGTAACTTCGATACTAATTATGACAAGTAACTCTAACTTCGATACTAATTATGACAGGTAACTGTAACTTCGTTACTAATTATGACATGTAACTATAATTTCGATACAAATTATGGCAGGTAACTGTAACTTCGTTACTAATTATGACAAGTAACTGTAATTTCGATACAAATTATGGCAGGTAACTGTAACTTCAATATTAATTATGGCAGGTAACTGTAACTTCGATACTAATTATGAGAGGTAACAGTAACTTCGATGCTAATTATGACAGGTAACTGCAACTTCGTTACTAATTATGACAAGTAACTGTAATTTCGATACTAATTATGGCAGGTAACTGTAACTTCGTTACTAATTATGAGAAGTAACTGTAATTCCGATGCACATTATGACAGGTAACTGTAACTTCGTTACTAATTATGACAAGTAACTGTAATTTCGTTACAAATTATGGCAGGTAACAGTACCTTCGATTATAATTATGACAGGTAACTGTAACTTCCATACTAATTATGACAAGGAACTGTAATTTCGATACAAATTATGGCAGGTAACTGTAACTTTGATACTAATTATGACAGGTAACAGTATCTTCGATACTAATTAAGACAAGTAACTGTAACTTCGTTACTAATTATGACAAGTAACTCTAATTTTGATAAAAAATTATGGCAGGTAGCAGTAACTTCGATACTAATTAATACAGGTAACAGTAACTTCGATACTAATTAAGACAGGTTACAGTAACATCGTTACTAATTATGTCCAGTAACTGTAACTTCGATACTAATTATGACAAGTAACTGTAACTTCGATACTTATTATGACAGTTAACTGTAACTTCATTACTAATTATGACAAGAAACTGTAACTTCGATACTAATTATGACAGGTAACTGTAACTTCGATACTAATTATGACAAGTAACTGTAACTTCGATACTAATTGTGAAAAGTAACTGTAACTTCGATACTTATTATGACAGTTAACTGTAACTTCATTACTAATTATGGCAAGAAACTGTAACTTCGATACTAATTATGACAGGTAACTGTAATTTCATTACTAATTATGACAAGAAACTGTAACTTCGATACTAATTATGACAGGTAACTGTAACTTCGATACTAATTATGACAAGTATCTGTAACTTCGATACTTATTATGACAAGTAATTGTAATTTCGATACAAATTTTGGCAGGTAACTGTAACGTCGATACTAATTATGACAGGAAACAGTAATTTTGATACTAATTATGACAAGTAACTGTAACTTCGATACTAATTATGGCAGGTAACTGTAACATCGTTACTAATTATGACAAGTAACTGTAATTTCGATACAAATTACGGCAGGTAACTGTAACTTCGATTCTAATTATGACAGGTAACAGTAACTTCGATACTAATTATGGCAGGTAACTGTAACTTCGATACTATTTATGACAGGTATCAGTAACTTCGGTACTAATTATGACAAGTAACTCTAACTTCGATACTAATTATGACAGGTAACTGTAACTTCGTTACTAATTATGACAAGTAACTGTAATTTCGTTACAAATTATGGCAGGTAATTGTAATTTCGATATTAATTATGACAGGTAACAGTAACTTTGATACTAATTAGGACAAGTAACAGTAACTTCGATACTAATTATGACAAGTAACTGTAACTTCGATACTAATTATGACAGGTAACTGTAACTTCGTTACTAATTATGAGAAGTAACTGTAATTCCGATGCACATTATGACAGGTAACTGTAACTTCGTTACTAATTATGACAAGTAACTGTAATTTCGTTACAAATTATGGCAGGTAACAGTACCTTCGATTATAATTATGACAGGTAACTGTAACTTCCATACTAATTATGACAAGGAACTGTAATTTCGATACAAATTATGGCAGGTAACTGTAACTTTGATACTAATTATGACAGGTAACAGTATCTTCGATACTAATTAAGACAAGTAACTGTAACTTCGTTACTAATTATGACAAGTAACTCTAATTTTGATAAAAAATTATGGCAGGTAGCAGTAACTTCGATACTAATTAATACAGGTAACAGTAACTTCGATACTAATTATGACAGGTAACTGTAACTTCGTTACTAATTATGAAAAGTAACTGTATTTTCGATACAAATTATGGCAGGTAATTGTAACTTCGATACTAATTATGACAGGTAACAGTATCTTCGATACTAATTATGACAAGTAACTATAACTTCGATGCAAATTATGACAGGTAACTGTAACTTCGATACTAATTATGACGAGTAACTGTCATTTTGATAAAGAATTATGGTAGGTAACAGTAACTTCAATACTAATTATGACAGGTAACAGTAACTTCGATACTAATTATGACAGGAAACTGTAACTTCGTTACTAATTATGACAAATCCCTGTAATTTCGATACAAATTATGGCAGGTAACTGTAATTTCGATACTAATTATGACTGGTAACAGTAACTTCGATACTAATTATGACAGGAAACTGTAACTTCGTTACTAATTATGACAAGTAACTGTAATTTCGGTACAAATCATGACAGGTAACTGTAACTTCGTTACTAATTATGACAAGTAACTGTAATTTCGATACAAATTATGGCAGGTAACAGTACCTTCGGTACTAATTATGACAGGTAACTGTAACTTCGATACTAATTATGGCAAGGAACAGTAATTACGATACAAATTATGGCAGGTAACTGTAACTACGATACTATTTATGACAGGTGGCAGTAACTTCGATACTAATTATGACAAGTAACTATAACTTCGATAGAAATTATGACAGGTAACAGTAACTTCGATACTAATTATGACAAGAAACTCTACCTTCGTTACTAATTATGACAAGAAACTGTAATTTTGATAAAAATTATGGTAGGTAACTGTAACTTCGATACTAAATATGACAGGTAACTGTAACTTCGTTACTAATTATGACAAATAACTTTAATTTCGATACTAATTATGGCAGGTAAGTGTAACTTCGTTACTAATTATGACAAGTCCCTGTAATTTCCATACAAATTATGGCAGGTAACTGTAACTTCGATACTAATTATGACAAGTGCCTGTAATTTCGATACAAATTATGGCAGGAAACTGTAACTTCCATACTAATTATGACAGGTAACAGTAACTTCGATACTAATTATGACAGGTAACTGCAACATCGATACTAATTATGACAAGAAACTCTAACTTCGTTACTAATTATGACAAGTAACTGTAATTTTGATTAAAAAATTATGGTAGGTAACTGTAACTTCAATACTAATTATGACAGGTAATAGTAACGTCGATACTAATTATGACAAGTAACAGTACCTTCGATGCTAATTATGACAGGTAACTGTAACATCGATACTAATTATGACAAGGAACTGTAATTTCGATACAAATTATGGCAGGTAACTGTAACTTCGTTACTAATTATGACATGTAACTGTAATTTCGATACAAATTTTGGCAGGTTACTGTAACATCGATACTAATTTTGACAAGTCCCTGTAATTTCGATACAAATTATGGCAGGTAACTCTAACTTCCATACTAATTATGACAGGTAAGAGTAACTTCGATACTAATTATGACAGGAAACTGTAACTTCGTTACTAATTATGACAAGTAACTGTAAATTCAATACAAATTATGACATGTAACTGTAACATCGTTACTAATTATGACAAGTAACAGTACATTCGATGCTAATTATGACAGGTAACTGTAACTTCGATACTAATTATGACAAGGAACTGTAATTTCGATACAAATTATGGCAGGTAACTGTAAATTCGTTACTAATTATGACAAGGAACTGTAATTTCGATACAAATTTTGGCAGTTAACTGTAACTTCGATACTAATTATGACAGGTTACAGTAACTTCGATACTAATTATGACAGTTAACTGTAACTTCGATACTAATTATGACAGGTAACTGGAACTTCGTTACTAATTATGACATGTAACTGTAATTTCGATACAAATTTTGGCAGGTTACTGTAACATCTATACTAATTTTGACAAGTCCCTGTAATTTCGATACAAATTATGGCAGGTAACTCTAACTTCCATACTAATTATGACAGGTAAGAGTAACTTCGATACTAATTATGGCAGGTAACTGTAACTTCGTTACTAATTATGACATATAACTGTAATTTCGATACAAATTATGGCAGGTAAGTGTAACTTCGATACTAATTAAACAGGTAACAGTAACTTCGATACTAATTATGACACGTAATTATAACTTCGATACAAATTATGACAGGTAACTGTAACTTCGATACTAATTATGACAAGAAACTCTAACTTCGTTACTAATTATGAGAAGTACCTGTAATTTTGATTAAAAAATTTGGTAGGTAACTGTAACTTCAATACTAATTATGACAGGTAACATCAACTTCGATACTAATTATGACAGGTAATTGTAACTTAGTTACTAATTATGACAAGTAACTTTAATTTCGATACTAATTATGGCAGGTAACTGTAACTTCGTTACTAATTATGACAAGTCCCTGTAATTTCGATACAAATTATGGCAGGTAACTGTAACTTCGATACTAATTATGACAAGTAACTGTTACTTCCATACTAATTATGACAGGTTACTGTAACTTCGTTACTAATTATGACAAGTAATTGTAGTTTCGATACAAATTTTGGCAGGTAACTGTAACCTCGATACTAATTATGACCGGTAACAGTAACTTCGATATTAATTATGACAAGTAACTGTAACTTCGATACTAATTATGACAGGTAACTGTAACTTCGTTACTAATTATGACATGTAACTGTAATTTCGATACAAATTATGGCAGGTAACTGTAACTTCGTTACTAATTATGACAAATAACTGTAATTTCGATACAAATTATGGCAGGTAATTGTAACTTCGATACTAATTATGGCAGGTAACTGTAACTTCGATACTAATTATGAGAGGTAACAGTTACTTCGATGCTAATTATGACAGGTAACTGCAAATTCGTTACTAATTATGACAAGTAACTGTAATTTCGATACTAATTATTGCAGGTAACTGTAACTTCGTTACTAATTATGAGAAGTAACTGTAATTTCGATGCAAATTATGACAGGTAACTGTAACTTCGTTACTAATTATGACAAGTAACAGTAATTTCGTTACAAATTATGGCAGGTAACAGTACCTTCGATACTAATTATGACAGGTTACTGTAACTTCGATACTAATTATGACAAGGAACTGTAATTTCGATACAAATTATGGCAGGTAACTGTAACTTTGATACTAATTATGACAGGTAACAGTATCTTCGATACTAATTATGACAAGTAACTGTAACTTCGTTACTAATTATGACAAGTAACTCTAATTTTGATAAAAAATTATGGCAGGTAACTGTAACTTCTATACTAATTAATACAGGTAACAGTTACTTCGACACCAATTATGACAGGTTACTGTAACATCGTTACTAATTATGTCAAGTAACTGTAACTTCGATACTAATTATGACAAGTAACTGTAACTTCGATACTAATTATGACAAGTAACTGTAACTTCGATACTTATTATGACAAGTAACTGTAACTTCGATATTAATTGTGACAGGTAACAGTAACTTCGATATTAATTATGACAAGTAACAGTAACTTCGATACTAATTATGACAATAATTGTAATTTCGATACAAATTTTGGCAGGTAACTGTAACTTCGATACTATTTATGACAGGAAACAGTAACTTTGATACTAATTATGACAAGTAACTGTAACTTCGATACTAATTATGGCAGGTAACTGTAATTTCGATACAAATTTTGGCAGGTAACGGTAACATCGATAATAAATATGACAGGTAACAGTAACTTCGATACTAATTATGACAAGTAACTGTAACTTCGATACTAATTACGACAGGTAGCAGTAACTTCGTTACTAATTATGAAAAGTAACTGTAATTCGATACAAATTATGGCAGGTAACTGTAACTTCGATACTAATTATGACAGGTAACAGTATCTTCGATACTAATTATGACAAGTAACTATAACTTCGATACAAATTATGACAGGTAACTGTAACTTCGATACTAATTATGACAGGTAACTGTTACTTCGTTACTAATTATGACAAGTAACTTTAATTTCGATACTAATTATGTCAGGTAACTGTAACTTCGTTACTAATTATGACAAGTCCCTGTAATTTCGATACAAATTATGGCAGGTAACTGAAATTTCGATACTAATTATGACAGGTAACAGTAACTTCGATACTAATTATGACAGGAAACTGTAACTTCGTTACTAATTATGACAAGTAACTGTAATTTCGATACAAATTATGACAGGTAACTGTAACTTCGTTACTAATTATGACAAGTAACTGTAATTTCGATACAAATTATGGCAGGTAAAAGTACCTTCGGTACTAATTATGACAGGTAACTGTAACTTCGATACTTATTATGGCAAGGAACTGTAATTTCGATAAAAATTATGGCAGGTAACTGTAACTTCGACACTAATTATGACAGGTGACAGTAACTTCGATACTAATTATGACAAGTAACTATAACTTCGATACAAATTATGACTGGTAACAGTAACTTCGATACTAATTATGACAAGAAACTCTACCTTCGTTACTAATTATGACAAGTAACTGTAATTTCGATACAAATTATGGTAGGTAACTGTAACTTCAATACTAATTATGACAGGTAACAGTAACTTCGATACTAAATATGACAGGTAACTGTAACTTCGTTACTAATTATGAAAAATAACTTTAATTTCGATTCTAATTATGGCAGGTAACTGTAACTTCGTTACTAATTATGACAAGTCCCTGTAATTTCGATACAAATTATGGCAGGTAATTGTAACTTCGATACTAATTATGACAAGTCCCTGTGATTTCGATACAAATTATGGCAGGTAACTGTAACTTCCTTACTAATTATGACAGGTAACAGTAACTTCGATACTAATTATGACAGGAAAATGTAACTTCATAACTAATTATGACAAGTAACTGTAATTTCGATACAAATTATGACAGGTAACTGTAACTTTGTTACTAATTATGACAAGTACCAGTACCTTCGATACTAATTATGACAAGTAACTATAACTTCGATACAAATTATGACAGGTAACTGTAACTTCGATACTAATTATGACAAGAAACTCTAACTTCGTTACTAATTATGACAAGTAACTCTAATTTTGATTAGAAAAAATTATGGTTGGTAACTGTAACTTCAATACTTATTATGACAGGTAACAGTAACGTCGATACTAATTATGACAAGTAACAGTACCTTCGATGCTAATTTTGACAGGTAACTGTAACTTCGATACTAATTATGACAAGGAACTGTAATTTCGATACAAATTATGGCAGGTAACTGTAACTTCGTTACTAATTATGACAAGTAACTGTAATTTCGATACAAATTATGGCAGGTAACAGTACCTTCGATACTAATTATGACAGGTTACTGTAACTTGGATACTAATTATGACAAGGAACTGTAATTTCGATACAAATTATGGCAGGTAACTGTAACTTTGATACTAATTATGACAGGTAACAGTATCTTCGATACTAATTATGACAAGTAACTGTAACTTCGTTACTAATTATGACAAGTAACTCTTCTTCTTCTTCTTTTGCTTTAGCGTTTGTCCCACCTCGTGGCAGGGTCCGCTATTTGAGTCCGCTGTCTCCACTTTACTCGGTCATGGGCCATGTCCGGATGAAGGTTGACGCCTTTCAAATCCCTGTGCAGTGTATCGGCCCAACGTTGTCTCGGTCGCCCCTTTGGTCTTTTCCCGGCGACCTCCAGTGTGTAGCCCTGTTTTGCAATGGTGTCCGCTCCTGACCGTAGCACATGCCCAAACCATCGCAGACGACCCTCACGCATTTTGTTACTGATTGCTGCGATACCAAATCGTTCCCTTATTCTTTGATTGGGGATGTGATCCAACCTAGTAATGCCAGCTGTCCATCTAAGCATCTTGGTTTCCATGACACTTAGCCGACGTTCTGCTTCCTTCGTGGTCGGCCAACATTCGGTACTATAAAGCGCAACGGGACGAATGACAGTGCGGTAAATCTTCGATTTTAGGTGGTCTTTCATCTGGCGATCACACATGACACCTGTCATTGTTCGCCACTTCATCCACGCAGCATTAATTCTTATGTTGACCTCCTCGGTGAGACGACCTTCAACAGTTATCGTAGAGCCAAGATACTTAAATTTTGTCGTTCGAGGCAGATCATCGCCGTCGACTTGGATTGTTCCGATTTCTCCAGCATCCGTTGTCATATATTCTGTTTTAGCTTTGTTAAGCCGCAGGCCATATTGACTTAAACGATCACTCCATTCCTGGACTTGATGTTGGAGATCCAGCTTGTTTTGAGCGGCCAACATAACGTCATCAGCGTACAGAATGGTCCAAGGTAACGGTTGTTGTAGATCTGCAGTAACCGTGTCCATGACCATAATGAACAGCAATGGTGACAGGGTCGAACCTTGATGAACACCAACTGTTACACGGAAGTTTTCCGACGCTCCTGCGGCGGCTTGGACGTAACTTCTTGGCTCCGCGTAGAGCAACTGTACCCAGTTGACAAGGTACTCTGGGATGCCATGTTGTCGGAGAGTCAACCAGATCAAGTCGTGCGGTACACGATCAAAAGCCTTTTCGAGGTCTAAGAAAGCAAGGTGCAACGGCTTATTCTTTTCACGATGCTTTTCAACTAAAAGCCGTGTGGCGTGGATTGCATCTGTTGTGCTGCAATTTTTCACAAATCCAGCTTGGTTTTTGGTCAGCTGGGTGATTGCACGTATCCTCTTATCAAGAATGCGCTCGAAGACCTTCATGGTGTGACAGAGGAGTCGAATTGGTCCGTAATTAGCACACTCGGCTGGACTTCCCTTCTTTTTGAAGATAGGTATCGTGATGCTATGTTGCCAATCAAGTGGCGTTCGTCCTTCTTTGACTATTTGGTTGAAGAGTCTTGCCAACCAATCCGCTGGATCCCACTTCTGAGAGCACCATAGCTCCGCCGCGATGTCATCTGGACCAGTTGCCTTCCCTGGTATCATTTGTTTCAAGGCCCTTGCAACCTCTAAGACATCAATAGGTTTGATAGGACCTTCGACAGCAGTAGCGACAGGTATCTGGTTGTGCTGGAATTCCTCTGTTGAGACCTTCTCAAAGTAATTTCGCCAACGTTCTCTCGCCTTCTTCCAGTCGACTAGCAAAACGCCCTTATCGTCATTGATGCCATAGAAGCGTTGGATATCTTGAGATTTATGGTAATTATGACAAGTAACTCTAATTTTGATAAAAAATTATGGCAGGTAACTGTAACTTCTATACTAATTAATACAGGTAACAGTTACTTCGACACCAATTATGACAGGTTACTGTAACATCGTTACTAATTATGTCAAGTAACTGTAACTTCGATACTAATTATGACAAGTAACTGTAACTTCGATACTAATTATGACAAGTAACTGTAACTTCGATACTAATTATGACAAGTAACTGTAACTTCGATATTAATTGTGACAGGTAACAGTAACTTCGATATTAATTATGAAAAGTAACAGTAACTTCGATACTAATTATGACAATAATTGTAATTTCGATACAAATTTTGGCAGGTAACTGTAACTTCGATACTATTTATGACAGGAAACAGTAACTTTGATACTAATTATGACAAGTAACTGTAACTTCGATACTACTTATGGCAGGTAACTGTAAATTCGATACAAATTTTGGCAGGTAACGGTAACTTCGATAATAAATATGACAGGTAACAGTAACTTTATACTAATTATGACAAGTAACTGTAACTTCGATACTAATTACGACAGGTAGCAGTAACTTCGTTACTAATTATGAAAAGTAACTGTAATTCGATACAAATTATGGCAGGTAACTGTAACTTCGATACTAATTATGACAGGTAACAGTACCTTCGATACTAATTATGACAAGTAACTATAACTTCGATACAAATTATGACAGGTAACTGTAACTTCGATACTAATTATGACAGGTAACTGTTACTTCGTTACTAATTATGACAAGTAACTTTAATTTCGATACTAATTATGTCAGGTAACTGTAACTTCGTTACTAATTATGACAAGTCCCTGTAATTTCGATACAAATTATGGCAGGTAACTGAAATTTCGATACTTATTATGACAGGTAACAGTAACTTCGATACTAATTATGACAGGAAACTGTAACTTCGTTACTAATTATGACAAGTAACTGTAATTTCGATACAAATTATGACAGGTAACTGTAACTTCGTTACTAATTATGACAAGTAACTGTAATTTCGATAAAAATTATGGCAGGTAAAAGTACCTTCGGTACTAATTATGACAGGTAACTGTAACTTCAATACTTATTATGGCAAGGAACTGTAATTTCGATAAAAATTATGGCAGGTAACTGTAACTTCGACACTAATTATGACAGGTGACAGTAACTTCGATTCTAATTATGACAAGTAACTATAACTTCGATACAAATTATGACTGGTAACAGTAACTTCGATACTAATTATGACAAGAAACTCTACCTTCGTTACTAATTATGACAAGTAACTGTAATTTCGATACAAATTATGGTAGGTAACTGTAACTTCAATACTAATTATGACAGGTAACAGTAACTTCGATACTAAATATGACAGGTAACTGTAACTTCGTTACTAATTATGAAAAATAACTTTAATTTCGATTCTAATTATGGCAGGTAACTGTAACTTCGTTACTAATTATGACAAGTCCCTGTAATTTCGATACAAATTATGGCAGGTAATTGTAACTTCGATACTAATTATGACAAGTCCCTGTGATTTCAATACAAATTATGGCAGGTAACTGTAACTTCCTTACTAATTATGACAGGTAACAGTAACTTCGATACTAATTATGACAGGAAAATGTAACTTCATAACTAATTATGACAAGTAACTGTAATTTCGATACAAATTATGACAGGTAACTGTAACTTTGTTACTAATTATGACAAGTACCAGTACGTTCGATACTAATTATGACAAGTAACTATAACTTCGATACAAATTATGACAGGTAACTGTAACTTCGATACTAATTATAACAAGAAACTCTAACTTCGTTACTAATTATGACAAGAACTCTAATTTTGATTAGAAAAAATTATGGTAGGTAACTGTAACTTCAATACTTATTATGACAGGTAACAGTAACGTCGATACTAATTATGACAAGTAACAGTACCTTCGATGCTAATTTTGACAGGTAACTGTAACTTCGATACTAATTATGACAAGGAACTGTAATTTCGATACAAATTATGGCAGGTAACTGTAACTTCGTTACTAATTACGACAAGTAACTGTAATTTCGATACAAATTTTGGCAGGTAACTGTAACTTCGATACTAATTATGACAAGTCACTGTAATTTCGATACAAATTATGGCAGGTTACTGTAACTTCCATACTAATTATGACAGGTAACAGTAACTTCGATACTAATTATGACAAGTAACTGTAATTTCGATACGAATAATGGCAGGTAACTGTAACTTCGATACTAATTATGACAAGTAACTGTAACTTCGATACTAATTATGACAGGTAACTGAAACTTCGTTACTAATTATGACATGTAACTGTAATTTCGATACAAATTATGGTAGGTAACTGTAACTTCGATACTAATTATGGCAGGTAACTGTAACTTCGATACTAATTATGAGAGGTAACAGTAACTTCGATACTAATTATGACAGGTAACTGCAACTTCGTTACTAATTATGACAAGTAACTGTAATTTCGATACTTATTATGGCAGGTAACTGTAACTTCGTTACTAATTATGAGAAATAACTGTAATTTCGATGCAAATTATGACAGGTAACTGTAACTTCGTTACTAATTATGACAAGTAACTGTAAATTCGTTACAAATTATGGCAGGTAACAGTACCTTCGATACTAAGTATGACAGGTAACTCTAACTTCGATACTAATTATGACAAGGAACTATAATTTCGATACAAATTATGGCAGGTAACTGTGACTTCGATATTAATTATGACAAGTAACAGTAACTTCGATACTAATTATTACAAGTAACTGTAATTTCGATAAAAATTATGGCAGGTGACTGTAACTTCGATACTAATTATGACAGGTAACAGTATCATCGATACTAATTATGACAAGTAACTATAACTTCGATACAAATTATGACAGGTAACTGGACAAGAAACTCTAACTTCGTTACTAATTATGACAAGTAACTGTAATTTTGATAAAAAAAATATGGTAGGTAACTGTAACTTCAATACTAATTATGACAGGTGAGAGTAACTTCGATACTAATTATGACAGGTAACTGTAACTTTGTTATTAATTATGACAAGTAACTTTAATTTTGATACTAATTATGGCAGGTAACTGTAACTTCGTTACTAATTATGACAAGTCCCTGTAATTTCAATACAAATTATGACAGGTAACTGTAACTTCGTTACTAATTAAGACAAGTAACTGTAATTTCGATACAAATTATGGCAGGTAACAGTACCTTCGGTACTAATTATGACAGGTAACTGTAACTTCGATACTAATTATGGCAAGGAACTGTAATTTCGATACAAATTATGGCAGGTAACTGTAACTTCGATACTAATTACGACAGCTGACAGTAACTTCGATACTAATTATGACAAGTAACTAGTACTTCGATACAAATTATGACAGGTAACAGTTACTTCGTTACTAATTATGACATGTAACTGTAATTTCGATACAAATTATGGCAGGTAACTGTAACTTCGTTACTAATTATGACAAGTAACTGTAATTTCGATACAAATTATGGCAGGTAACTGTAACTTCGTTACTAATTATGACAAGTAACTGTAATTTCGATACAAATTATGGCAGGTAACTGTAACTTCGATACTAATTATGACAAGTAACTGTTACTTCGTTACTAATTATGACAAGTAACTGTAATTTCGATACAAATCTTGGCAGGTAACTGTAACCTCGATACTAATTATGATCGGTAACAGTAACTTCCATATTAATTATGACAAGTAACTGTAACTTCGATACTAATTATGACAGGTAACTGTAACTTCGTTACTAATTATGACATGTAACTGTAATTTCGATACAAATTATGGCAGGTAACTGTAACTTCGTTACTAATTATGACAAGTAACTGTAATTTCGATACTAATTATGGCAGGTAACTGTAACTTCGATACTAATTATGGCAGGTAACTGTAACTTCGATACTAATTATGAGAGGTAACAGTAACTTCGATGCTAATTATGACAGGTAACTGCAAATTCGTTACTAATTATGACAAGAAACTGTAATTTCGATACTAATTATTGCAGGTAACTGTAACTTCGTTACTAATTATGAGAAGTATCTGTAATTTCGATGCAAATTATGACAGGTAACTGTAACTTCGTTACTAATTATGACAAGTAACAGTAATTTCGTTACAAATTATGGCAGGTAACAGTACCTTCGATACTAATTATGACAGGTTACTGTAACTTCGATTCTAATTATGACAAGGAACTGTAATTTCGAAACAAATTATGGCAGGTAACTGTAACATTGATACTAATTATGACAGGATACAGTATCTTCGATACTAATTATGACAGGTAACTGTAACTTCGATACTAATTTTGGCAAGGAACTGTAATTTCGATACAAATTATGGCAGGTAACTGTAACTTCGATACTAATTATGGCAGGTAACTGTAACTTCGTTACTAATTATGATAATAACTGTAATTTCGATACAAATTATGGCAGGTAACTGTAACTTCGATACTAATTATGACAGGTAACAGTAACTTCGATACTAATTATGGCAGGTAACTGTATCGTCGATACTAATTATGTCAGGTATAAGTAACATCGATACTAATTATGGCAGGTAACTGTAACTTCGATTCTAATTATGACAAGTAACTGTAATTTTGATAAAAAATTATGGTAGGTAACTGTAACTTCAAAACTAATTATGACTGGTAACAGTAACGTCGATACTAATTATGACAAGTAACTGTAATTTCGATACAAATTATGACAGGTAACTGTAACTTCGTTACTAATTATGACAAGTAACTGTAATTTCGATAAAAATTATGGCAGGTAACAGTACCTTCAGTACTAATTATGACAGGTAACTGTAACTTCGATACTAATTTTGGCAAGGAACAGTAATTTCGATACAAATTATGGCAGGTAACTGTAACTTCGATACTAATTATGACAGGTGACAGTAACTTCGATACTAATTATGACAAGTAACTATAACTTCGATACAAATTATGACAGGTAACAGTAACTTCGATACTAATTATGACAAGAAACTCTACCTTCGTTAATAATTATGACAAGTAACTGTAATTTTGATAAAAAATTATGGAAGGTAACTGTAACTTCAAAACTAATTATGACAAGTAACTTTAATTTTGATACTAATTATGGCAGGTAACTGTAACTTCGTTACTAATTATGACAAGTCCCTGTAATTTCGATACAAATTATGACAGGTAACTGTAACTTCGTTACTATTTAAGACAAGTAACTGTAATTTCGATACAAATTATGACAGGTAACTGTAACTTCGTTACTAATTAAGACAAGTAACTGTAATTTCGATACAAATTATGGCAGGTAACAGTACCTTCGGTACTAATTATGACAGGTAACTGTAACTTCGATACTAATTATGGCAAGGAACTGTAATTTCGATACAAATTATGGCAGGTAACTGTAACTTCGATACTAATTACGACAGCTGACAGTAACTTCGATACTAATTATGACAAGTAACTAGTACTTCGATACAAATTATGACAGGTAACAGTTACTTCGTTACTAATTATGACATGTAACTGTAATTTCGATACAAATTATGGCAGGTAACTGTAACTTCGTTACTAATTATGACAAGTAACTGTAATTTTGATACAAATTATGGCAGGTAACTGTAACTTCGTTACTAATTATGACAAGTAACTGTAATTTCGATACAAATTATGGCAGGTAACTGTAACTTCGATACTAATTATGACAAGTAACTGTTACTTCGTTACTAATTATGACAAGTAACTGTAATTTCGATACAAATCTTGGCAGGTAACTGTAACCTCGATACTAATTATGATCGGTAACAGTAACTTCCATATTAATTATGACAAGTAACTGTAACTTCGATACTAATTATGACAGGTAACTGTAACTTCGTTACTAATTATGACATGTAACTGTAATTTCGATACAAATTATGGCAGGTAACTGTAACTTCGTTACTAATTATGACAAGTAACTGTAATTTCGATACAAATTATGGCAGGTAACTGTAACTTCGATACTAATTATGGCAGGTAACTGTAGCTTCGATACTAATTACGAGAGGTAACAGTAACTTCGATGCTAATTATGACAGGTAACTGCAAATTCGTTACTAATTATTACAAGAAACTGTAATTTCGATACTAATTATTGCAGGTAACTGTAACTTCGTTACTAATTATGAGAAGTAACTGTAATTTCGATGCAAATTATGACAGGTAACTGTAACTTCGTTACTAATTATGACAAGTAACAGTAATTTCGTTACAAATTATGGCAGGTAACAGTACCTTCGATACTAATTATGACAGGTTACTGTAACTTCGATACTAATTATGACAAGGAACTGTAATTTCGAAACAAATTATGGCAGGTAACTGTAACATTGATACTAATTATGACAGGTTACAGTATCTTCGATACTAATTATGACAAGTAACTGTAACTTCGTTACTAATTATGACAAGTAACTCTAATTTTGATAAAAAATTATAACAGGTAACTGTAACTTCGATACTAATTAATGCAGGTAACAGTTACTTCGACACTAATTATGACACGTTATTAATTATGTGAAGTAACTGTAACTTCGATACTAATTATGACAAGTAACTGTAACTTCGATACTAATTATGACAAGTAACTGTAACTTCGATATTAATTGTGACAGGTAACAGTAACTTCGATATTAATTATGAAAAGTAACAGTAACTTGGATACTAATTATGACAAGTAATTGTAATTTCGATACAAATTTTGGCAGGTAACTGTAACTTCGATACTATTTATGACAGGAAACAGTAACTTGGATACTAATTATGACAAGTAACTGTAATTTCGATACAAATTATGGCAGGTAACTGTAACTTCGATACTAATTTTGGCAAGGAACTGTAATTTCGATACAAATTATGGCAGGTAACTGTAACTTCGATACTAATTATGGCAGGTAACTGTAACTTCGTTACTTATTATGACGAGTAACTGTAATTTCGATACAAATTATGGCAGGTAACTGTAACTTCGATACTAATTATGACAGGTAACAGTAACTTCGATACTAATTATGGCAGGTAACTGTATCTTCGATACAAATTATGTCAGGTATAAGTAACTTCGATACTAATTATGGCAGGTAACTGTAACTTCGATTCTAATTATGACAAGTAACTGTAATTTTGATAAAAAATTATGGTAGGTAACTGTAACTTCAAAACTAATTATGACTGGTAACAGTAACGTCGATACTAATTATGACAAGTAACTGTAATTTCGATACAAATTATGACAGGTAACTGTAACTTCGTTACTAATTATGATAAGTAACTGTAATTTCGATAAAAATTATGGCAGGTAACAGTACCTTCAGTACTAATTATGACAGGTAACTGTAACTTCGATACTAATTTTGGCAAGGAACAGTAATTTCGATACAAATTATGGCAGGTAACTGTAACTTCGATACTAATTATGACAGGTGACAGTAACTTCGATACTAATTATGACAAGTAACTATAACTTCGATACAAATTATGACAGGTAACAGTAACTTCGATACTAATTATGACAAGAAACTCTACCTTCGTTAATAATTATGACAAGTAACTGTAATTTTGATAAAAAATTATGGAAGGTAACTGTAACTTCAATACTAATTATGACAGGTAACAGTAACTTCGATACTAAATATGACAGGTAACTGTAACTTCGTTACAAATTATGACAAATAACTTTAATTTCGATTCTAATTATGGCAGGTAACTGTAACTTCGTTACTAATTATGACAAGTCCCTGTAATTTCGATACAAATTATGGCAGGTAACTGTAACTTCGATACTAATTATTGCAGGTAACTGTAACTTCCATACTAATTATGACAGGTAACAGTAACTTCGATACTAATTATGACAGGAAAATGTAACTTCATTACTAATTATGACAAGTAAGTGTAATTTCGATACAAATTATGACAGGTAACTGTAACTTCGTTACTAATTATGACAAGTACCAGTACCTTCGATACAAATTATGACAAGTAGCTATAACTTCGATACAAATTATGACAGGTAACTGTAACTTCGATACTAATTAAGACAAGAAACTCTAACTTCGTTACTAATTATCACAAGTAACTCTAATTTTGATTAGAAAAAATTATGGTAGGTAACTGGAACTTCAATACTTATTATGACAGGTAACAGTAACGTCGATACTAATTATGACAAGTAACAGTACCTTCGATGCTAATTATGACAGGTAACTGTAACTTCGATACTAATTATGACAACGAACTGTAATTTCGATACAAATTATGGCAGGTAACTGTAACTTCGTTACTAATTATGACAAGTAACTGTAATTTCGATACAAATTTTGGCAGGTAACTGTAACTTCGATTCTAATTATGACAAGTCCCTGTAATTTCGATACAAATTATGGCAGGTAACTGTAACTTCCATACTAATTATGACAGGTAACAGTAACTTCGTTACTAATTATGACAAGTAACTGTAATTTCGATACAAATTAAGCAGGTAACTGTAACTTCAATTCTATTTATGACAGGTAACAGTAACTTCGATACTAATTATGACAAGTAACTATAACTTCGATACAAATTATGACAGGTAACTGTAACTTCGATACTAATTATGACAAGAAACTCTAACTTCGTTACTAATTATGACAAGTAACTGTAATTTTGATTTAAAAATATGCTAGGTAACTGTAACTTCAATACTAATTATGACAGGTAACAGTAACTTCGATACTAATTATGACAGGTAACTGTAACTTCGTTACTTATTATGACAAGTAATTTTAATTTCGATACTAATTATGGCAGGTAACTGTAACTTCGTTATTAATAATGACAAGTCCCTGTAATTTCAATACAAATTATGGCAGGTAACTGTAACTTCGATACTTATTATGACAAGTAACTGTAACTTCCATACTTATTATGACAGGTAACTGTAACTTAGTTACTAATTATGACAAGTAACTGTAATTTCGATACAAATTTTGGCAGGTAACTGTAACTTCGATACTAATAATGACAAGTAACTGTAACTTCGATACTAATTATGACAGGTAACTGTAACTTCGTTACTAATTATGACATGTAACTGTAATTTCGATACAAATTATGGTAGGTAACTGTAACTTCGATACTAATTATGGCAGGTAACTGTACCTTCGATACTAATTATGAGAGGTAACAGTAACTTCCATACTAATTATGACAGGTAACTGCAACTTCGTTACTAATTATGACAAGTAACTGTAATTTCGATACTTATTATGGCAGGTAACTGTAACTTCATTACTAATTATGACAAGAAACTGTAACTTCGATACTAATTATGACAGGTAACTGTAACTTCGATACTAATTATGACAAGTAACAGTAACTTCGATACTAATTATTACAAGTAACTGTAATTTCGATAAAAATTATGGCAGGTAACTGTAACTTCGATACTAATTATGAGAAGTAACTGTAATTTCGATACAAATTATGACAGGTAACTGTAACTTCGTTACTAATTATGAAAAGTAACTGTAATTTCGATACAAATTATGGCAGGTAACAGTACCTTCGGTACTAATTTTGACAGGTAACAGTAACTTCGATACTAATTATGGCAAGGAACTGTAATTTCGATACAAATTATGGCAGGTAAATGTAACTTCGATTCTAATTATGATAGGTGACAGTAACTTCGATACTAATTATGACAAGTAACTAGTACTTCGATACAAATTATGACAGGTAACAGTAACTTCGATAGTAATTATGACAAGAAACTCTACCTTCGTTACTAATTATGACAAGTAACTGTAATTTTGATAAAAAATTATGGTAGGTAACTGTAACTTCAATACTAATAATGACAGGTAACATTAACTTCGTTACTAATTATGACAGGTAACTGTACTTCGTTACTAATTATGATAAATAACTTTAATTTCGATACTAATTATGGCAGGTGTCTGTAACTTCGTTACTAATTATGACAAGTCCCTGTAATTTCGATACAAATTATGGCAGGTAACTGTAACTTCGATACTAATTATGACAAGTAACTGTAACTTCGATACTAATTATGACAGGTAACTGTAATTTTGATACAAATTATGGCAGGTAACTGTAACGTCGATACTAATTATGACAGGTAACTGTAACTTCGTTACTAATTATGACAAGTAACTGTAATTTCGATACAAATTATGGCAAGTAACTGTAACTTCGATGCTAATTATGACAGGTAACAGTAACTTCGATACTAATTATGACAAGTAAATATAACTTCGATACAAATTATGACAGGTAACTGTAACTTCGATACTAATTATGACAAGAAACTCTAACTTCGTTACTAATTATGACAAGTAACTTTAATTTTGATAAAAAATTATGGTAGGTAACTGTAACTTCAATACTAATTATGAAAGGAAACAGTAACGTCGATAATAATTATGACAAGTATCAGTACCTTCGATGCTAATTATGACTGGTAACTGTAACTTCGATACTAATTATAACAAGGAACTGTAATTTCGATACAAATTATGGCAGGTAACTGTAACTTCGTTACTAATTATGACAAGAAACTGTAATTTCGATACAAATTTTGGCAGGTAACTGTAACTTCGATACTAATTATGACAAGTCCCTGTAATTTCGATACAAATTATGGCAGGTAATTGTAACTTCCATACTATTTATGACAGGTAACAGTAACTTCGATACTAATTACGACAGGAAACTGTAACTTCGTTACTAATTTTGACAAGTAACTGTAATTTCGATACAAATTATGACAGGTAACTGTAACTTCGTTACTAATTATGACAAGTAACAGTACCTTCGATGCTAATTATGACAGGTAACTGTAACTTCGATACTAATTATGACAAGGAACTGTAACTTCCATACTAATTATGACAGGTAACTGTAACTTCGTTACTAATTATGACAAGTAACTGTAATTTCGATACAAATTATGGCAGGTAACTGTAACTTCGATACTAATTATGACAAGTAACTGTAACTTCCATACTAATTATGACAGGTAACTGTAACTTCGTTACTAATTATGACAAGTAACTGTAATTTCGATACAAATCTTGGCAGGTAACTGTTACCTCGTTACTAATTATGATCGGTAACAGTAACTTCGATATTAATTATGACAAGTAACTGTAACTTCGTTACTAATTATGACATGTAACTGTAATTTCGATACAAATTATGGCAGGTAACTGTAACTTCGTTACTAATTATGACAAGTAACTTTAATTTCGATACAAATTATGGCAGGTAACTGTAACTTCGATACTAATTATGGCAGGTAACTGTAACTTCGATACTAATTATGAGAGGTAACAGTAACTTCGATGCTAATTATGACAGGTAACTGCAAATTCGTTACTAATTATGACAAGTAACTGTAATTTCGATACTAATAATTGCAGGTAACTGTAACTTCGTTACTAATTATGAGAAGTAACTGTAATTTCGATGCAAATTATGACTGGTAACAGTAACTTCGATACTAATTATGACAAGAAATTCTACCTTCGTTACTAATTATGACAAGTAACTGTAATTTCGATACAAATTATGGTAGGTAACTGTAACCTCAATACTAATTATGACAGGTAACAGTAACTTCGATACTAAATATGACAGGTAACTGTAACTTCGTTACTAATTATCAAAAATAACTTTAATTTCGATTCTAATTATGGCAGGTAACTGTAACTTCGTTACTAATTATGACAAGTCCCTGTAATTTCGATACAAATTATGGCAGGTAATTGTAACTTCGGTACTAATTATGACAAGTCCCTGTGATTTCGATACAAATTATGGCAGGTAACTGTAACTTCCTTACTAATTATGACAGGTAACAGTAACTTCGATACTAATTATGACAGGAAAATGTAACTTCATAACTAATTATGACAAGTAACTGTAATTTCGATACAAATTATGACAGGTAACTGTAACTTTGTTACTAATTATGACAAGTACCAGTACCTTCGATACTAATTATGACAAGTAACTATAACTTCGATACAAATTATGACAGGTAACTGTAACTTCGATACTAATTATGACAAGAAACTCTAACTTCGTTACTAATTATGACAAGTAACTCTAATTTTGATTAGAAAAAATTATGTTAGGTAACTGTAACTTCAATACTTATTATGACAGGTAACAGTAACGTCGATACTAATTATGACAAGTAACAGTACCTTCGATGCTAATTTTGACAGGTAACTGTAACTTCGATACTAATTATGACAAGGAACTGTAATTTCGATACAAATTATGGCAGGTAACTGTAACTTCGTTACTAATTATGACAAGTAACTGTAATTTCGATACAAATTTTGGCAGGTAACTGTAACTTCGATACTAATTATGACAAGTCACTGTAATTTCGATACAAATTATGGCAGGTTACTGTAACTTCCATACTAATTATGACAGGTAACAGTAACTTCGATACTAATTATGACAAGTAACTGTAATTTCGATACGAATTATGGCAGGTAACTGTAACTTCGATACTAATTATGACAAGTAACTGTAACTTCGATACTAATTATGACAGGTAACTGAAACTTCGTTACTAATTATGACATGTAACTGTAATTTCGATACAAATTATGGTAGGTAACTGTAACTTCGATACTAATTATGGCAGGTAACTGTAACTTCGAAACTAATTATGAGAGGTAACAGTAACTTCGATACTAATTATGACAGGTAACTGCAACTTCGTTACTAATTATGACAAGTAACTGTAATTTCGATACTTATTATGGCAGGTAACTGTAACTTCGTTACTAATTATGAGAAGTAACTGTAATTTCGATGCAAATTATGACAGGTAACTGTAACTTCGTTACTAATTATGACAAGTAACTGTAATTTCGTTACAAATTATGGCAGGTAACAGTACCTTCGATACTAAGTATGACAGGTAACTCTAACTTCGATACTAATTATGACAAGGAACTATAATTTCGATACAAATTATGGCAGGTAACTGTAACTTTGATACAAATTATGACAGGTAACAGTAACCTCGATACTAATTATGACAAGTAACTGTAACTTCGTTACTTATTATGACAAGTAACTGTAACTTCGCTACTAATTGTGACAGGTAACAGTAACTTCGATATTAATTATGACAAGTAACAGTAACTTCGATACTAATTATTACAAGTAACTATAATTTCGATAAAAATTATGGCAGGTGACTGTAACTTCGATACTAATTATGACAGGTAACAGTATCATCGATACTAATTATGACAAGTAACTATAACTTCGATACAAATTATGACAGGTAACTGTAAATTCGATACTAATTATGACAAGAAACTCTAACTTCGTTACTAATTATGACAAGTAACTGTAATTTTGATTAAAAAAATTATGGTAGGTAACTGTAACTTCAATACTAATTATGACAGGTGAGAGTAACTTCGATACTAATTATGACAGGTAACTGTAACTTTGTTATTAATTATGATAAGTAACTTTAATTTTGATACTAATTATGGCAGGTAACTGTAACTTCGTTACTAATTATGACAAGTCCCTGTAATTTCGATACAAATTATGACAGGTAACTGTAACTTCGTTACTATTTAAGACAAGTAACTGTAATTTCGATACAAATTATGACAGGTAACTGTAACTTCGTTACTAATTAAGACAAGTAACTGTAATTTCGATACAAATTATGGCAGGTAACAGTACCTTCGGTACTAATTATGACAGGTAACTGTAACTTCGATACTAATTATGGCAAGGAACTGTAATTTCGATACAAATTATGGCAGGTAACTGTAACTTCGATACTAATTACGACAGCTGACAGTAACTTCGATACTAATTATGACAAGTAACTAGTACTTCGATACAAATTATGACAGGTAACAGTTACTTCGTTACTAATTATGACATGTAACTGTAATTTCGATACAAATTACGGCAGGTAACTGTAACTTCGTTACTAATTATGACAAGTAACTGTAATTTTGATACAAATTATGGCAGGCAACTGTAACTTCGTTACTAATTATGACAAGTAACTGTAATTTCGATACAAATTATGGCAGGTAACTGTAACTTCGATACTAATTATGACAAGTAACTGTTACTTCGTTACTAATTATGACAAGTAACTGTAATTTCGATACAAATCTTGGCAGGTAACTGTAACCTCGATACTAATTATGATCGGTAACAGTAACTTCCATATTAATTATGACAAGTAACTGTAACTTCGATACTAATTATGACAGGTAACTGTAACTTCGTTACTAATTATGACATGTAACTGTAATTTCGATACAAATTATGGCAGGTAACTGTAACTTCGTTACTAATTATGACAAGTAACTGTAATTTCGATACAAATTATGGCAGGTAACTGTAACTTCGATACTAATTATGGCAGGTAACTGTAGCTTCGATACTAATTATGAGAGGTAACAGTAACTTCGATGCTAATTATGACAGGTAACTGCAAATTCGTTACTAATTATGACAAGAAACTGTAATTTCGATACTAATTATTGCAGGTAACTGTAACTTCGTTACTAATTATGAGAAGTAACTGTAATTTCGATGCAAATTATGACAGGTAACTGTAACTTCGTTACTAATTATGACAAGTAACAGTAATTTCGTTACAAATTATGGCAGGTAACAGTACCTTCGATACTAATTATGACAGGTTACTGTAACTTCGATATTAATTATGACAAGGAACTGTAATTTCGAAACAAATTATGGCAGGTAACTGTAACATTCATACTAATTATGACAGGTTACAGTATCTTCGATACTAATTATGACAAGTAACTGTAACTTCGTTACTAATTATGACAAGTAACTGTAACTTCGATACTAATTATGACAAGTAACTGTAACTTCGATACTAATTATGACAAGTAACTGTAACTTCGATATTAATTGTGACAGGTAACAGTAACTTCGATATTAATTATGACAAGTAACAGTAACTTCGATACTAATTATGACAAGTAATTGTAATTTCGATACAAATTTTGGCAGGTAACTGTAACTTCGATACTATTTATGACAGGAAACAGTAACTTGGATACTAATTATGACAAGTAACTGTAATTTCGATACAAATTATGGCAGGTAACAGTACCTTCAGTACTAATTATGACAGGTAACTGTAACTTCGATACTAATTTTGGCAAGGAACTGTAATTTCGATACAAATTATGGCAGGTAACTGTAACTTCGATACTAATTATGGCAGGTAACTGTAACTTCGTTACTAATTATGACAAGTAACTGTAATTTCGATACAAATTATGGCAGGTAACTGTAACTTCGATACTAATTATGACAGGTAACAGTAACTTCGATACTAATTATGGCAGGTAACTGTATCTTCGATACAAATTATGTCAGGTATAAGTAACTTCGATACTAATTATGGCAGGTAACTGTAACTTCGATTCTAATTATGACAAGTAACTGTAATTTTGATAAAAAATTATGGTAGGTAACTGTAACTTCAAAACTAATTATGACTGGTAACAGTAACGTCGATACTAATTATGACAAGTAACTGTAATTTCGATACAAATTATGACAGGTAACTGTAACTTCGTTACTAATTATGACAAGTAACTGTAATTTCGATAAAAATTATGGCAGGTAACAGTACCTTCAGTACTAATTATGACAGGTAACTGTAACTTCGATACTAATTTTGGCAAGGAACAGTAATTTCGATACAAATTATGGCAGGTAACTGTAACTTCGATACTAATTATGACAGGTGACAGTAACTTCGATACTAATTATGACAAGTAACTATAACTTCGATACAAATTATGACAGGTAACAGTAACTTCGATACTAATTATGACAAGAAACTCTACCTTCGTTAATAATTATGACAAGTAACTGTAATTTTGAAAAAAAATTATGGAAGGTAACTGTAACTTCAATACTAATTATGACAGGTAACAGTAACTTCGATACTAAATATGACAGGTAACTGTAACTTCGTTACAAATTATGACAAATAACTTTAATTTCGATTCTAATTATGGCAGGTAACTGTAACTTCGTTACTAATTATGACAAGTCCCTGTAATTTCGATACAAATTATGGCAGGTAACTGTAACTTCGATACTAATTATGGCAGGTAACTGTAACTTCCATACTAATTATGACAGGTAACAGTAACTTCGATACTAATTATGACAGGAAAATGTAACTTCATTACTAATTATGACAAGTAAGTGTAATTTCGATACAAATTATGACAGGTAACTGTAATTTCGTTACTAATTATGACAAGTACCAGTACCTTCGATACAAATTATGACAAGTAGCTATAACTTCGATACAAATTATGACAGGTAACTGTAACTTCGATACTAATTAAGACAAGAAACTCTAACTTCGTTACTAATTATCACAAGTAACTCTAATTTTGATTAGAAAAAATTATGGTAGGTAACTGGAACTTCAATACTTATTATGACAGGTAACAGTAACGTCGATACTAATTATGACAAGTAACAGTACCTTCGATGCTAATTATGACAGGTAACTGTAACTTCGATACTAATTATGACAACGAACTGTAATTTCGATACAAATTATGGCAGGTAACTGTAACTTCGTTACTAATTATGACAAGTAACTGTAATTTCGATACAAATTTTGGCTGGTAACTGTAACTTCGATTCTAATTATGACAAGTCCTGTAATTTCGATACAAATTATGGCAGGTAACTGTAACTTCCATACTAATTATGACAGGTAACAGTAACTTCGATACTAATTATGACAAGTAACTGTAATTTCTATACAAATTAAGCAGGTAACTGTAACTTCAATTCTATTTATGACAGGTAACAGTAACTTCGATACTAATTATGACAAGTAACTATAACTTCGATACAAATTATGACAGGTAACTGTAACTTCGATACTAATTATGACAAGAAACTCTAACTTCGTTACTAATTATGACAAGTAACTGTAATTTTGATTTAAAAATATGCTAGGTAACTGTAACTTCAATACTAATTATGACAGGTAACAGTAACTTCGATACTAATTATGACAGGTAACTGTAACTTCGTTACTTATTATGACAAGTAATTTTAATTTCGATACTAATTATGGCAGGTAACTGTAACTTCGTTATTAATAATGACAAGTCCCTGTAATTTCAATACAAATTATGGCAGGTAACTGTAACTTCGATACTTATTATGACAAGTAACTGTAACTTCCATACTTATTATGACAGGTAACTGTAACTTAGTTACTAATTATGACAAGTAACTGTAATTTCGATACAAATTTTGGCAGGTAACTGTAACATCGATACTAATAATGACAAGTAACTGTAACTTCGATACTAATTATGACAGGTAACTGTAACTTCGTTACTAATTATGACATGTAACTGTAATTTCGATACAAATTATGGTAGGTAACTGTAACTTCGATACTAATTATGGCAGGTAACTGTACCTTCGATACTAATTATGAGAGGTAACAGTAACTTCCATACTAATTATGACAGGTAACTGCAACTTCGTTACTAATTATGACAAGTAACTGTAATTTCGATACTTATTATGGCAGGTAACTGTAACTTCATTACTAATTATGACAAGAAACTGTAACTTCGATACTAATTATGACAGGTAACTGTAACTTCGATACTAATTATGACAAGTAACAGTAACTTCGATACTAATTATTACAAGTAACTGTAATTTCGATAAAAATTATGGCAGGTAACTGTAACTTCGATACTAATTATGTGAAGTAACTGTAATTTCGATACAAATTATGACAGGTAACTGTAACTTAGTTACTAATTATGACAAGTAACTGTAATTTCGATACAAATTATGGCAGGTAACAGTACCTTCGGTACTAATTTTGACAGGTAACAGTAACTTCGATACTAATTATGGCAAGGAACTGTAATTTCGATACAAATTATGGCAGGTAAATGTAACTTCGATTCTAATTATGATAGGTGACAGTAACTTCGATAATAATTATGACAAGTAACTAGTACTTCGATACAAATTATGACAGGTAACAGTAACTTCGATAGTAATTATGACAAGAAACTCTACCATCGTTACTAATTATGACAAGTAACTGTAATTTTGATAAAAAATTATGGTAGGTAACTGTAACTTCAATACTAATTATGACAGGTAACATTAACTTCGTTACTAATTATGACAGGTAACTGTACTTCGTTACTAATTATGATAAATAACTTTAATTTCGATACTAATTATGGCAGGTGTCTGTAACTTCGTTACTAATTATGACAAGTCCCTGTAATTTCGATACAAATTATGGCAGGTAACTGTAACTTCGATACTAATTATGACAAGTAACTGTAACTTCGATACTAATTATGACAGGTAACTGTAATTTTGATACAAATTATGGCAGGTAACTGTAACGTCGATACTAATTATGACAGGTAACTGTAACTTCGTTACTAATTATGACAAGTAACTGTAATTTCGATACAAATTATGGCAAGTAACTGTAACTTCGATGCTAATTATGACAGGTAACAGTAACTTCGATACTAATTATGACAAGTAAATATAACTTCGATACAAATTATGACAGGTAACTGTAACTTCGATACTAATTATGACAAGAAACTCTAACTTCGTTACTAATTATGACAAGTAACTTTAATTTTGATAAAAAATTATGGTAGGTAACTGTAACTTCAATACTAATTATGAAAGGAAACAGTAACGTCGATAATAATTATGACAAGTATCAGTACCTTCGATGCTAATTATGACTGGTAACTGTAACTTCGATACTAATTATAACAAGGAACTGTAATTTCGATACAAATTATGGCAGGTAACTGTAACTTCGTTACTAATTATGACAAGAAACTGTAATTTCGATACAAATTTTGGCAGGTAACTGTAACTTCGATACTAATTATGACAAGTCCCTGTAATTTCGATACAAATTATGGCAGGTAATTGTAACTTCCATACTATTTATGACAGGTAACAGTAACTTCGATACTAATTACGACAGGAAACTGTAACTTCGTTACTAATTTTGACAAGTAACTGTAATTTCGATACAAATTATGACAGGTAACTGTAACTTCGTTACTAATTATGACAAGTAACAGTACCTTCGATGCTAATTATGACAGGTAACTGTAACTTCGATACTAATTATGACAAGGAACTGTAACTTCCATACTAATTATGACAGGTAACTGTAACTTCGTTACTAATTATGACAAGTAACTGTAATTTCGATACAAATTATGGCAGGTAACTGTAACTTCGATACTAATTATGACAAGTAACTGTAACTTCCATACTAATTATGACAGGTAACTGTAACTTCGTTACTAATTATGACAAGTAACTGTAATTTCGATACAAATCTTGGCAGGTAACTGTTACCTCGTTACTAATTATGATCGGTAACAGTAACTTCGATATTAATTATGACAAGTAACTGTAACTTCGTTACTAATTATGACATGTAACTGTAATTTCGATACAAATTATGGCAGGTAACTGTAACTTCGTTACTAATTATGACAAGTAACTTTAATTTCGATACAAATTATGGCAGGTAACTGTAACTTCGATACTAATTATGGCAGGTAACTGTAACTTCGATACTAATTATGAGAGGTAACAGTAACTTCGATGCTAATTATGACAGGTAACTGCAAATTCGTTACTAATTATGACAAGTAACTGTAATTTCGATACTAATAATTGCAGGTAACTGTAACTTCGTTACTAATTATGAGAAGTAACTGTAATTTCGATGCAAATTATGACAGGTAACTGTAACTTCGTTACTAATTATGACAAGTAACAGTAATTTCGTTACAAATTATGGCAGGTAACAGTACCTTCGATACTAATTATGACAGGTTACTGTAACTTCGATACTAATTATGACAAGGAACTCTAATTTCGAAACAAATTATGGCAGGTAACTGTAACATTGATACTAATTATGACAGGTAACAGTATCTTCGATACTAATTAAGACAAGTAACTGTAACTTCGTTACTAATTATGACAAGTAACTCTAATTTTGATAAAAAATTATAACAGGTAACTGTAACTTCGATACTAATTAATACAGGTAACAGTTACTTCGACACTAATTATGACACGTTACTGTAACATCGTTACTAATTATGTCAAGTAACTGTAACTTCGATACTAATTATGACAAGTAACTGTAACTTCGATACTAATTATGACAAGTAACTGTACCTTCGATATTAATTGTGACAGGTAACAGTAACTTCGATATTAATTATGACAAGTAACAGTAACTTCGATACTAATTATGACAAGTAATTGTTTTTTCGATACAAATTTTGGCAGGTAACTGTAACTTCGATACTATTTATGACAGGAAACAGTAACTTTGATACTAATTATGACAAGTAACTGTAATTTCGATACAAATTATGGCAGGTAACAGTACCTTCAGTACTAATTATGACAGGTAACTGTAACGTCGATACTAATTTTGGCAAGGAACTGTAATTTCGATACAAATTATGGCAGGTAACTGTAACTTCGATACTAATTATGACAGGTGAAAGTAACTTCGATACTAATTATGACAAGTAACTATAACTTCGATACAAATCATGACAGGTAACAGTAACATCGATACTAATTATGACAAGAAACTCTACCTTCGTTACTAATTATGACAGGTAACAGTAACTTCGATACTAAATATGACAGGTAACTGTAACTTCGTTACTAATTATGACAAATAACTTTAATTTCGATTCTAATTAATACAGGTAACAGTAACGTCGATACTAATTATGACAAGTAACTGTAATTTCGATACAAATTATGACAGGTAACTGTAACTTCGTTACTAATTATGACAAGTACCAGTACCTTCGATACTAATTATGACAAGTAGCTATAACTTCGATACAAATTATGACAGGTAACTGTAACTTCGATACTAATTAAGACAAGAAACTCTAACTTCGTTACTAATTATGACAAGTAACTCTAATTTTGATTAGAAAAAATTATGGTAGGTAACTGGAACTTCAATAATTATTATGACAGGTAACAGTAACGTCGATACTAATTATGACAAGTAACAGTACCTTCGATGCTAATTATGACAGGTAACTGTAACTTCGATACTAATTATGACAAGGAACTGTAATTTCGATACAAATTATGGCAGGTAACTGTAACTTCGTTACTAATTATGACAAGTAACTGTAATTTCGATACTAATTTTGGCAGGTAACTGTAACTTCGATTCTAATTATGACAAGTCCTTGTAATTTCGATACAAATTATGGCAGGTGACTGTAACTTCGATACTAATTATGACAAGTCACTGTAACTTCGATACTAATTATGACAGGTAACTGTAATTTTGATACAAATTATGGCAGGTAACTGTAACTTCGATACTAATTATGACAGGTAACTGTAACTTCGTTACTAATTATGACAAGTAACTGTAATTTCGATACAAATTATGGCAAGTAACTGTAACTTCGATGCTAATTATGACAGGTAACAGTAACTTCGATACTAATTATGACAAGTAACTATAACTTCGATACAAATTATGACAGGTAACTGTAACTTCGATACTAATTATGACAAGAAACTCTAACTTCGTTACTAATTATGACAAGTAACTGTAATTTTGATTTAAAAATATGCTAGGTAACTGTAACTTCAATACTAATTATGACAGATAACTGTAACTTCGATACTAATTATGACAGGTAACTGTAACTTCGTTACTTATTATGACAGGTAATTTTAATTTCGATACTAATTATGGCAGGTAACTGTAACTTCGTTACTAATAATGACAAGTCCCTGTAATTTCAATACAAATTATGGCAGGTAACTGTAACTTCGATACTTATTATGACAAGTAACTGTAACTTCCATACTTATTATGACATGTAACTGTAACGTCGTTACTAATTATGACAAGTAACTGTAATTTCGATACAAATTTTGGCAGGTAACTGTAACTTCGATACTAATAATGACAAGTAACTGTAACTTCGATACTAATTATGACAGGTAACTGTAACTTCGTTACTAATTATGACATGTAACTGTAATTTCGATACAAATTATGGTAGGTAACTGTAACTTCGATACTAATTATGGCAGGTAACTGTATCATCGATACTAATTATGAGAGGTAACAGTAACTTCCATACTAATTATGACAGGTAACTGCAACTTCGTTACTAATTATGACAAGTAACTGTAATTTCGATACTTATTATGGCAGGTAACTGTAACTTCATTACTAATTATGACAAGAAACTGTAACTTCGATACTAATTATGACAGGTAACTGTAACTTCGATACTAATTATGACAAGTAACAGTAACTTCGATACTAATTATTACAAGTAACTGTAATTTCGATAAAAATTATGGCAGGTAACTGTAACTTCGATACTAATTATGAAAAGTAACTGTAATTTCGATACAAATTATGACAGGTAACTGTAACTTCGTTACTAATTATGACAAGTCCCTGTAATTTCGATACAAATTATGGCAGGTAACTGTAACTTCGATACTAATTATGACAAGTAACTGTAACTTCGATACTAATTATGACAGGTAACTGTAATTTTGATACAAATTATGGCAGGTAACTGTAACGTCGATACTAATTATGACAGGTAACTGTAACTTCGTTACTAATTATGACAAGTAACTGTAATTTCGATACAAATTATGGCAAGTAACTGTAACTTCGATGCTAATTATGACAGGTAACAGTAACTTCGATACTAATTATGACAAGTAAATATAACTTCGATACAAATTATGACAGGTAACTGTAACTTCGATACTAATTATGACAAGAAACTCTAACTTCGTTACTAATTATGACAAGTAACTTTAATTTTGATAAAAAATTATGGTAGGTAACTGTAACTTCAATACTAATTATGAAAGGAAACAGTAACGTCGATAATAATTATGACAAGTATCAGTACCTTCGATGCTAATTATGACTGGTAACTGAAACTTCGATACTAATTATAACAAGGAACTGTAATTTCGATACAAATTATGGCAGGTAACTGTAACTTCGTTACTAATTATGACAAGAAACTGTAATTTCGATACAAATTTTGGCAGGTAACTGTAACTTCGATACTAATTATGACAAGTCCCTGTAATTTCGATACAAATTATGGCAGGTAATTGTAACTTCCATACTATTTATGACAGGTAACAGTAACTTCGATACTAATTTCGACAGGAAACTGTAACTTCGTTACTAATTTTGACAAGTAACTGTAATTTCGATACAAATTATGACAGGTAACTGTAACTTCGTTACTAATTATGACAAGTAACAGTACCTTCGATGCTAATTATGACAGGTAACTGTAACTTCGATACTAATTATGACAAGGAACTGTAACTTCCATA
The DNA here is from genome assembly GCA_946902985.2 of Meconema thalassinum. NCBI lineage: Eukaryota > Metazoa > Arthropoda > Insecta > Orthoptera > Tettigoniidae > Meconema > Meconema thalassinum. Next base: position 1,657,638,634 of record OX336388.2, read on the forward strand.
CTAATTATGACAGGTAACTGTAACTTCGTTACTAATTATGACAAGTAACTGTAATTTCGATACAAATTATGGCAGGTAACTGTAACTTCGATACTAATTATGACAAGTAACTGTAACTTCCATACTAATTATGACAAGTAACTGTAACTTCGTTACTAATTATGACAAGTAACTGTAATTTCGATACAAATCTTGGCAGGTAACTGTTACCTCGTTACTAATTATGATCGGTAACAGTAACTTCGATATTAATTATGACAAGTAACTGTAACTTCGTTACTAATTATGACATGTAACTGTAATTTCGATACAAATTATGGCAGGTAACTGTAACTTCGTTACTAATTATGACAAGTAACTTTAATTTCGATACAAATTATGGCAGGTAACTGTAACTTCGATACTAATTATGGCAGGTAACTGTAACTTCGATACTAATTATGAGAGGTAACAGTAACTTCGATGCTAATTATGACAGGTAACTGCAAATTCGTTACTAATTATGACTAGTAACTGTAATTTCGATACTAATAATTGCAGGTAACTGTAACTTCGTTACTAATTATGAGAAGTAACTGTAATTTCGATGCAAATTATGACAGGTAACTGTAACTTCGTTACTAATTATGACAAGTAACAGTAATTTCGTTACAAATTATGGCAGGTAACAGTACCTTCGATACTAATTATGACAGGTTACTGTAACTTCGATACTAATTATGACAAGGAACTCTAATTTCGAAACAAATTATGGCAGGTAACTGTAACATTGATACTAATTATGACAGGTAACAGTATCTTCGATACTAATTAAGACAAGTAACTGTAACTTCGTTACTAATTATGACAAGTAACTCTAATTTTGATAAAAAATTATAACAGGTAACTGTAACTTCGATACTAATTAATACAGGTAACAGCTACTTCGACACTAATTATGACACGTTACTGTAACATCGTTACTAATTATGTCAAGTAACTGTAACTTCGATACTAATTATGACAAGTAACTGTAACTTCGATACTAATTATGACAAGTAACTGTAACTTCGATATTAATTGTGACAGGTAACAGTAACTTCGATATTAATTATGACAAGTAACAGTAACTTCGATACTAATTATGACAAGTAATTGTTTTTTCGATACAAATTTTGGCAGGTAACTGTAACTTCGATACTATTTATGACAGGAAACAGTAACATTGATACTAATTATGACAAGTAACTGTAATTTCGATACAAATTATGGCAGGTAACAGTACCTTCAGTACTAATTATGACAGGTAACTGTAACTTCGATACTAATTTTGGCAAGGAACTGTAATTTCGATACAAATTATGGCAGGTAACTGTAACTTCGATACTAATTATGGCAGGTAACTGTAACTTCGTTACTAATTATGACAAGTAACTGTAATTTCGATACAAATTATGGCAGGTAACTGTAACTTCGATACTAATTATGACAGGTAACAGTAACTTCGATACTAATTATGGCAGGTAACTGTAACTTCGATACTAATTATGTCAGGTATAAGTAACTTCGATACTAATTATGGCAGGTAACTGTAACTTCGATACTAATTATGACAAGTAACTGTAATTTTGATAAAAAATTATGGTAGGTAACTGTAATTTCAAAACTAATTATGACTGGTAACAGTAACGTCGATACTAATTATGACAAGTAACTGTAATTTCGATACAAATTATGACAGGTAACTGTAACTTCGTTACTAATTATGACAAGTAACTGTAATTTCGATACAAATTATGGCAGGTAACAGTACCTTCAGTACTAATTATGACAGGTAACTGTAACTTCGATACTAATTTTGGCAAGGAACTGTAATTTCGATACAAATTATGGCAGGTAACTGTAACTTCGATACTAATTATGACAGGTGAAAGTAACTTCGATACTAATAATGACAAGTAACTATAACTTCGATACAAATCATGACAGGTAACAGTAACTTCGATACTAATTATGACAAGAAACTCTACCTTCGTTACTAATTATGACAAGTAACTGTAATTTTGATAAAAAAATATGGAAGGTAACTGTAACTTCAATACTAATTATGACAGGTAACAGTAACTTCGATACTAAATATGACAGGTAACTGTAACTTCGTTACTAATTATGACAAATAACTTTAATTTCGATTCTAATTATGGCAGGTAACTGTAACTTCGTTACTAATTATGACAAGTCCCTGTAATTTCGATACAAATTATGGCATGTAACTGTAACTTCGTTACTAATTATGACAAGTAACTCTAATTTTGATAAAAAATTATAACAGGTAACTGTAACTTCGATACTAATTAATACAGGTAACAGTAACGTCGATACTAATTATGACAAGTAACTGTAATTTCGATACAAATTATGACAGGTAACTGTAACTTCGTTACTAATTATGACAAGTAACTGTAATTTCGATACAAATTATGGCATGTAACTGTAACTTCGTTACTAATTATGAGAAGTAACTGTAATTTCGATGCAAATTATGACAGGTAACTGTAACTTCGTTACTAATTATGACAAGTAACTGTAATTTCGTTACAAATTATGGCAGGTAACAGTACCTTCGATACTAAGTATGACAGGTAACTCTAACTTCGATACTAATTATGACAAGGAACTATAATTTCGATACAAATTATGGCAGGTAACTGTAACTTTGATACAAATTATGACAGGTAACAGTAACCTCGATACTAATTATGACAAGTAACTGTAACTTCGTTACTTATTATGACAAGTAACTGTAACTTCGCTACTAATTGTGACAGGTAACAGTAACTTCGATATTAATTATGACAAGTAACAGTAACTTCGATACTAATTATTACAAGTAACTATAATTTCGATAAAAATTATGGCAGGTGACTGTAACTTCGATACTAATTATGACAGGTAACAGTATCATCGATACTAATTATGACAAGTAACTATAACTTCGATACAAATTATGACAGGTAACTGTAAATTCGATACTAATTATGACAAGAAACTCTAACTTCGTTACTAATTATGACAAGTAACTGTAATTTTGATAAAAAAAATTATGGTAGGTAACTGTAACTTCAATACTAATTATGACAGGTGAGAGTAACTTCGATACTAATTATGACAGGTAACTGTAACTTTGTTATTAATTATGATAAGTAACTTTAATTTTGATACTAATTATGGCAGGTAACTGTAACTTCGTTACTAATTATGACAAGTCCCTGTAATTTCGATACAAATTATGACAGGTAACTGTAACTTCGTTACTATTTAAGACAAGTAACTGTAATTTCGATACAAATTATGACAGGTAACTGTAACTTCGTTACTAATTAAGACAAGTAACTGTAATTTCGATACAAATTATGGCAGGTAACAGTACCTTCGGTACTAATTATGACAGGTAACTGTAACTTCGATACTAATTATGGCAAGGAACTGTAATTTCGATACAAATTATGGCAGGTAACTGTAACTTCGATACTAATTACGACAGCTGACAGTAACTTCGATACTAATTATGACAAGTAACTAGTACTTCGATACAAATTATGACAGGTAACAGTTACTTCGTTACTAATTATGACATGTAACTGTAATTTCGATACAAATTATGGCAGGTAACTGTAACTTCGTTACTAATTATGACAAGTAACTGTAATTTTGATACAAATTATGGCAGGCAACTGTAACTTCGTTACTAATTATGACAAGTAACTGTAATTTCGATACAAATTATGGCAGGTAACTGTAACTTCGATACTAATTATGACAAGTAACTGTTACTTCGTTACTAATTATGACAAGTAACTGTAATTTCGATACAAATCTTGGCAGGTAACTGTAACCTCGATACTAATTATGATCGGTAACAGTAACTTCCATATTAATTATGACAAGTAACTGTAACTTCGATACTAATTATGACAGGTAACTGTAACTTCGTTACTAATTATGACATGTAACTGTAATTTCGATACAAATTATGGCAGGTAACTGTAACTTCGTTACTAATTATGACAAGTAACTGTAATTTCGATACAAATTATGGCAGGTAACTGTAACTTCGATACTAATTATGGCAGGTAACTGTAGCTTCGATACTAATTATGAGAGGTAACAGTAACTTCGATGCTAATTATGACAGGTAACTGCAAATTCGTTACTAATTATGACAAGAAACTGTAATTTCGATACTAATTATTGCAGGTAACTGTAACTTCGTTACTAATTATGAGAAGTAACTGTAATTTCGATGCAAATTATGACAGGTAACTGTAACTTCGTTACTAATTATGACAAGTAACAGTAATTTCGTTACAAATTATGGCAGGTAACAGTACCTTCGATACTAATTATGACAGGTTACTGTAACTTCGATATTAATTATGACAAGGAACTGTAATTTCGAAACAAATTATGGCAGGTAACTGTAACATTCATACTAATTATGACAGGTTACAGTATCTTCGATACTAATTATGACAAGTAACTGTAACTTCGTTACTAATTATGACAAGTAACTCTAATTTTGATAAAAAATTATAACAGGTAACTGTAACTTCGATACTAATTAATGCAGGTAACAGTTACTTCGACACTAATTATGACACGTTACTAATTATGTCAAGTAACTGTAACTTCGATACTAATTATGACAAGTAACTGTAACTTCGATACTAATTATGACAAGTAACTGTAACTTCGATATTAATTGTGACAGGTAACAGTAACTTCGATATTAATTATGACAAGTAACAGTAACTTCGATACTAATTATGACAAGTAATTGTAATTTCGATACAAATTTTGGCAGGTAACTGTAACTTCGATACTATTTATGACAGGAAACAGTAACTTGGATACTAATTATGACAAGTAACTGTAATTTCGATACAAATTATGGCAGGTAACAGTACCTTCAGTACTAATTATGACAGGTAACTGTAACTTCGATACTAATTTTGGCAAGGAACTGTAATTTCGATACAAATTATGGCAGGTAACTGTAACTTCGATACTAATTATGGCAGGTAACTGTAACTTCGTTACTAATTATGACAAGTAACTGTAATTTCGATACAAATTATGGCAGGTAACTGTAACTTCGATACTAATTATGACAGGTAACAGTAACTTCGATACTAATTATGGCAGGTAACTGTATCTTCGATACAAATTATGTCAGGTATAAGTAACTTCGATACTAATTATGGCAGGTAACTGTAACTTCGATTCTAATTATGACAAGTAGCTGTAATTTTGATAAAAAATTATGGTAGGTAACTGTAACTTCAAAACTAATTATGACTGGTAACAGTAACGTCGATACTAATTATGACAAGTAACTGTAATTTCGATACAAATTATGACAGGTAACTGTAACTTCGTTACTAATTATGACAAGTAACTGTAATTTCGATAAAAATTATGGCAGGTAACAGTACCTTCAGTACTAATTATGACAGGTAACTGTAACTTCGATACTAATTTTGGCAAGGAACAGTAATTTCGATACAAATTATGGCAGGTAACTGTAACTTCGATACTTATTATGACAGGTGACAGTAACTTCGATACTAATTATGACAAGTAACTATAACTTCGATACAAATTATGACAGGTAACAGTAACTTCGATACTAATTATGACAAGAAACTCTACCTTCGTTAATAATTATGACAAGTAACTGTAATTTTGAAAAAAAATTATGGAAGGTAACTGTAACTTCAATACTAATTATGACAGGTAACAGTAACTTCGATACTAAATATGACAGGTAACTGTAACTTCGTTACAAATTATGACAAATAACTTTAATTTCGATTCTAATTATGGCAGGTAACTGTAACTTCGTTACTAATTATGACAAGTCCCTGTAATTTCGATACAAATTATGGCAGGTAACTGTAACTTCGATACTAATTATGGCAGGTAACTGTAACTTCCATACTAATTATGACAGGTAACAGTAACTTCGATACTAATTATGACAGGAAAATGTAACTTCATTACTAATTATGACAAGTAAGTGTAATTTCGATACAAATTATGACAGGTAACTGTAATTTCGTTACTAATTATGACAAGTACCAGTACCTTCGATACAAATTATGACAAGTAGCTATAACTTCGATACAAATTATGACAGGTAACTGTAACTTCGATACTAATTAAGACAAGAAACTCTAACTTCGTTACTAATTATCACAAGTAACTCTAATTTTGATTAGAAAAAATTATGGTAGGTAACTGGAACTTCAATACTTATTATGACAGGTAACAGTAACGTCGATACTAATTATGACAAGTAACAGTACCTTCGATGCTAATTATGACAGGTAACTGTAACTTCGATACTAATTATGACAACGAACTGTAATTTCGATACAAATTATAGCAGGTAACTGTAACTTCGTTACTAATTATGACAAGTAACTGTAATTTCGATAAAAATTTTGGCTGGTAACTGTAACTTCGATTCTAATTATGACAAGTCCCTGTAATTTCGATACAAATTATGGCAGGTAACTGTAACTTCCATACTAATTATGACAGGTAACAGTAACTTCGATACTAATTATGACAAGTAACTGTAATTTCTATACAAATTAAGCAGGTAACTGTAACTTCAATTCTATTTATGACAGGTAACAGTAACTTCGATACTAATTATGACAAGTAACTATAACTTCGATACAAATTATGACAGGTAACTGTAACTTCGATACTAATTATGACAAGAAACTCTAACTTCGTTACTAATTATGACAAGTAACTGTAATTTTGATTTAAAAATATGCTAGGTAACTGTAACTTCAATACTAATTATGACAGGTAACAGTAACTTCGATACTAATTATGACAGGTAACTGTAACTTCGTTACTTATTATGACAAGTAATTTTAATTTCGATACTAATTATGGCAGGTAACTGTAACTTCGTTATTAATAATGACAAGTCCCTGTAATTTCAATACAAATTATGGCAGGTAACTGTAACTTCGATACTTATTATGACAAGTAACTGTAACTTCCATACTTATTATGACAGGTAACTGTAACTTAGTTACTAATTATGACAAGTAACTGTAATTTCGATACAAATTTTGGCAGGTAACTGTAACATCGATACTAATAATGACAAGTAACTGTAACTTCGATACTAATTATGACAGGTAACTGTAACTTCGTTACTAATTATGACATGTAACTGTAATTTCGATACAAATTATGGTAGGTAACTGTAACTTCGATACTAATTATGGCAGGTAACTGTACCTTCGATACTAATTATGAGAGGTAACAGTAACTTCCATACTAATTATGACAGGTAACTGCAACTTCGTTACTAATTATGACAAGTAACTGTAATTTCGATACTTATTATGGCAGGTAACTGTAACTTCATTACTAATTATGACAAGAAACTATAACTTCGATACTAATTATGACAGGTAACTGTAACTTCGATACTAATTATGACAAGTAACAGTAACTTCGATACTAATTATTACAAGTAACTGTAATTTCGATAAAAATTATGGCAGGTAACTGTAACTTCGATACTAATTATGTGAAGTAACTGTAATTTCGATACAAATTATGACAGGTAACTGTAACTTAGTTACTAATTATGACAAGTAACTGTAATTTCGATACAAATTATGGCAGGTAACAGTACCTTCGGTACTAATTTTGACAGGTAACAGTAACTTCGATACTAATTATGGCAAGGAACTGTAATTTCGATACAAATTATGGCAGGTAAATGTAACTTCGATTCTAATTATGATAGGTGACAGTAACTTCGATAATAATTATGACAAGTAACTAGTACTTCGATACAAATTATGACAGGTAACAGTAACTTCGATAGTAATTATGACAAGAAACTCTACCATCGTTACTAATTATGACAAGTAACTGTAATTTTGATAAAAAATTATGGTAGGTAACTGTAACTTCAATACTAATTATGACAGGTAACATTAACTTCGTTACTAATTATGACAGGTAACTGTACTTCGTTACTAATTATGATAAATAACTTTAATTTCGATACTAATTATGGCAGGTGTCTGTAACTTCGTTACTAATTATGACAAGTCCCTGTAATTTCGATACAAATTATGGCAGGTAACTGTAACTTCGATACTAATTATGACAAGTAACTGTAACTTCGATACTAATTATGACAGGTAACTGTAATTTTGATACAAATTATGGCAGGTAACTGTAACGTCGATACTAATTATGACAGGTAACTGTAACTTCGTTACTAATTATGACAAGTAACTGTAATTTCGATACAAATTATGGCAAGTAACTGTAACTTCGATGCTAATTATGACAGGTAACAGTAACTTCGATACTAATTATGACAAGTAAATATAACTTCGATACAAATTATGACAGGTAACTGTAACTTCGATACTAATTATGACAAGAAACTCTAACTTCGTTACTAATTATGACAAGTAACTTTAATTTTGATAAAAAATTATGGTAGGTAACTGTAACTTCAATACTAATTATGAAAGGAAACAGTAACGTCGATAATAATTATGACAAGTATCAGTACCTTCGATGCTAATTATGACTGGTAACTGTAACTTCGATACTAATTATAACAAGGAACTGTAATTTCGATACAAATTATGGCAGGTAACTGTAACTTCGTTACTAATTATGACAAGAAACTGTAATTTCGATACAAATTTTGGCAGGTAACTGTAACTTCGATACTAATTATGACAAGTCCCTGTAATTTCGATACAAATTATGGCAGGTAATTGTAACTTCCATACTATTTATGACAGGTAACAGTAACTTCGATACTAATTACGACAGGAAACTGTAACTTCGTTACTAATTTTGACAAGTAACTGTAATTTCGATACAAATTATGACAGGTAACTGTAACTTCGTTACTAATTATGACAAGTAACAGTACCTTCGATGCTAATTATGACAGGTAACTGTAACTTCGATACTAATTATGACAAGGAACTGTAACTTCCATACTAATTATGACAGGTAACTGTAACTTCGTTACTAATTATGACAAGTAACTGTAATTTCGATACAAATTATGGCAGGTAACTGTAACTTCGATACTAATTATGACAAGTAACTGTAACTTCCATACTAATTATGACAGGTAACTGTAACTTCGTTACTAATTATGACAAGTAACTGTAATTTCGATACAAATCTTGGCAGGTAACTGTTACCTCGTTACTAATTATGATCGGTAACAGTAACTTCGATATTAATTATGACAAGTAACTGTAACTTCGTTACTAATTATGACATGTAACTGTAATTTCGATACAAATTATGGCAGGTAACTGTAACTTCGTTACTAATTATGACAAGTAACTTTAATTTCGATACAAATTATGGCAGGTAACTGTAACTTCGATACTAATTATGGCAGGTAACTGTAACTTCGATACTAATTATGAGAGGTAACAGTAACTTCGATGCTAATTATGACAGGTAACTGCAAATTCGTTACTAATTATGACAAGTAACTGTAATTTCGATACTAATAATTGCAGGTAACTGTAACTTCGTTACTAATTATGAGAAGTAACTGTAATTTCGATGCAAATTATGACAGGTAACTGTAACTTCGTTACTAATTATGACAAGTAACAGTAATTTCGTTACAAATTATGGCAGGTAACAGTACCTTCGATACTAATTATGACAGGTTACTGTAACTTCGATACTAATTATGACAAGGAACTCTAATTTCGAAACAAATTATGGCAGGTAACTGTAACATTGATACTAATTATGACAGGTAACAGTATCTTCGATACTAATTAAGACAAGTATCTGTAACTTCGTTACTAATTATGACAAGTAACTCTAATTTTGATAAAAAATTATAACAGGTAACTGTAACTTCGATACTAATTAATACAGGTAACAGTTACTTCGACACTAATTATGACACGTTACTGTAACATCGTTACTAATTATGTCAAGTAACTGTAACTTCGATACTAATTATGACAAGTAACTGTAACTTCGATACTAATTATGACAAGTAACTGTACCTTCGATATTAATTGTGACAGGTAACAGTAACTTCGATATTAATTATGACAAGTAACAGTAACTTCGATACTAATTATGACAAGTAATTGTTTTTTCGATACAAATTTTGGCAGGTAACTGTAACTTCGATACTATTTATGACAGGAAACAGTAACTTTGATACTAATTATGACAAGTAACTGTAATTTCGATACAAATTATGGCAGGTAACAGTACCTTCAGTACTAATTATGACAGGTAACTGTAACGTCGATACTAATTTTGGCAAGGAACTGTAATTTCGATACAAATTATGGCAGGTAACTGTAACTTCGATACTAATTATGACAGGTGAAAGTAACTTCGATACTAATTATGACAAGTAACTATAACTTCGATACAAATCATGACAGGTAACAGTAACTTCGATACTAATTATGACAAGAAACTCTACCTTCGTTACTAATTATGACAAGTAACTGTAATTTTGATAAAAAATTATGGAAGGTAACTGTAACTTCAATACTAATTATGACAGGTAACAGTAACTTCGATACTAAATATGACAGGTAACTGTAACTTCGTTACTAATTATGACAAATAACTTTAATTTCGATTCTAATTATGGCAGGTAACTGTAACTTCGTTACTAATTATGACAAGTCCCTGTAATTTCGATACAAATTATGGCATGTAACTGTAACTTCGTTACTAATTATGACAAGTAACTCTAATTTTGATAAAAAATTATAACAGGTAACTGTAACTTCGATACTAATTAATACAGGTAACAGTAACGTCGATACTAATTATGACAAGTAACTGTAATTTCGATACAAATTATGACAGGTAACTGTAACTTCGTTACTAATTATGACAAGTACCAGTACCTTCGATACTAATTATGACAAGTAGCTATAACTTCGATACAAATTATGACAGGTAACTGTAACTTCGATACTAATTAAGACAAGAAACTCTAACTTCGTTACTAATTATGACAAGTAACTCTAATTTTGATTAGAAAAAATTATGGTAGGTAACTGGAACTTCAATAATTATTATGACAGGTAACAGTAACGTCGATACTAATTATGACAAGTAACAGTACCTTCGATGCTAATTATGACAGGTAACTGTAACTTCGATACTAATTATGACAAGGAACTGTAATTTCGATACAAATTATGGCAGGTAACTGTAACTTCGTTACTAATTATGACAAGTAACTGTAATTTCGATACTAATTTTGGCAGGTAACTGTAACTTCGATTCTAATTATGACAAGTCCTTGTAATTTCGATACAAATTATGGCAGGTGACTGTAACTTCGATACTAATTATGACAAGTCACTGTAACTTCGATACTAATTATGACAGGTAACTGTAATTTTGATACAAATTATGGCAGGTAACTGTAACTTCGATACTAATTATGACAGGTAACTGTAACTTCGTTACTAATTATGACAAGTAACTGTAATTTCGATACAAATTATGGCAAGTAACTGTAACTTCGATGCTAATTATGACAGGTAACAGTAACTTCGATACTAATTATGACAAGTAACTATAACTTCGATACAAATTATGACAGGTAACTGTAACTTCGATACTAATTATGACAAGAAACTCTAACTTCGTTACTAATTATGACAAGTAACTGTAATTTTGATTTAAAAATATGCTAGGTAACTGTAACTTCAATACTAATTATGACAGATAACTGTAACTTCGATACTAATTATGACAGGTAACTGTAACTTCGTTACTTATTATGACAGGTAATTTTAATTTCGATACTAATTATGGCAGGTAACTGTAACTTCGTTACTAATAATGACAAGTCCCTGTAATTTCAATACAAATTATGGCAGGTAACTGTAACTTCGATACTTATTATGACAAGTAACTGTAACTTCCATACTTATTATGACATGTAACTGTAACGTCGTTACTAATTATGACAAGTAACTGTAATTTCGATACAAATTTTGGCAGGTAACTGTAACTTCGATACTAATAATGACAAGTAACTGTAACTTCGATACTAATTATGACAGGTAACTGTAACTTCGTTACTAATTATGACATGTAACTGTAATTTCGATACAAATTATGGTAGGTAACTGTAACTTCGATACTAATTATGGCAGGTAACTGTATCATCGATACTAATTATGAGAGGTAACAGTAACTTCCATACTAATTATGACAGGTAACTGCAACTTCGTTACTAATTATGACAAGTAACTGTAATTTCGATACTTATTATGGCAGGTAACTGTAACTTCATTACTAATTATGACAAGAAACTGTAACTTCGATACTAATTATGACAGGTAACTGTAACTTCGATACTAATTATGACAAGTAACAGTAACTTCGATACTAATTATTACAAGTAACTGTAATTTCGATAAAAATTATGGCAGGTAACTGTAACTTCGATACTAATTATGAAAAGTAACTGTAATTTCGATACAAATTATGACAGGTAACTGTAACTTCGTTACTAATTATGACAAGTAACTGTAATTTCGATAAAAATTATGGCAGGTAACTGTAACTTCGATACTAATTATGAAAAGTAACTGTAATTTCGATACAAATTATGACAGGTAACTGTAACTTCGTTACTAATTATTACAAGTAACTGTAATTTCGATAAAAATTATGGCAGGTAACTGTAACTTCGATACTAATTATGAAAAGTAACTGTAATTTCGATACAAATTATGACAGGTAACTGTAACTTCGTTACTAATTATGACAAGTCCCTGTAATTTCGATACAAATTATGGCAGGTAACTGTAACTTCGATACTAATTATGACAAGTAACTGTAACTTCGATACTAATTATGACAGGTAACTGTAATTTTGATACAAATTATGGCAGGTAACTGTAACGTCGATACTAATTATGACAGGTAACTGTAACTTCGTTACTAATTATGACAAGTAACTGTAATTTCGATACAAATTATGGCAAGTAACTGTAACTTCGATGCTAATTATGACAGGTAACAGTAACTTCGATACTAATTATGACAAGTAAATATAACTTCGATACAAATTATGACAGGTAACTGTAACTTCGATACTAATTATGACAAGAAACTCTAACTTCGTTACTAATTATGACAAGTAACTTTAATTTTGATAAAAAATTATGGTAGGTAACTGTAACTTCAATACTAATTATGAAAGGAAACAGTAACGTCGATAATAATTATGACAAGTATCAGTACCTTCGATGCTAATTATGACTGGTAACTGAAACTTCGATACTAATTATAACAAGGAACTGTAATTTCGATACAAATTATGGCAGGTAACTGTAACTTCGTTACTAATTATGACAAGAAACTGTAATTTCGATACAAATTTTGGCAGGTAACTGTAACTTCGATACTAATTATTACAAGTCCCTGTAATTTCGATACAAATTATGGCAGGTAATTGTAACTTCCATACTATTTATGACAGGTAACAGTAACTTCGATACTAATTACGACAGGAAACTGTAACTTCGTTACTAATTTTGACAAGTAACTGTAATTTCGATACAAATTATGACAGGTAACTGTAACTTCGTTACTAATTATGACAAGTAACAGTACCTTCGATGCTAATTATGACAGGTAACTGTAACTTCGATACTAATTATGACAAGGAACTGTAACTTCCATACTAATTATGACAGGTAACTGTAACTTCGTTACTAATTATGACAAGTAACTGTAATTTCGATACAAATTATGGCAGGTAACTGTAACTTCGATACTAATTATGACAAGTAACTGTAACTTCCATACTAATTATGACAGGTAACTGTAACTTCGTTACTAATTATGACAAGTAACTGTAATTTCGATACAAATCTTGGCAGGTAACTGTTACCTCGTTACTAATTATGATCGGTAACAGTAACTTCGATATTAATTATGACAAGTAACTGTAACTTCGTTACTAATTATGACATGTAACTGTAATTTCGATACAAATTATGGCAGGTAACTGTAACTTCGTTACTAATTATGACAAGTAACTTTAATTTCGATACAAATTATGGCAGGTAACTGTAACTTCGATACTAATTATGGCAGGTAACTGTAACTTCGATACTAATTATGAGAGGTAACAGTAACTTCGATGCTAATTATGACAGGTAACTGCAAATTCGTTACTAATTATGACTAGTAACTGTAATTTCGATACTAATAATTGCAGGTAACTGTAACTTCGTTACTAATTATGAGAAGTAACTGTAATTTCGATGCAAATTATGACAGGTAACTGTAACTTCGTTACTAATTATGACAAGTAACAGTAATTTCGTTACAAATTATGGCAGGTAACAGTACCTTCGATACTAATTATGACAGGTTACTGTAACTTCGATACTAATTATGACAAGGAACTCTAATTTCGAAACAAATTATGGCAGGTAACTGTAACATTGATACTAATTATGACAGGTAACAGTATCTTCGATACTAATTAAGACAAGTAACTGTAACTTCGTTACTAATTATGACAAGTAACTCTAATTTTGATAAAAAATTATAACAGGTAACTGTAACTTCGATACTAATTAATACAGGTAACAGCTACTTCGACACTAATTATGACACGTTACTGTAACATCGTTACTAATTATGTCAAGTAACTGTAACTTCGATACTAATTATGACAAGTAACTGTAACTTCGATACTAATTATGACAAGTAACTGTAACTTCGATATTAATTGTGACAGGTAACAGTAACTTCGATATTAATTATGACAAGTAACAGTAACTTCGATACTAATTATGACAAGTAATTGTTTTTTCGATACAAATTTTGGCAGGTAACTGTAACTTCGATACTATTTATGACAGGAAACAGTAACATTGATACTAATTATGACAAGTAACTGTAATTTCGATACAAATTATGGCAGGTAACAGTACCTTCAGTACTAATTATGACAGGTAACTGTAACTTCGATACTAATTTTGGCAAGGAACTGTAATTTCGATACAAATTATGGCAGGTAACTGTAACTTCGATACTAATTATGGCAGGTAACTGTAACTTCGTTACTAATTATGACAAGTAACTGTAATTTCGATACAAATTATGGCAGGTAACTGTAACTTCGATACTAATTATGACAGGTAACAGTAACTTCGATACTAATTATGGCAGGTAACTGTAACTTCGATACTAATTATGTCAGGTATAAGTAACTTCGATACTAATTATGGCAGGTAACTGTAACTTCGATACTAATTATGACAAGTAACTGTAATTTTGATAAAAAATTATGGTAGGTAACTGTAATTTCAAAACTAATTATGACTGGTAACAGTAACGTCGATACTAATTATGACAAGTAACTGTAATTTCGATACAAATTATGACAGGTAACTGTAACTTCGTTACTAATTATGACAAGTAACTGTAATTTCGATACAAATTATGGCAGGTAACAGTACCTTCAGTACTAATTATGACAGGTAACTGTAACTTCGATACTAATTTTGGCAAGGAACTGTAATTTCGATACAAATTATGGCAGGTAACTGTAACTTCGATACTAATTATGACAGGTGAAAGTAACTTCGATACTAATTATGACAAGTAACTATAACTTCGATACAAATCATGACAGGTAACAGTAACTTCGATACTAATTATGACAAGAAACTCTACCTTCGTTACTAATTATGACAAGTAACTGTAATTTTGATAAAAAATTATGGAAGGTAACTGTAACTTCAATACTAATTATGACAGGTAACAGTAACTTCGATACTAAATATGACAGGTAACTGTAACTTCGTTACTAATTATGACAAATAACTTTAATTTCGATTCTAATTATGGCAGGTAACTGTAACTTCGTTACTAATTATGACAAGTCCCTGTAATTTCGATACAAATTATGGCATGTAACTGTAACTTCGTTACTAATTATGACAAGTAACTCTAATTTTGATAAAAAATTATAACAGGTAACTGTAACTTCGATACTAATTAATACAGGTAACAGTAACGTCGATACTAATTATGACAAGTAACTGTAATTTCGATACAAATTATGACAGGTAACTGTAACTTCGTTACTAATTATGACAAGTAACTGTAATTTCGATACAAATTATGGCATGTAACTGTAACTTCCATACTAATTATGACAGGTAACAGTAACTTCGATACTAATTATGACAGGAAAATGTAACTTCATTACAAATTATGACAAGTAACTGTAATTTCGATACAAATTATGACAGGTAACTGTAACTTCGTTACTAATTATGACAAGTACCAGTACCTTCGATACTAATTATGACAAGTAGCTATAACTTCGATACAAATTATGACAGGTAACTGTAACTTCGATACTAATTAAGACAAGAAACTCTAACTTCGTTACTAATTATGACAAGTAACTCTAATTTTGATTAGAAAAAATTATGGTAGGTAACTGGAACTTCAATAATTATTATGACAGGTAACAGTAACGTCGATACTAATTATGACAAGTAACAGTACCTTCGATGCTAATTATGACAGGTAACTGTAACTTCGATACTAATTATGACAAGGAACTGTAATTTCGATACAAATTATGGCAGGTAACTGTAACTTCGTTACAAATTATGACAAGTAACTGTAATTTCGATTCTAATTTTGGCAGGTAACTGTAACTTCGATTCTAATTATGACAAGTCCCTGTAATTTCGATACAAATTATGGCAGGTGACTGTAACTTCGATACTAATTATGACAAGTCACTGTAACTTCGATACTAATTATGACAGGTAACTGTAATTTTGATACAAATTATGGCAGGTAACTGTAACTTCGATACTAATTATGACAGGTAACTGTAACTTCGTTACTAATTATGACAAGTAACTGTAATTTCGATACAAATTATGGCAAGTAACTGTAACTTCGATGCTAATTATGACAGGTGACAGTAACTTCGATACTAATTATGACAAGTAACTATAACTTCGATACAAATTATGACAGGTAACTGTAACTTCGATACTAATTATGACAAGAAACTCTAACTTCGTTACTAATTATGACAAGTAACTGTAATTTTGATTTAAAAATATGCTAGGTAACTGTAACTTCAATACTAATTATGACAGATAACTGTAACTTCGATACTAATTATGACAGGTAACTGTAACTTCGTTACTTATTATGACAGGTAATTTTAATTTCGATACTAATTATGGCAGGTAACTGTAACTTCGTTACTAATAATGACAAGTCCCTGTAATTTCAATACAAATTATGGCAGGTAACTGTAACTTCGATACTAATAATGACAAGTAACTGTAACTTCGATACTAATTATGACAGGTAACTGTAACTTCGTTACTAATTATGACATGTAACTGTAATTTCGATACAAATTATGGTAGGTAACTGTAACTTCGATACTAATTATGGCAGGTAACTGTATCATCGATACTAATTATGAGAGGTAACAGTAACTTCCATACTAATTATGACAGGTAATTGCAACTTCGTTACTAATTATGACAAGTAACTGTAATTTCGATACTTAATATGGCAGGTAACTGTAACTTCATTACTAATTATGACAAGAAACTGTAACTTCGATACTAATTATGACAGGTAACTGTAACTTCGATACTAATTATGACAAGTAACAGTAACTTCGATACTAATTATTACAAGTAACTGTAATTTCGATAAAAATTATGGCAGGTAACTGTAACTTCGATACTAATTATGAAAAGTAACTGTAATTTCGATACAAATTATGACAGGTAACTGTAACTTCGTTACTAATTATGACAAGTAACTGTAATTTCGATACAAATTATGGCAGGTAACAGTACCTTCGGTACTAATTATGACAGGTAACAGTAACTTCGATACTAATTATGGCAAGGAACTGTAATTTCTATACAAATTATGGCAGGTAACTGTAACTTCGATTCTAATTATGACTGGTGACAGTAACTTCGATACTAATTATGACAAGTAACTAGTACTTCGATACAAATTATGACAGGTAACAGTAACTTCGATAGTAATTATGACAAGAAACTCTACCTTCGTTACTAATTATGACAAGTAACTGTAATTTTGATAAAAAATTTATGGTAGGTAACTGTAAGTTCAATACTAATTATGACAGGTAACTGTACTTCGTTACTATTTATGATAAATAACTTTAATTTCGATACTAATTATGGCAGATGTCTGTAACTTCGTTACTAATTATGACAAGTCCCTGTAATTTCGATACAAATTATGGCAGGTGACTGTAACTTCGATACTAATTATGACAAGTAACTGTAACTTCGATACTAATTACGACAGGTAACTGTAATTTTGATACAAATTATGGCAGGTAACTGTAACCTCGATACTAATTATGACAGGTAACTGTAACTTCGTTACTAATTATGACAAGTAACTGTAATTTCGATACAAATTATGGCAAGTAACTGTAACTTCGATGCTAATTATGACAGGTAACAGTAACTTCGATACTAATTATGACAAGTGAATATAACTTCGATACAAATTATGACAGGTAACTGTAACTTCGATACTAATTATGACAAGAAACTCTAACTTCGTTACTAATTATAACAAGTAACTTTAATTTTGATAAAAAATTATGGTAGGTAACTGTAACTTCAATACTAATTATGAAAGGAAACAGTAACGTCGATAATAATTATGTCAAGTAACAGTACCTTCGATGCTAATTATGACTGGTAACTGTAACTTCGATACTAATTATGACAAGGAACTGTAATTTCGATACAAATTATGGCAGGTAACTGTAACTTCGTTACTAATTATGACAAGTAACTGTAATTTCGATAGAAATTTTGGCAGGTAACTGTAACTTCGATACTAATTATGGCAAGTCCCTGTAATTTCGATACAAATTATGGCAGGTAATTGTAACTTCCATACTATTTATGACAGGTAACAGTAACTTCGATACTAATTACGACAGGAAACTGTAACTTCGTTACTAATTTTGACAAGTAACTGTAATTTCGATACAAATTATGACAGGTAACTGTAACTTCGTTACTAATTATGACATGTAACATTACCTTCGATGCTAATTATGACAGGTAACTGTAACTTCGATACTAATTATGACAAGGAACTGTAACTTCCATACTAATTATGACAGGTAACTGTAACTTCGTTACTAATTATGACAAGTAACTGTAATTTCGATACAAATTTTGGCAGGTAACTGTAACCTCGATACTAATTATGACAGGTAACAGTAACTTCGATACTAATTATGACAAGTAACTGTAACTTCGATACTAATTATGACAGGTAACTGTAACTTCGTTACTAATTATGACATGTAACTGTAATTTCGATACAAATTATGGCAGGTAACTGTAACTTCGTTACTAATTATGACAAGTAACTCTAATTTCGATACAAATTATGGCAGGTAACTGTAACTTCGATACTAATTATGGCAGGTAACTGTAACTTCGATACTAATTATGAGAGGTAACAGTAACTTCGATGCTAATTATGACAGGTAACTGCAACATCGTTATTAATTATGACAAGTAACTGTAATTTCGATACTAATTATTGCAGGTAACTGTAACTTCGTTACTAATTATGAGAAGTATCTGTAATTTCGATGCAAATTATGACAGGTAACTGTAACTTCGTTACTAATTATGACAAGTAACTGTAATTGCGTTACAAATTATGGCAGGTAACAGTACCTTCGATACAAATTATGACAGGTAACTGTGACTTCGATACTAATTATGACAAGGAACTGTAATTTTGATACAAATTATGGCAGGAAACTGTAACTTCGATACTAATTAATACAGGTAACAGTAACTTCGATACTAATTATGACAGCTTACTGTAACATCGTTACTAATTATGTCAAGTAACTGTAACTTCGATACAAATTATGACAAGTAACTGTAACTTCGATACTTATTATGACAGGTAACTGTAACTTCATTACTAATTATGACAAGAAATTGTAACTTCGATACAAATTATGACAGGTAACTGTAACTTCCATACTAATTATGACAAGTAACTGTAACTTCGATACTAATTATGACAAGTAACTGTAACTTCGATACTAATTGTGACAGGTAACAGTAACTTCGATATTAATTATGACAAGTAATTGTAATTTCGATTCAAATTTTGGCAGGTAACTGTAGCTTCGATACTAATTATGACAGGTAACAGTAACTTTGATACTAATTATGACAAGTAACTGTAACTTCGATACTAATTATGGCTGGTAACTGTAACTTCGTTACTAATTATGACAAGTAACTGTAATTTCGATACAAATTATGGCAGGTAACTGTAACTTCGATACTAATTATGACAAGAAACTCTAACTTCATAACTAATTATGACAAGTAATTGTAATTTTGATAAAAAATTTATGGTAGGTAACTGTAACTTCAATACTAATTATGACAGGTAACAGTAACTTCGATACTAATTATGACAGGTAACTGTTACTTCGTTAATAATTATGACAAGTAACTTAAATTTCGATACTAATTATGGCAGGTAACTGTAACTTCGTTACTAATTATGACAATTCCCTGTAATTTCGATACAAATTATGGCAGGTAACTGAAATTTCGATACTAATTATGACAGGTAACAGTAACTTCGATACTAATTATGACAGGAAACTGTAACTTCGTTACTAATTATGACAAGTAACTGTAATTTCGATACAAATTATGACAGGTAACTGTAACTTCGTTACTAATTATGACAATTAACTGTAATTTCGATACAAATTATGGCAGGTTACAGTACCTTCAGTACTAATAATGACAGGTAACTGTAACTTCGATACTAATTTTGGCAAGGAACTGTAATTTCGATACTAATTATGGCAGGTAGCCGTAACTTCGGTACTAATTAAGACAGGTGACAGTAACTTCAATTCTAATTATGACAAGTAACTATAACTTCGATACAAATTATGACAGGTAACAGTAACTTAGATAATAATTATGACAAGAAAATCTACCTTCGTTACTAATTATGACAAGTAACTGTAATTTAGATAAAAAGTTATGGAAGGTAACTGTAACTTCAATACTAATTATGACAGGTAACAGTAACTTCGATACTAAATATGAAAGGTAACTGTAACTTCGTTACTAATTATGACAAATAACTTTAATTTTGATTCTAATTATGGCAGGTAACTGTAACTTCGTTACTAATTATGACAAGTCCCTGTAATTTCGATACAAATTATGACAGGTAACAGTAACTTCGATACTAATTATGACAGGAAAATGTAACTTCATTACTAATTATGACAAGTAACTGTAATTTCGACACAAATTTTGGCAGGTAACTGTAACTTCGATTCTAATTATGACAAGTCCCTGTAATTTCGATACAAATTATGGCAGGTAACTGTAACTTCCATACTAATTATGACAGGTAACAGTAACTTCGATACTAATTATGACAAGTAACTATAACTTCGATACAAATTATGACAGGTAACTGTAACTTCGATACTAATTATGACAAGAAACTCTAACTTCGTTACTAATTATGACAAGTAACTGTAAATTCGATACAAATTATGACAGGTAACTGTTACTTCGTTACTAATTATGACAAGTAACTGTAATTTCGATACAAATTATGGCAGGTAACAGTACCTTCGAAACTAATTATGACAGGTAACTCTTTTTGAGGATCCAACCAGCCTTCGGGCTGACTACCTAACAGACAGACTGTAACGCCGATACTAATTATGGCAAGGAAATGTAATTTCGATACAAATCATGGCAGGTAACTGTAACTTCGATACTAATTATGACAGGTAACTGTAATTTCGTTACAAATTATGGCAGGTAACTGTAACTTCGATACTAATTATGACAGGTAACTGTAACTTCGTTACTAATTATGACAGGTAACAGTAACTTCGATACTAATTAAGACAAGTAAGTATAACTTCGGTACAAATTATGACAGGTAACTGTAACTTCGATACTAATTATGACAAGAAACTCTAACTTCGTTACTAATTATGACAAGTAACTGTAATTTTGATAAGAAATTATGGTAGGTAACTGTAACTTCAAAACTAATTATGACTGGTAACAGTAACGTCGATACTAATTATGACAAGTAACAGTACCTTCGATGCTAATTATGACTGGAAACTGTAACTTCGATACTAATTATGACAAGGAACTGTAATTTCGATACAAATTATGGCAGGTAACTGTCACTTCGTTACTAATTATGACAAGAAACTGTAATTTCGATACAAATTTTGGCAGGTAACTGTAACTTCGATACTAATTATGACAAGGAACTGTAATTTCGATACAAATTTTGGCAGGTAACTGTAACTTCGTTATTAATTATGACAAGTAACTTTAATTTCGATACTAATTATGGCAGGTAACTGTAACTTCGTTTCTAATTATGACAAGTCCCTGTAATTTCGATACAAATTATGGCAGGTAACTGTAATTTCGATACTAATTATGACAGGTAACAGTAACTTCGATACTAATTATGACAGGAAACTGTAACTTCGTTACTAATTATGACAAGTAACTGTAATTTCGATACAAATTATGACAGGTAACTGTAACTTCGTTACTAATTATGACAAGTAACTGTAATTTCGATACAAATTATGGCAGGTAACAGTACCTTCGAAGCTAATTATGACAGGTAACTGTAACGTCGATACTAATTATGGCAAGGAAATGTAATTTTGATACAAATCATGGCAGGTAACTGTAACTTCGATACTAATTATGACAGGTGACAGTAACTTCGATACTAATTATGACAAGTAACTTTTACTTCGACACAAATTATGACAGGTAACAGTAACTTCGATACTAATTATTACAAGTAACTGTAATTTCGATACTAATTATGAGAGGTAACAGTAACCTCGATGCTAATTATGACAGGTAACTGCAACTTCGTTACTAATTATGACAAGTAACTGTTATTTCGATACTAATTATTGCAGGTAACTGTAACTTCGTTACTAATTATGAGAAGTAACTGTAATTTCGATGCAAATTATGACAGGTAACTGTAACATCGTTACTAATTATGACAAGTAACTGTAATTTTGTAACAAATTATGGCAGGTAACAGTACCTTCGATACTAATTATGACAGGTAACTGTAACTTCGATACTAATTATGACAAGGAACTGTAATTTCGATACAAATTATGGCAGGTAACTGTAACTTTGATTCTAATTATGACAGGTAACAGTAACTTAGATACTAATTAAGACAAGTAACTGTAACTTCGTTACTATTTATGACAAGTAACTCTAATTTTGATAAAAAATTATGGCAGGTAACTGTTACTTCGGTACTAATTAATACAGGTAACAGTAACTTCGATACTAATTATGCCAGGTTACTGTAACATCGTTACTAATGATGTCAAGTAACTGTAACTTCGATACAAATTATGACAAGTAACTGTAACTTCGATACTTATTATGACAGGTAACTGTAACTTCATTACTAATTATGACAAGAAACTGTAACTTCGATACAAATTATGACAGGTAACTGTAACTTCGATACTGATTATGACAAGTAACTGTAACTTCGATACTAATTATGACAAGTAACTGTAACTTCGACACTAATTGTGACAGGTAACAGTAACTTCGATATTAATTATGACAAGTAACAGTTACTTCGATACTAATTATGACAAGTAATTGTAATTTCGATACAAATTTTGGCAAGTAACTCTAACATCGATACTAATTATGACAGGTAACAGTAACTTTGATACTAATTATGACAAGTAACTGTAACTTCGATACTAATTATGGCAGGTAACTGTAACTTCGTTACTAATTATGACAAGTAACTGTAATTTCGATACAAATTATGGCAGGTAAGTGTAACTTCGATACTAATTATGACAGGAAACAGTAACTTCGATGCTAATTATGGCAGGTAACTGTAACTTCGATACTAATTATGGCAGGTATCAGTAACTTCGGTACTAATTATGACAAGTAACTGTAACTTCGATACAAATTATGACAGGTAACTGTAACTTCGTTACTAATTATGACAAGTAACTGTAATTTCGTTACAAATTATGGCAGGTAATTGTAACTTCGATACTAATTATGAAGGGAAACAGTAACTTCGATACTAATTAGGACAAGTAACAGTAACTTCGATACTAATTATGAAAAGTGACTGTAACTTCGATACTAATTATGACAGGTAACTGTAACTTCGTTACTAATTATGACAAGTAACTGTAATTTCGATACAAATTTTGGCAGGTAACGGTAACTTCGATACTAATTATGACAGGTAACAGTAACTTCGATACTAATTATGACAAGTAACTGTAACTTCGATACTAATTATGACAGGTAACTGTAAATTCGTTACTAATTATGAAAAGTAACTGTAATTTCGATACAAATTATGGCAGGTAACTGTAACTTCGATACTAATTATGACAGGTAACAGTATCTTCGATACTAATTATGACAAGTAACTATAACTTCGATACAAATTATGAGAGGTAACTGTAACTTCGATACTAATTATGACAAGAAACTCTAACTTCGTTACTAATTATGACAAGTGACTGTAATTTTGATAAAAAATTATGGTAGGTAACTGTAACTTCAATACTAATTATGACAGGTAACAGTAACTTCGGTACTAATTATGACAGGTAACTGTTACTTCGTTACTAATTATGACCAGTAACTTTAATTTCGATACTAATTATGGCAGGTAACTGTAACTTCGTTACTAATTATGGCATGTCCCTGTAATTTCGATACAAATTATGGCAGGTAACTGTAATTTCGATACTAATTATGACAGGAAACTTTAACTTCGTTACTAATTATAACAAGTAACTGTAATTTCGATACAAATTATGACAGGTAACTGTAACTTCGTTACTAATTATGACAAGTAACTGTAATTTCGATACAAATTATGGCAGGTAACAGTACCTTCGGTACTAATTATGACAGGTAACTGTAACTTCGATATTAATTATGGCAAGGAACTGTAATTTCGATACAAATTATGACAGGTGACAGTAACTTCGATACTAATTATGACAAGTAACTATAACTTCGATACAAATTATGACAGGCAACAGTAACTTCGATACTAATTATGACAAGAAACTCTACCTTCGTTACTAATCATGACAAGTAACTGTAATTTTGATTAAAAAATTTGGTAGGTAACTGTAACTTCAATACTAATTATGACAGGTAACAGTAACTTCGATACTAAATATGACAGGTAACTGTAAGATCGTTACTAATTATGACAAATAACTTTAATTTCGATACTAATTATGGCAGGTAACTGTAACTTCGTTACTAATTATGACAAGTCCCTGTAATTTCGATACAAATTATGGCAGGTAACTGTAACTTCGATACTAATTATGACATGTCCCTGTAATTTCGATACAAATTATGGCAGGTAACTGTAACTTCCTTACTAATTATGACAGGTAACAGTAACTTCGAAACTAATTATGACAGGAAACTGTAACTTCATTACTAATTATGACAAGTAACAGTACCGTCGATACTAATTATGACAAGTAACTATAACATCGATACAAATTATGACAGGTAACTGTAACTTCGATACTAATTATGACAAGAAACTCTAACTTCGTTACTAATTATGGCAAGTAACTGTAATTTTGATATAAAAAAATTATGGTAGGTAACTGTAACTTCAATACTAATTATGACAGGTAACAGTAACGTCGTTACTAATTATGACAAGTAACAGTACCTTCGATGCTATTAATGACAGGTAACTCTAACTTCGATACTAATTATGACAAGGAACTGTAATTTCGATACAAATTATGGCAGGTAACTGTAACTTCGTTACTAATTATGACATGTAACTGTAATTTCGATACAAATTTTGGCAGGTAACTGTAACTTCGATACTAATTATGACAAGTCCCTGTAATTTCGATACAAATGAAGGCAGGTAACTGTAACTTCCATACTAATTAGGACAGGTAACAGTAACTTCGATATTAATTATGACAGGAAACTGTAACTTCGTTACTAATTATGACAAGTAACTGTAATTTCAATACAAATTATGACAGGTAACTGTTACTTCGTTACTAATTATGACAAGTAACAGTACCTTCGAGGCTAATTATGACAGGTAAATGTAACTTCGATACTAATTATGACAAGAAACTCTAACTTCGTTACTAATTATGACAAGTAACTGTAATTTTGATAAAAATTATGGTAGGTAACTGTAACTTCAATACTAATTGTGACAGGTAACAGGAACTTCGATACTTATTATGACAGTTAACTGTAACTTCGTTACTAATTATGACAAGTAACTCTAATTTCGATACTTATTATGGCAGGTAACTGTAACTTCGTTACGAATTATGACAAGTCCCTGTAATTTCGATACAAATTATGGCAGGTAACTGTAATTTCGATACTAATTATGACAGGTAACAGTAACTTCGATACTAATTATGACAGGAAACTGTAACTTCGTTACTAATTATGACAAGTAACTGTAAATTCGATACAAATTATGACAGGTAACTGTTACTTCGTTACTAATTATGACAAGTAACTGTAATTTCGATACAAATTATGGCAGGTAACAGTACCTTCGAAACTAATTATGACAGGTAACTCTTTTTGAGGATCCAACCAGCCTTCGGGCTGACTAACTAACAGACAGACTGTAACTCCGATACTAATTATGGCAAGGAAATGTAATTTCGGTACAAATCATGGCAGGTAACTGTAACTTCGATACTAATTATGACAGGTAACTGTAATTTCGTTACAAATTATGGCAGGTAACTGTAACTTCGATACTAATTATGACAGGTAACTGTAACTTCGTTACTAATTATGACAGGTAACAGTAACTTCGATACTAATTAAGACAAGTAAGTATAACTTCGATACAAATTATGACAGGTAACTGTAACTTCGATACTAATTATGACAAGAAACTCTAACTTCGTTACTAATTATGACAAGTAACTGTAATTTTGATAAGAAATTATGGTAGGTAACTGTAACTTCAAAACTAATTATGACTGGTAACAGTAACGTCGATACTAATTATGACAAGTAACAGTACCTTCGATGCTAATTATGACTGGAAACTGTAACTTCGATACTAATTATGACAAGGAACTGTAATTTCGATACAAATTATGGCAGGTAACTGTCACTTCGTTACTAATTATGACAAGAAACTGTAATTTCGATACAAATTTTGGCAGGTAACTGTAACTTCGATACTAATTATTACAAGTAACTTTAATTTCGATACTAATTATGGCAGGTAACTGTAACTTCGTTACTAATTATGACAAGTCCCTGCAATTTCGATACAAATTATGGCAGGTAACTGTAATTTCGATACTAATTATGACAGGTAACAGTAACTTCGATACTAATTATGACAGGAAACTGTAACTTCGTTACTAATTATGACAAGTAACTGTAATTTCGATACAAATTATGACAGGTAACTGTAACTTCGTTACCAATTATGACAAGTAACTGTAATTTCGATACAAATTATGGCAGGTAACAGTACCTTCGAAGCTAATTATGACAGGTAACTGTAACGTCGATACTAATTATGGCAAGGAAATGTAATTTCGATACAAATCATGGCAGGTAACTGTAACTTCGATACTAATTATGACAGGTGACAGTAACTTCGATACTAATTATGACAGGTAACTTTTACTTCGATACAAATTAAGACAAGTAACAGTATCTTCGATACTAATTATTGCAGGTAACTGTAACTTCGTTACTAATTATGAGAAGTAACTGTAATTGCGTTGCAAATTATGACAGGTAACTGTAACATCGTTACTAATTATGACAAGTAACTGTAATTTTGTAACAAATTATGGCAGGTAACAGTACCTTCGATAATAATTATGACAGGTAACTGTAACTTCGATACTAATTATGACAAGGAACTGTAATTTCGATACAAATTATGGCAGGTAACTGTAACTTTGATACTAATTATGACAGGTAACAGTAACTTAGATACTAATTAAGACAAGTAACTGTAACTTCGTTACTAATTATGACAAGTAATTCTAATTTTGATAAAAAATTATGGCAGGTAACTGTAACTTCGGTACTAATTAATACAGGTAACAGTAACTTCGATATTAATTATGACAGGTTACTGTAACATCGTAACTAATGATGTCAAGTAACTGAAACATCGATACAAATTATGACAAGTAACTGTAACTTCGATACTTATTATGACAGGTAACTGTAACTTCATTATTAATTATGACAAGAAACTGTAACTTCGATACAAATTATGACAGGTAACTGTAACTTCGATACTAATTATGACAAGTAACTGTAACTTCGATACTAATTATGACAAGTAACTGTAACTTCGACACTATTTGTGACAGGTAACAGTAACTTCGATATTAATTATGACAAGTAACAGTTACTTCGATACTAATTATGGCAAGTAATTGTAATTTCGATACAAATTTTGGCAGGTAACTGTAACTTCGATACTAATTATGACAGGTAACAGTAACTTTGATACTAATTATGACAAGTAACTGTAACTTCGTTACTAATTATGACAAGTAACTGTAATTTCGATACAAATTATGGCAGGTAACTGTAACTTCCATACTAATTATGACAGGAAACGGTAACTTCGATGCTAATTATGGCAGGTAACTGTAACTTCGATACTAATCATGGCAGGTATCAGTAACTTCGGTACTAATTATGACAAGTAACTGTTACTTCGATACAAATTATGACAGGTAACTGTAACTTCGTTACTAATTATGACAAGTAACTGTAATCTCGTTACAAATTATGGCAGGTAATTGTAATTTCGATACTAATTATGAAGGGTAACAGTAACTTCGATACTAATTAGAACAAGTAACAGTAACTTCGATACTAATTATGACAAGTGAATGTAACTTCGATACTTATTATGACAGGTAACTGTAACTTCGTTACTAATTTTGGCAAGTAACTGTAATTTCGATACAAATTATGACAGGTAACTGTAAATTCGTTACTAATTATGAAAAGTAACAGTACCTTCGATGCTAATTATGACAGGGAACTGTAACTTCGATACTTATTATGACAAGGAACTGTAACTTCCACACTAATTATGACAGGTAACTGTAACTTCGTTACTAATTATGACAAGTAACTGTAATTTCGATACAAATTATGGCAGGTAACAGTACCTTCGAAACTAATTATGACAGGTAACTTTAACGTCGATACTAATTATGGCAAGGAAATGTAATTTCGATACAAATCATGGCAGGTAACTGTAACTTCGATACTAATTATGACAGGTGACAGTAACTTCGATACTAATTATGACAAGTAACTTTTACTTCGATACAAATTATGACAGGTAACAGTAACTTCGATACTAATTATTACAAGAAACTCTACCTTCGTTACTAATTATGACAAGTAACTGTAATTTTGATAAAAAATTATGGTAGGTAACTGTACCTTCAATACTAATTATGACAGGTAACAGTAACTTCGATATTAATTATGACAGGTAACTGTACTTCGTTACTAATTATGACAAGTAACTTTAATTTCGATACTAATTATGGCAGGTAACTGTAACTTCGTTACTAATTATGACAAGTCCCTGTAATTTCGATACAAATTATGGCAGGTAACTGTAACTTCGATACTAATTATGACCAGTAACTGTAACTTCGATACTAATTATGACAGGTAACTGTAATTTCGTTACAATTTATGGCAGGTAACTGTAACTTCGATACTAATTATGACAGGTAACTGTAACTTCGTTACTAATTATGACAGGTAACAGTAACTTCGATACTAATTAAGACTAGTAAGTATAACTTCGATACAAATTATGACAGGTAACTGTAACTTCGATGCTTATTATGACAAGAAACTCCAACTTCGTTACTAATTATGACAAGTAACTGTAATTTTGATAAAAAATTATGGTAGGTAACTGTAACTTCAAAACTAATTATGACGGTAACAGTAACGTCGATACTAATTATGACAAGTAACAGTACCTTCGATGCTAATTATGATTGGTAACTGTAACTTCGATACTAATTATGACAAGGAACTGTAATTTCGATACAAATTATGGCAGGTAACTGTCACTTCGTTACTAATTATGACAAGTGACTGTAATTTCGATACAAATTTTGCCAGGTAACTGTAACTTCGATACTAATTATGACAAGTCCCTGTAATTTCGATACAAATTATGGCAGGTAACTGTAACTTCCATACTAATTAGGACAGGTAACAGTAACTTCGATATTAATTATGACAGGAAACTGTAACTTGGTTACTAATTATGACAAGTAACTGTAATTTCAATACAAATTATGACAGGTAACTGTTACTTCGTTACTAATTATGACAAGTAACAGTACCTTCGATGCTAATTATGACAGGTAACTGTAACTTCGATACTAATTATGAAAAGAAACTCTAACTTCGTTACTAATTATGACAAGTAACTGTAATTTTGATAAAAATTATGGTAGGTAACTGTAACTTCAATACTAATTATGACAGGTAACAGTAACTTCGATACTAACTATGACAGGTAACTGTAACATCGTTATTAATTATGACAAGTAACTTTAATTTCGATACTAATTATGGCAGGTAACTGTAACTTCGTAACTAATTAAGAGAAGTCCCAGTAATTTCGATACAAATTATGGCAGGTAACTGTAATTTCGATACTATTTATGGCAGGTAACAGTAACTTCAATACTAATTATGACAAGTAACTTTTACTTCGATACAAATTATGACAAGTAACAGTAACTTCGATACTAATTATTACAAGTAACTGTAATTTCGATACTAATTATGAGAGGTAACAGTAACCTCGATGCTAATTATGACAGGTATCTGCAACTTCGTTACTAATTATGACAAGTAACTGTTATTTCGATACTAATTTTTGCAGGTAACTGTAACTTCGTTACTAATTATGAGAAGTAACTGTAATTTCGATGCAAATTATGACAGGTAACTGTAACATCGTTACTAATTATGACAAGTAACTGTAATTTTGTAACAAATTATGGCAGGTAACAGTACCTTCGATAATAATTATGACAGGTAACTGTAACTTCGATACTAATTAGGACAAGGAACTGTAATTTCGATACAAATTATGGCAGGTAACTGTAACTTTGATACTAATTATGACAGGTAACAGTAACTTAGATACTAATTAAGACAAGTAACTGTAACTTCGTTACTAATTATGACAAGTAATTCTAATTTTGATAATAAATTATTGCAGGTTACTAATTTTGACAAGTAACTGTAATTTCGATACAAATTATGACAGATAACTGTAAATTCGTTACTAATTATAAAAAGTAACAGTACCTTCGATGCTAATTATGACAGGGAACTGTAACTTCGATACTTATTATGACAAGGAACTGTAACTTCCATACTAATTATGACAGTAACTTCGGTACTAATTAATACAGGTAACAGTAACTTCGATATTAATTATGACAGGTTACTGTAACATCGTTACTAATGATGTCAAGTAACTGAAACTTCGATACTAATTATGATAAGTAACTGTAACTTCGATACTTATTATGACAGGTAACTGTAACTTCATTATTAATTATGACAAGAAACTGTAACTTCGATACAAATTATGACAGGTAACTGTAACTTCGATACTAATTATTACAAGTAACTGTAACTTCGATACTAATTATGACAAGTTACTGTAACTTCGACACTATTTGTGACAGGTAACAGTAACTTCGATATTAATTAGGACAAGTAACAGTTTCTTCGATACTAATTATGTCAAGTGATTGTAATTTCGATACAAATTTTGGCAGGTAACTGTAACTTCGATACTAATTATGACAGGTAACAGTAACTTTGATACTAATTATGACAAGTAACTGTAACTTCGATACTAATTATGGCAGGTAACTGTAAATTCGTTACTAATTATGACAAGTAACTGTAATTTCGATACAAATTATGACAGGTAACTGTAACTTCGTTACTAATTATGACAAGTAACTGTAATTTCGATACAAATTATGGCAGGTAACAGTACCTTCGAAACTAATTATGACAGGTAACTTTAACGTCGATACTAATTATGGCAAGGAAATGTAATTTCGATACAAATCATGGCAGGTAACTGTAACTTCGATACTAATTATGACAGGTGACAGTAACTTCGATACTAATTATGACAGGAAACAGTAACTTCGATGCTAATTATGGCAGGTAACTGTAACTTCGATACTAATTATGGCAGGTATCAGTAACTTCGGTACTAATTATGACAAGTAACTGTAACTTCGATACAAATTATGACAGGTAACTGTAACTTCGTTACTAATTATGACAAGTAACTGTAATCTCGTTACAAATTATGGCAGGTAATTGTAATTTCGATACTAATTATGAAGGGTAACAATAACTTCGATACTAATTAGGACAAGTAACAGTAACTTCGATACTAATTATGACAAGTGACTGTAACTTCGATACTTATTATGACAGGTAACTGTAACTTCGTCACTAATTTTGACAAGTAACTGTAATTTCGATACAAATTATGACAGGTAACTGTAAATTCGTTACTAATTATGAAAAGTAACAGTACCTTCGATGCTAATTATGACAGGGAACTGTAACTTCGATACTTATTATGACAAGGAACTGTAACTTCCATACTAATTATGACAGGTAAATGTAACTTCGTTACTAATTATGACATGTAACTGTAATTTCGATACAAATTTTGGCAGGTAACTGTCACCTCGATACTAATTATAACAGGTGACAGTAACTTCGATACTAATTATGACAAGTAACTGTAACTTCGATACTAATTATGACAGGTAACTGTAACTTCGTTACTAATTATGACAGGTAACAGTAACTTCGATACTAGTTATGACAGGTAACTGTTAATTCGTTACTAATTATGACAAGTAACTTTAATTTCGATACTAATTATGGCAGGTAACTGTAACTTCGTTACGAATTATGACAAGTCCCTGCAATATCGATACAAATTATGGCAGGTAACTGTAATTTCGATACTAATTATGACAGGTAACAGTAACTTCGATACTAATTATGACAGGAAACTGTAACTTCGTTACTAATTATGACAAGTAACTGTAATTTCGATACAAATTATGACAGGTAACTGTAACTTCGTTACTAATTATGACAAGTAACTGTAATTTCGATACAAATTATGGCAGGTAACAGTACCTTCGAAACTAATTATGACAGGTAACTTTAACGTCGATACTAATTATGGCAAGGAAATGTAATTTCGATACAAATCATGGCAGGTAACTGTAACTTCGATACTAATTATGACAGGTGACAGTAACTTCGATACTAATTATGACAAGTAACTTTTACTTCGATACAAATTATGACAGGTAACAGTAACTTCGATACTAATTATTACAAGAAACTCTACCTTCGTTACTAATTATGACAAGTAACTGTAATTTTGATAAAAAATTATGGTAGGTAACTGTACCTTCAATACTAATTATGACAGGTAACAGTATCTTCGATACTAATTATGACAGGTAACTGTACTTCGTTACTAATTATGACAAATAACTTTAATTTCGATACTAATTATGGCAGGTAACTGTAACTTCGTTACTAATTATGACAAGTCCCTGTAATTTCGATACAAATTATGGCAGGTAACTGTAACTTCGATACTAATTATGACAAGTAACTGTAACTTCGATACTAATTATGACAGGTAACTGTAATTTCGTTACAAATTATGGCAGGTAACTGTAACTTCGATACTAATTATGACAGGTAACTGTAACTTCGTTACTAATTATGACAGGTAACAGTAACTTCGATACTAATTAAGACAAGTAAGTATAACTTCGATACAAATTATGACAGGTAATTGTAACTTCGATGCTTATTATGACAAGAAACTCCATCTTCGTTACTAATTATGGCAAGTAACTGTAATTTTGATAAAAAATTATGGTAGGTAACTGTAACTTCAAAACTAATTATGACGGTAACAGTAACGTCGATACTAATTATGACAAGTAACAGTACCTTCGATGCTAATTATGACTGGTAACTGTAACTTCGATACTAATTATGACAAGGAACTGTAATTTCGATACAAATTATGGCAGGTAACAGTCACTTCGTTACTAATTATGACAAGTGACTGTAATTTCGATACAAATTTTGGCAGGTAACTGTAACTTCGATACTAATTATGACAAGTCCCTGTAATTTCGATACAAATTATGGCAGGTAACTGTAACTTCCATACTAATTAGGACAGGTAACAGTAACTTCGATATTAATTATGACAGGAAACTGTAACTTCGTTACTAATTATGACAAGCAACTGTAATTTCAATACAAATTATGACAGGTAACTGTTACTTCGTTACTAATTATGACAAGTAACTGTTATTTCGATACTAATTTTTGCAGGTAACTGTAACTTCGTTACTAATTATGAGAAGTAACTGTAATTTCGATGCAAATTATGACAGGTAACTGTAACATCGTTACTAATTATGACAAGTAACTGTAATTTTGTAACAAATTATGGCAGGTAACAGTACCTTCGATAATAATTATGACAGGTAACTGTAACTTCGATACTAATTAGGACAAGGAACTGTAATTTCGATACAAATTATGGCAGGTAACTGTAACTTTGATACTAATTATGACAGGTAACAGTAACTTAGATACTAATTAAGACAAGTAACTGTAACTTCGTTACTAATTATGACAAGTAATTCTAATTTTGATAATAAATTATTGCAGGTTACTAATTTTGACAAGTAACTGTAATTTCGATACAAATTATGACAGATAACTGTAAATTCGTTACTAATTATAAAAAGTAACAGTACCTTCGATGCTAATTATGACAGGGAACTGTAACTTCGATACTTATTATGACAAGGAACTGTAACTTCCATACTAATTATGACAGTAACTTCGGTACTAATTAATACAGGTAACAGTAACTTCGATATTAATTATGACAGGTTACTGTAACATCGTTACTAATGATGTCAAGTAACTGAAACTTCGATACTAATTATGATAAGTAACTGTAACATCGATACTTATTATGACAGGTAACTGTAACTTCATTATTAATTATGACAAGAAACTGTAACTTCGATACAAATTATGACAGGTAACTGTAACTTCGATACTAATTATTACAAGTAACTGTAACTTCGATACTAATTATGACAAGTTACTGTAACTTCGACACTATTTGTGACAGGTAACAGTAACTTCGATATTAATTAGGACAAGTAACAGTTACTTCGATACTAATTATGTCAAGTGATTGTAATTTCGATACAAATTTTGGCAGGTAACTGTAACTTCGATACTAATTATGACAGGTAACAGTAACTTTGATACTAATTATGACAAGTAACTGTAACTTCGATACTAATTATGGCAGGTAACTGTAAATTCGTTACTAATTATGACAAGTAACTGTAATTTCGATACAAATTATGACAGGTAACTGTAACTTCGTTACTAATTATGACAAGTAACTGTAATTTCGATACAAATTATGGCAGGTAACAGTACCTTCGAAACTAATTATGACAGGTAACTTTAACGTCGATACTAATTATGGCAAGGAAATGTAATTTCGATACAAATCATGGCAGGTAACTGTAACTTCGATACTAATTATGACAGGTGACAGTAACTTCGATACTAATTATGACAGGAAACAGTAACTTCGATGCTAATTATGGCAGGTAACTGTAACTTCGATACTAATTATGGCAGGTATCAGTAACTTCGGTACTAATTATGACAAGTAACTGTAACTTCGATACAAATTATGACAGGTAACTGTAACTTCGTTACTAATTATGACAAGTAACTGTAATCTCGTTACAAATTATGGCAGGTAATTGTAATTTCGATACTAATTATGAAGGGTAACAATAACTTCGATACTAATTAGGACAAGTAACAGTAACTTCGATACTAATTATGACAAGTGACTGTAACTTCGATACTTATTATGACAGGTAACTGTAACTTCGTCACTAATTTTGACAAGTAACTGTAATTTCGATACAAATTATGACAGGTAACTGTAAATTCGTTACTAATTATGAAAAGTAACAGTACCTTCGATGCTAATTATGACAGGGAACTGTAACTTCGATACTTATTATGACAAGGAACTGTAACTTCCATACTAATTATGACAGGTAAATGTAACTTCGTTACTAATTATGACATGTAACTGTAATTTCGATACAAATTTTGGCAGGTAACTGTCACCTCGATACTAATTATAACAGGTGACAGTAACTTCGATACTAATTATGACAAGTAACTGTAACTTCGATACTAATTATGACAGGTAACTGTAACTTCGTTACTAATTATGACAGGTAACAGTAACTTCGATACTAGTTATGACAGGTAACTGTTAATTCGTTACTAATTATGACAAGTAACTTTAATTTCGATACTAATTATGGCAGGTAACTGTAACTTCGTTACGAATTATGACAAGTCCCTGCAATATCGATACAAATTATGGCAGGTAACTGTAATTTCGATACTAATTATGACAGGTAACAGTAACTTCGATACTAATTATGACAGGAAACTGTAACTTCGTTACTAATTATGACAAGTAACTGTAATTTCGATACAAATTATGACAGGTAACTGTAACTTCGTTACTAATTATGACAAGTAACTGTAATTTCGATAAAAATTATGGCAGGTAACAGTACCTTCGAAACTAATTATGACAGGTAACTTTAACGTCGATACTAATTATGGCAAGGAAATGTAATTTCGATACAAATCATGGCAGGTAACTGTAACTTCGATACTAATTATGACAGGTGACAGTAACTTCGATACTAATTATGACAAGTAACTTTTACTTCGATACAAATTATGACAGGTAACAGTAACTTCGATACTAATTATTACAAGAAACTCTACCTTCGTTACTAATTATGACAAGTAACTGTAATTTTGATAAAAAATTATGGTAGGTAACTGTACCTTCAATACTAATTATGACAGGTAACAGTATCTTCGATACTAATTATGACAGGTAACTGTACTTCGTTACTAATTATGACAAATAACTTTAATTTCGATACTAATTATGGCAGGTAACTGTAACTTCGTTACTAATTATGACAAGTCCCTGTAATTTCGATACAAATTATGGCAGGTAACTGTAACTTCGATACTAATTATGACAAGTAACTGTAACTTCGATACTAATTATGACAGGTAACTGTAATTTCGTTACAAATTATGGCAGGTAACTGTAACTTCGATACTAATTATGACAGGTAACTGTAACTTCGTTACTAATTATGACAGGTAACAGTAACTTCGATACTAATTAAGACAAGTAAGTATAACTTCGATACAAATTATGACAGGTAATTGTAACTTCGATGCTTATTATGACAAGAAACTCCATCTTCGTTACTAATTATGGCAAGTAACTGTAATTTTGATAAAAAATTATGGTAGGTAACTGTAACTTCAAAACTAATTATGACGGTAACAGTAACG
The DNA here is from genome assembly GCA_946902985.2 of Meconema thalassinum. Classification (NCBI taxonomy): domain Eukaryota; kingdom Metazoa; phylum Arthropoda; class Insecta; order Orthoptera; family Tettigoniidae; genus Meconema; species Meconema thalassinum. The sequence goes on from OX336388.2 coordinate 1,657,676,511, forward strand.
TCGATACTAATTATGACAAGTAACAGTACCTTCGATGCTAATTATGACTGGTAACTGTAACTTCGATACTAATTATGACAAGGAACTGTAATTTCGATACAAATTATGGCAGGTAACAGTCACTTCGTTACTAATTATGACAAGTGACTGTAATTTCGATACAAATTTTGGCAGGTAACTGTAACTTCGATACTAATTATGACAAGTCCCTGTAATTTCGATACAAATTATGGCAGGTAACTGTAACTTCCATACTAATTAGGACAGGTAACAGTAACTTCGATATTAATTATGACAGGAAACTGTAACTTCGTTACTAATTATGACAAGCAACTGTAATTTCAATACAAATTTTGACAGGTAACTGTTACTTCGTTACTAATTATGACAAGTAACAGTACCTTCGATGCTAATTATGACAGGTAACTGTAACTTCGATACTAATTATGATAAGAAACTCTAACTTCGTTACTAATTATGACATGTAACTGTAATTTTGATAAAAATTATGGTAGGTAACTGTAACTTCAATACTAATTATGACAGGTAACAGTAACTTCGATACTAACTATGACAGGTAACTGTAACTTCGTTATTAATTATGACAAGTAACTTTAATTTCGATACTAATTATGGCAGGTAACTGTAACTTCGTTACTAATTAAGAGAAGTCCCAGTAATTATGATACAAATTATGGCAGGTAACTGTAATTTCGATACTATTTATGACAGGTAACAGTAACTTCGATACTAATTATGACAGGAAACTGTAACTTCGTTACTAATTATGACACGTAACTGTAATTTCGATACAAATTATGACAGGTAACTGTAACTTCGTTACTAATTATGACAAGTAACTGTAATTTCGATACAAATTATGGCAGGTAACAGTACCTTCGAAACTAATTATGACAGGTAACTGTAACGTCGATACTAATTATGTTAAGGAAATGTAATTTCGATACAAATCATGGCAGGTAACTGTAACTTCGATACTAATTATGACAGGTGACAGTAACTTCGATACTAACTATGACAAGTAACTTTTACTTCGATACAAATTATGACAGGTAACAGTAACTTCGATACTAATTATTACAAGTAACTGTAATTTCGATACTAATTATGAGAGGTAACAATAACCTCGATGCTAATTATTACAGGTAACTGCAACTTCGTTACTAATTTATTATTATTTATTAATCTTGATTGGTCACATTGGACCACTTGAGTCGTTCCACAATCACTTCTTCTTTGAAGGTAGTACTGCTTGGTTCTTGCGCTCTTTCCAGTACTTTTTCATTCTTTCAGATCGGGATGACAAGTAACTGTAATTTCGATACTAATTATTGCAGGTAACTGTAACTTCGTTACTAATTATGAGAAGTAACTGTAATTTCGATGCAAATTATGACAGGTAACTGTAACTTCGTTACTAATTATGACAAGTAACTGTAATTTTGTAACAAATTATGGCAGGTAACAGTACCTTCGATACTAATTATGACAGGTAACTGTAACTTCGATACTAATTATGACAAGGAACTGTAATTTCGATACAAATTATGGCAGGTAACTGTAACTTTGATACTAATTATGACAGGTAACAGTAACTTAGATACTAATTAAGACAAGTAACTGTAATTTTGATAAAAAATTATGTCAGGTAACTGTAACTTCGGTACTAATTAATACAGGTAACAGTAACTTCGATACTAATTATGACAGGTTTCTGTAACATCGTTACTAATGATGTCAAGTAACTGTAACTTCGATACTAATTATGACAAATAACTGTAACTTCGATACTTATTATGACAGGTAACTGTAACTTCATTACTAATTATGACAAGAAACTGTAACTTCGATACAAATTATGACAGGTAACTGTAACTTCGGTACTAATTATGACAAGTAAGTGTAACTTCGATACTAATTATGACAAGTAACTGTAACTTCGACACTAATTGTGACAGGTAACAGTAACTTCGATATTAATTATGACAAGTAAGAGTTACTTCGATACTAATTATGATAAGTAATTGTAATTTCGATACAAATTTTGGCAGGTAACTGTAACTTCGATACTAATTATGACAGGTAACAGTAACTTTGATACTAATTATGACAAGTAACTGTAACTTCGATACTAATTATGGCAGGTAACTGTAACTTCGTTACTAATTATGACAAGTAACTGTAATTTCGATACAAATTATGGCAGGTAACTGTAACTTCGATACTAATTATGACAGGTAACAGTAACTTCGATACTAATTAGGACAAGTAACAGTAACTTCGATACTAATTATGAAAAGTGACTGTAACTTCGATACTAATTATGACAGGTAACTGTAACTTCGTTACTAATTATGACAATAACTGTAATTTCGATACAAATTTTGGCAGGTAACGGTAACTTCGATACTAATTATGACAGGTAACAGTAACTTCGATACTAATTATGACAAGTAACTGCAACTTCGATACTAATTATGACAGGTAACTGTAACTTCGTTACTAATTATGAAAAGTAACTGTAATTTCGATACAAATTATGGCAGGTAACTGTAACTTCGATACTAATTATGACAGGTCACAGTATCTTCGATACTAATTATGACAAGTAACTATAACTTCGATACAAATTATGAGAGGTAACTGTAACTTCGATACTAATTATGACAAGAAACTCTAACTTCGTTACTAATTATGGCAAGTAACTGTAATTTTGATAAAAAATTATGGTAGGTAACTGTAACTTCAATAATAATTATGACAGGTAACAGTAACGTCGATACTAATTATGACAGGTAACTGTTACTTCGTTACTAATTATGACAAGTAACTTTAATTTCGATACTAATTATGGCAGGTAAATGTAACTTCGTTACTAATTATGACAAGTCCCTGTAATTTCGATACAAATTATGGCAGATAACTATAATTTGCATACTAATTATGACAGGTAACCGAACTTCGATACTAATTATGACAGGAAACTTTAACTTCGTTACTAATTATGGCAAGTAACTGTAATTTCGATACAAATTATGACAGGTAACTGTAACTTCGTTACTAATTATGACAAGTAACTGTTATTTCGATACAAATTATGGCAGGTAACAGTACCTTCGGTACTAGGTATGACAGGTAACTGTAACTCGATACTAATTATGGCAAGGAACTGTAATTTCGATACAAATTATGGCAGGTAACTGTAACTTCGATACTAATTATGACAGGTGACAGTAACTTCGATACTAATTATGACAAGTAACTATAACTTCGATACAAATTATGACAGGTAACAGTAACTTCGATACTAATTATGACAAGAAACTCTACCTTCGTTACTAATTATGACAAGTAACTGTAATTTTGATAAAAAAATTTGGTAGGTAACTGTAACTTCAATACTAATTATGACAGGTAACAGTAACTTCGATACTAAATATGACAGGTAACTGTAACATCGTTACTAATTAGGACAAATAACTTTAATTTCGATACTAATTATGGCAGGTAACTGTAACTTCGTTACTAATTATGACAAGTCCCTGTAATTTCGATACAAATTATGGCAGGTAACTGTAACTTCCTTACTAATTATGACAGGTAACAGTAACTTCGAAACTAATTATGACAGGAAACTGTAACTTCATTACTAATTATGACAAGTAACTGTAATTTCGATACAAATTATGACAGGTAACTGTAACTTCGTTACTAATTATGACAAGTAACAGTACCTTCGATACTAATTATGACAAGTAACTATAAATTCGATACAAATTATGACAGGTAACTGTAACTTCGATACTAATTATGACAAGAAACTCTAACTTCGTTACTAATTATGACAAGTAACTGTGTTTTTGATATAAAAAAATTATGGTAGGTAACTGTAACTTCAATACTAATTAAGACAGGTAACAGTAACGTCGATACTAATTATAACAAGTAGCAGTACCTTCGATGCTAATTATGACAGGTAACTGTAACTTCGATACTAATTATGACAAGGAACTGTAATTTCGATACAAATTATGGCAGGTAACTGTAACTTCGTTACTAATTATGACAAGTAACTGTAATTTCGATACAAATTTTGGCAGGTAACTGTAACTTCGATACTAATTATGACAAGTCTCTGTAATTTCGATACAAATTATGGCAGGTAACTGTAACTTCCATACTAATTAGGACAGGTAACAGTAACTTCGATACTAATTATGATAGGAAACTGTATCTTCGTTACTAATTATGACAAGTAACTGTAATTTCAATACAAATTATGACAGGTAACTGTTACTTCGTTACTAATTATGACAAGTAACAGTACCTTCGATGCTAATTATGACAGGTAACTGTAACTTCGATACTAATTATGACAAGAAACTCTAACTTCGTTACTAATTATGACAAGTAACTGTAATTTTGATAAAAATTATGGTAGGTAACTGTAACTTCAATACTAATTATGACAGGTAACAGTAACTTCGATACTAATTATGACAGGTAACTGTAACTTCGTTACTAATTATGACAAGTAACTTTAATTTCGATACTAATTATGACAGGTAACTGTAACTTCGTTACTAATTATGACAAGTCCCTGTAATTTCGATACAAATTATGGCAGGTAACTGTAATTTCGATACTAATTATGACAGGTAAAAGTAACTTCGATACTAATTATGACAGGAAACTGTAACTTCGTTACTAATTATGACAAGTAACTGTAATTTCGATACAAATTATGACAGGTAACTGTAACTTCGTTACTAATTATGACAAGTAACTGTAATTTCGATACAAATTATGGCAGGTAACAGTACCTTCGAAACTAATTATGACAGGTATCTGTAACGTCGATACTAATTATGGCAAGGAAATGTAATTTCGATACAAATCATGGCAGGTAACTGTAACTTCGATACTAATTATGACAGGTGACAGTAACTTCGATACTAATTATGACAAGTAACTTTTACTTCGATACAAATTATGACAGGTAACAGTAACTTCGATACTAATTATTACAAGAAACTCTACCTTCGTTACTAATTATGACTGGTAACAGTAACTTCGATACTAATTATGACAAGTAAGTATAACTTCGATACAAATTATGACAGGTAACTGTAACTTCGATACTAATTATGACAAGTCCCTGTAATTTCGATACAAATTATGGCAGGTAAGTGTAACTTCGATACTAATTATGACAAGTAACTGTAACTTCGATACTAATTATGACAGGTAACTGTACTTTCGTTACAAATTATGGCAGGTAACTGTAACTTCGATACTAATTATGACAGGTAACTGTAACTTCGTTGCTAATTATGACTGTTAACTGTAACTTCGATACTAATTATGACAAGGAACTGTAATTTCGATACAAATTATGGCAGGTAACTGTCACTTCGTTACTAATTATGACAAGTAACTGTAATTTCGATACAAATTTTGGCAGGTAACTGTAACATCGATACTATTTATGAGAAGTCCCTGTAATTTAGATACAAATTATGGCAGGTAACTGTAACTTCCATACTAATTATGACAGGTAACAGTAACTTCGATACTAATTATGACAGGAAACTGTAATTTCGTTACTAATTTTGACAAGTAACTGTAATTTCGATACAAATTATGACAGGTAACTGTAAATTCGTTACTAATTATGACAAGTAACAGTACCTTCGATGCTAATTATGAGAGGAAACTGTAACTTCGATACTTATTATGACAAGGAACTGTAACTTCCATAGTAATTATGACAGGTTACTGTAACTACGTTACTAATTATGACAAGTAACTGTAATTTCGATACAAATTTTGGCAGGTAACTGTCACCTCGATACTAATTATGACAGGTAACAGTATCTTCGATACTATTTATGACAAGTAACTGTAACTTAGATACTAATTATGACAGGTAACTGTAACGTCGTTACTAATTATGACATGTAACTGTAATTTCGATACAAATTATGGCAGGTAACTGTAACTTCGTTACTAATTATTACAAGTAACTGTAATTTCGATACTAATTATGAGAGGTAACAGTAACCTCGATGCTAATTATGACAGGTAACTGCAACTTCGTTACTAATTATGACAAGTAACTGTAATTTCGATACTAGTTATTGCAGGTAACTGTAACTTCGTTACTAATTTTGAGAAGTAACTGTAATTTCGATGCAAATTATAAGAGGTAACTGTAACTTCGTTACTAATTATGACAAGTAACTGTAATTTTGTTACAAATTATGGCAGGTAACAGTACCTTCGATACTAATTATGACAGGCAACTGTAACTTCGATACTAATTATGACAAGGAATGAAATTTCGATACAGATTATGGCAGGTAACTGTAACTTTGATACTAATTATGACAGGTTACTGTAACATCGTTACTAATGATGTCAAGTAACTGTAACTTCGATACTAATTATGACAAGTAACTGTAACTTCGATACTTATTATGACAGGTAACTGTAACTTCATTACTAATTATGACAAGAAACTGTAACTTCGATACAAATTATGACAGGTGACTGTAACTTCGATACTAATTATGACAAGTAACTGTAACTTCGATACTGATTATGACAAGTAACTGTAACTTCGATACTAATTGTGACAGGTAACAGTAACTTCGATATTAATTATGACAAGTAACAGTTACTTCGATACTAATTATGACAAGTAATTGTAATTTCGATACAAATTTTGGCAGGTAACTGTAACTGCGATACTAATTATGACAGGTAACAGTAACTTTGATACATATTATGACAAGAAACTGTAACTTCGATACTAATTATGGCAGGTAACTGTAACTTCGTTACTAATTATGACAAGTAACTGTAATTTCGATACAAATTATGGCAGGTAACTGTAACTTCGATACTAATGATGACAGGTAACAGTAACTTCGATGCTAATTATGGCAGGTAACTGTAACTTCGATACTAATTATGGCAGGTTTCAGTAACTTCGGTACTAGTTATGACAAGTAACTGTAACTACGACACAAATTATGAAAGGTAACTGTAACTTCGTTACTAATTACGACAAGTAACTGTAATTTCGTTAAAAATTATGGCAGGTAATTGTAATTTCGATACTAATTATGAAGGGTAACTGTAACTTCGATACTAATTAGGACAAGTAACTGTAACTTCGTTACTAATTATGACAAGTAACTGTAATTTCGATACAAATTTTGGCAGGTAACGGTAACTTCGATACTAATTATGACAGGTAACAGTAACTTCGATAATAATTATGACAAGTAACTGTAACTTCGATACTAATTATGACCGGTAACTGTAACTTCGTTACTAATTATGAAAAGTAACTGTAATTTCGATACAAATTGTGGCAGGTAACTGTAACTTCGATGCTAAATATGACAGGTAACAGTATCTTCGATACTAATTATGACAAGTAACTATAACTTCCATACAAATTATGAGAGGTAACTGTAACTTCGATATTAATTATGACAAGAAACTCTAACTTCGTTACTAATTATGACAAGTAACTATAATTTTGATAAAAAATTATGGTAAGTAACTGTAACTTCAATACTTATTATGACAGGTAACAGTAACTTCGATACTAATTATGACAGGTAACTGTTACTTCGTTACTAATTATGACAAGTAACATTCATTTCGATACTAATTATGGCAGGTAACTGTAATTTCGTTACTAATTATGACAAGTCCCTGTAATTTCGATACAAATTATGGCAGGTTACTGTAATTTCGATACTAATTATGACAGGTAACAGAACTTCAATACTAATTATGACAGGAAACTTTAACTTCGTTACTAATTATGACAAGTAACTGTAATTTCGATACAAATTATGACAGGTAACTGTAACTTCGATACTAATTATGGCAAGGAACTGTAATTTCGATACAAATTATGGCAGGTAACTGTAACTTCGATACTAATTATGACAGGTGACAGTAACTTCGATACTAATTATGACAAGTAACTATAACTTCGATACAAATTATGACAGGTAACAGTAACTTCGATACTAATTATGACAAGAAACTCTACCTTCGTTACTAATTATGACAAGTAACTGTAATTTTGATAAAACAAATTGGTAGGTAACTCTAACATCAATACTAATTATGACAGGTAACAGTAACTTCGATACTAAATATGACAGGTAACTGTAAGATCGTTACTAATTATGACAAATAACTTTAATTTCGATACTAATTATGTCAGGTAACTGTAACTTCGTTACTAATTATGACAAGTCCCTGTAATTTCGATACAAATTATGGCAGGTGACTGTAACTTCGATACTAATTATGACAAGTCCCTGTAATTTCGATACAAATTATGGCAGGTAACTGTAACTTCCTTACTAATTATGACAGGTAACAGTAACTTCGAAACTAATTATGACAGGAAACTGTAACTTCATTACTAATTATGACAAAGTAACTGTAATTTCGATACAAATTATGACAGGTAACTGTAACTTCGTTACTAATTATGACAAGTAACAGAACCTTCGATACTAATTAAGACAAGTAACTATAACATCGATACAAATTATGACAGGTAACTGTAACTTCGATACTATTTATGACAAGTCCCTGTAATTTCGATACAAATTATGGCAGGTAACTGTAACTTCCATACTAATTATGACAGGTAACACTAACTTCGATACTAATTATGACAGGAAACTGTAACTTCGTTACTAATTTTGACATGTAACTGTAATTTCGATACAAAATATGACAGGTAACTGTAAATTCGTTACTAATTATGACAAGTAACAGTAACTTCGATGCTAATTATGACTGGTAACAGTAACGTCGATACTAATTATGACAAGTAACAGTACCTTCGATGCTAATTATGACTGGTAACTGTAACATCGATACTAATTATGACAAGGAACTGTAATTTCGATACAAATTATGGCAGGTAACTGTAACTTCGATACTATTTATGACAAGTCCCTGTAATTTCGATACAAATTATGGCAGGTAACTGTAACTTCCATACTAATTATGACAGGTAACACTAACTTCGATACTAATTATGAAAGGAAACTGTAACTTCGTTACTAATTTTGACAAGTAACTGTAATTTCGATACAAAATATGACAGGTAACTGTAAATTCGTTACTAATTATGACAAGTAACAGTAACTTCGATGCTAATTATGACAGGGAACTGTAACTTCGATACTTATTATGACAAGGAACTGTAACTTCCATACTAATTATGACAGGTAACTGTAACTTCGTTACTAATTATGACAAGTAACTGTAATTTTGATACAAATTTTGGCAGGTAACTGTCACCTCGATACTAATTATGACATGTAACAGTAACTTCGATACTAATTATGACAAGTAACTGTAACTTCGATACTAATTATGACAGGTAACTGTAACTTCGTTACTAATTATGACATGTAACTGTAATTTCGATACAAATTAAGGCAGGTAACTGTACCTTCGTTACTAATTATTACATGTAACTGTAATTTCGATACTAATTATGAGAGGTAACAGTAACCTCGATGCTAATTATGACAGGTAACTGCAACTTCGTTACTAATTATGACAAGTAACTGTAATTTCGATACTAAGTATTGCAGGTAACTGTAACTTCGTTACTAATTATGAGAAGTAACTGTAATTTCGATGCAAATTATGACAGGTAACTGTAACTTCGTTACTAATTATGACAAGTAACTGTAATTTTGTAACAAATTATGGCAGGTAACAGTACCTTCGATACTAATTATGACAGGTAACTGTAACTTCGATACTAATTATGACAAGGAACTGTAATTTCGATACAAATTATGGCAGGTAACTGTAACTTTGATACTAATTATGACAGGTAACAGTAACTTAGATACTAATTAAGACAAGTAACTGTAACTTCGTTACTAATTATGACAAGTAACTCTAATTTTGATAAAAAATTATGGCAGGTAACTGTAACTTCGGTACTAATTAATACAGGTAACAGTAACTTCGATACTAATTATGACAGGTTACTGAAACATCGTTACTAATGATGTCAAGTAACTGTAACTTCGATACTAATTATGACAAGTAACTGTAACTTCGATACTTATTATGACAGGTAACTGTAACTTCATTACTAATTATGACAAGAAACTGTAACTTCGATACAAATTATGACAGGTAACTGTAACTTCGATACTAATTATGACAAGTAACTGTAACTTCGATACTAATTATGACAAGTAACTGTAACTACGATACTAATTGTGACAGGTAACAGTAACTTCGATATTAATTATGAAAAGTAACAGTTACTTCGAGACTAATTATGACAAGTAATTGTAATTTCGATACAAATTTTGGCAGGTAACTGTAACTTCGATACTAATTATGACAGGTAACAGTAACTTTGATACAAATTATGACAAGTAACTGTAACTTCGATACTAATTATGGCAGGTAACTGTATCTTCGTTACTAATTATGACAAGTAACTGTAATTTCGATACAAATTATGGCAGGTAACTGTAACTTCGATACTAATTATGACAGGTAACAGTAACTTCGATACTAATTAGGACAAGTAACAGTAACTTCGATACTAATTATGACAAGTGACTGTAACTTCGATACTAATTATGACAGGTAACTGTAACTTCGTTACTAATTATGACAATAACTGTAATTTCGATACAAATTTTGGCAGGTAACGGTAACTTCGATACTAATTATGACAGGTAACAGTAACTTCGATACTAATTCTGACAAGTAACTGTAACTTCGATACTAATTATGACAGGTAACTGTAACTTCGTTACTAATTATGAAAAGGAACTGTAATTTCGATACAAATTATGGCAGGTAACTGTAACTTCGATACAAATTACGAGAGGTAACTGTAACTTCGATACAAATTATGACAAGAATCTCTAACTTCGTTACTAATTATGACAAGTAACTGTAATTTTGATAAAAAATTATGGTAGGTAACTGTAACTTCAATACTAATTATGACAGGTAACAGTAACTTCGATACTAATAATGACAGGTAACTGTTACTTCGTTACTAATTATGACAAGTAACTTTAATTTCGATACTAATTATGGCAGGTAACTGTAACTTCGTTACTAATTATGACAAGTCCCTGTAATTTCGATACAAATTATGGCAGGTAACTATAATTTCGATACTAATTATGACAGGTAACAGAACTTCGATACTAATTATGACAGGAAACTTTTACTTCGTTACTAATTATGACAAGTAACTGTAATTTCGATACAAATTATGACAGGTAACTGTAACTTCGTTACTAATTATGACAAGTAACTGTAATTTCGGTACAAATTATGGCAGGTAAGAGTACCTTCGGTACTAATTATGACAGGTAACTGTAATTTCGATACTAATTATGGCAAGGAACTGTAATTTCGATACATTTATGGCAGCTAACTGTAACTTCGATACTAATTATGACAGGTGACAGTAACATCGATACTAATTATGACAAGTAACTATAACTTCGATACAAATTATGACAGGTAACAGTAACTTCGATACTAATTATGACAAGAAACTCTACCTTCGTTACTAATTATGACAAGTAACTGTAATTTTGATAAAAAAATTTGGTAGGTAACTGTAACTTCAATACTAATTATGACAGGTAACAGTAACTTCGATACTAAATATGATAGGTAACTGTAACATCGTTACTAATTATGACAAATAACTTTAATTTCGATACTAATTATGGCAGGTAACTGTAACTTCGTTACTAATTATGACAAGTCCCTGTAATTTCGATACAAATTATGGCAGGTAACTGTAACTTCGATACTAATTATGACAGGTAACTGTATCTTCGTTACTAATTATGACAAGTAACTGTAATTTCGATACAAATTTTGGCAGGTAACGGTAACTTCGATACTAATTATGACAGGTAACAGTAACTTCGATACTAATTATGACAAGTAACTGTAACTTCGATACTAATTATGACCGGTAACTGTAACTTCGTTACTAATTATGAAAAGTAACTGTAATTTCGATACAAATTATGAGAGGTAACTGTAACTTCGATATTAATTATGACAAGAAATTCTAACATCGTTACTAATTATGACAAGTAACTATAATTTTGATAAAAAATTATGGTAGGTAACTGTAACTTCAATACTAATTATGACAGGTAACAGTAACTTCGATACTAATTATGACAGGTAACTGTTACTTCGTTACTAATTATGACAAGTAACTTTAATTTCGATACTAATTATGGCAGCTAACTGTAATTTCGTTACTAATTAAGACAAGTCCCTGTAATTTCGATAAAAATTATGGCAGGTTACTGTAATTTCGATACTAATTATGACAGGTAACAGAACTTCAATACTAATTATGACAGGAAACTTTAACTTCGTTACTAATTATGACAAGTAACTGTAATTTCGATACAAATTATGACAGGTAACTGTAACTTCGTTACTAATTATGACAAGTAACTGTAATTTCGATACAAATTATGGCAGGTAACAGTACCTTCGGTACTAATTATGACAGGTAACTGTAACTTCGATACTAATTATGGCAAGGAACTGTAATTTCGATACAAATTATGGCAGGTAACTGTAACTTCGAAACTAATTATGACAGGTGACAGTAACTTCGATACTAATTATGACAAGTAACTATAACTTCGATACAAATTATGACAGGTAACAGTAACTTCGATACTAATTATGACAAGAAACTCTACCTTCGTTACTAATTATGACAAGAAACTGTAATTTTGATTAAAAAAATTGGTAGGTAACTCTAACTTCAATACTAATTATGACAGGTAACAGTAACTTCGATACTAAATATTACAGGTAACTGTAAGATCGTTACTAATTATGACAAATAACTTTAATTTCGATACTAATTATGGCAGGTTACTGTAACTTCGTTACTAATTATGACAAGTCCCTGTAATTTCGATACAAATTATGGCAGGTGACTGTAACTTCGATACTAATTATGACAAGTCCCTGTAATTCCGATACAAATTATGGCAGGTAACTGTAACTTCCTTACTAATTATGACAGGTAACAGTAACTTCGAAACTAATTATGACAGGAAACTGTAACTTCATTACTAATTATGACAAGTAACTGTAATTTCGATACAAATTATGACAGGTAACTGTAACTTCGTTACTAATTATGACAAGTAACAGTACCTTCGATACTAATTATGACAAGTAACTATAACATCGATACAAGTTATGACAGGTAACTGTAACTTCGATAATATTTATGACAAGTCCCTGTAATTTCGATACAAATTATGGCAGGTAACTGTAACTTCCATACTAATTATGACAGGTAACACTAACTTCGATACTAATTATGACAGGAAACTGTAACTTCGTTACTAATTTTGACAAGTAACTTTATTTTCGATACTAATTATGGCAGCTAACTGTAATTTCGTTACTAATTAAGACAAGTCCCTGTAATTTCGATACAAATTATGGCAGGTAACTGTAACCTTGATACTAATTATGACAGGTAACAGTAACTTAGATACTAATTAAGACAAGTAACTGTAACTTCGTTACTTATTATGACAAGTAACCCTAATTTTGATAAAAAAATTATGGCAGGTAACTGTAACTTCGGTACTAATTAATACAGGTAACAGTAACTTCGATACTAATTATGACAGGTCACTGTAACATCGTTACTAATGATGTCAAGTAACTGTAACTTCGATACTAATTATGACAAGTAACTGTAACTTCGATACTTATTATGACAGGTAACTGTAACTTCATTACTAATTATGACAAGAAACTGTAACTTCGATACAAATTATTACAGGTAACAGTAATTTCGATACTAATTATGACAAGTAACTGTAACTTCGATACTAATTATGACAAGTAACTGTAACTACGATACTAATTGTGACAGGTAACAGTAACTTCGATATTAATTATGAAAAGTAACAGTTACTTCGATACTAATTATGACAAGTAATTGTAATTTCGATACAAATTTTGGCAGGTAACTGTAACTTCGATACTAATTATGACAGGTAACAGTAACTTTGATACTAATTATGACAAGTAACTGTAACTTCGATACTAATTATGGCAGGTAACTGTAACTTCGTTACTAATTATGACAAGTAACTGTAATTTCGATACAAATTATGGCAGGTAACTGTAACTTCGATACTAATTATGACAGGTAACAGTAACTTCGATACTAATTAGGACAAGTAACAGTAACTTCGATACTAATTACGACAAGTGACTGTAACTTCGATACTAATTATGACAGGTAACTGTAACTTCGTTACTAATTATGACAATAACTGTAATTTCGATACAAATTTTGGCAGGTAACGGTAACTTCGATACTAATTATGACAGGTAACAGTAACTTCGATACTAATTATGACAAGTAACTGTAACATCGATACTAATTATGACAGGTAACTGTAACTTCGTTACTAATTATGAAAAGTAACTGTAATTCCGATACAAATTATGGCAGGTAACTGTAACTTCGATACTAATTATTACAGGTCACAGTATCTTCGATACCAATTATGACAAGTAACTATAACTTCGATAAAAATTATGAGAGGTAACTGTAACTTCGATACTAATTATGACAAGAAACTCTAACTTCGTTACTAATTATGACAAATAACTGTAATTTTGATAAAAAAAATTATGGTAGGTAACTGTAACTTCAATACTAATTATGACAGGTAACAGTAACTTCGATACAAATTATGACAGGTAACTGTTACTTCGTTACTAATTATGACAAGTAACTTTAATTTCGATACTAATTATGGCAGGTAACTGTAACTTCGTTACTAATTATGACAAGTCCCTGTAATTTCGATACAAATTATGGCAGGTAACTATAATTTCGATACTAATTATGACAGGTAACAGAACTTCGATACTAATTATGACAGGAAACTTTAACTTCGTTACTAATTATGACAAGTAACTGTAATTTCGATACAAATTATGACAGGTAACTGTAACTTCGTTACTAATTATGACAAGTAACTGTAATTTCGATACAAATTATGGCAGATAACAGTACCTTCGGTACTAATTATGACAGGTAACTGTAACTTCGATACTAATTATGGAAAGGAACTGTAATTTCGATACATTTATGGCAGGTAACTGTAACTTCGATACTAATTATGACAGGTGACAGTAACTTTGATACTAATTATGACAAGTAACTATTACTTCGATACAAATTATGACAGGTAACAGTAACTTCGATACTAATTATGACAAGAAACTCTACCTTCGTTACTAATTATGACAAGTTACTGTAATTTTGATTAAAAAATTTGGTAGGTAACTGTAACTTCAATACTAATTATGACAGGTAACAGTAACTTCGATGCTAATTATGACTGGTAACAGTAACGTCGATACTAATTATGACAAGTAACAGTACCTTCGATGCTAATTATGACTGGTAACTGTAACATCGATACTAATTAAGACAAGGAACAGTAATTTCGATACAAATTATGGCAGGTAACTGTCACTTCGTTACTAATTATGACAAGTAACTGTAATTTCGATACAAATTTTGGCAGGTAACTGTAACTTCGATACTATTTATGACAAGTCCCTGTAATTTCGATACAAATTATGGCAGGTAACAGTAACTTCCATACTAATTATGACAGGTAACACTAACTTCGATACTAATTATGACAGGAAACTGTAACTTCGTTACTAATTTTGACAAGTAACTGTAATTTCGATACAAAATATGACAGGTAACTGTAAATTCGTTACTAATTATGACAAGTAACAGTAACTTCGATGCTAATTATGACAGGGAACTGTAACTTCGATACTTATTATGACAAGGAACTGTAACTTCCATACTAATAAGACAGGTAACTGTAACTTCGTTACTAATTAAGACAAGTAACTGTAATTTTGATACAAATTTTGGCAGGTAACTGTCACCTCGATATTAATTATGACAGGTAACAGTAACTTCGATACTAATTATGACAAGTAACTGTAACTTCGATACTAATTATGACAGGTACCTGTAACTTCGTTACTAATTATGACATGTAACTGTAATTTCGATACAAATTAAGGCAGGTAACTGTAACTTCGTTACTAATTACTACATGTAACTGTAATTTCGATACTAATTATGAGAGGTAACAGTAACCTCGATGCTAATTATGACAGGTAACTGCAACTTCGTTACTAATTATGACAAGTAACTGTAATTTCGATACTAATTATTGCAGGTAACTGTAACTTCGTTACTAATTATGAGAAGTAACTGTAATTTCGATGCAAATTATGACAGGTAACTGTAACTTCGTTACTAATTATGACAAGTAACTGTAATTTTGTAACAAATTATGGCAGGTAACAGTACCTTCGATACTAATTATGACAGGTAACTGTAACTTCGATACTAATTATGACAAGGAACTGTAATTTCGATACAAATTATGGCAGGTAACTGTAACTTTGATACTAATTATGACAGGTAACAGTAACTTAGATACTAATTAAGACAAGTAACTGTAACTTCGTTACTAATTATGACAAGTAACCCTAATTTTGATAAAAAATTATGGCAGGTAACTGTAACTTCGGTACTAATTAATACAGGTAACAGTAACTTCGATACTAATTATGACAGGTTACTGTAACATCGTTACTAATGATGTCAAGTAACTGTAACTTCGATACTAATTATGACAAGTAACTGTAACTTCGATACTTATTATGACAGGTAACTGTAACTTCATTACTAATTATGACAAGAAACTGTAACTTCGATACAAATTATGACAGGTAACTGTAACTTCGATACTAATTATGACAAGTAACTGTAACTTCGATACTTATTATGACAAGTAACTGTAACTACGATACTAATTGTGACAGGTAACAGTAACTTCGATATTAATTATGAAAAGTAACAGTTACTTCGATACAAATTATGACAAGTAATTGTAATTTCGATACAAATTTTGGCAGGTAACTGTAACTTCGATACTAATTATGACAGGTAACAGTAACATTGATACTAATTATGACAAGTAACTGTAACTTCGATACTAATTATGGCAGGTAACTGTAACTTCGTTACTAATTATGACAAGTAACTGAAATTTCGATACAAATTATGGCAGGTAACTGTAACTTCGATACTAATTATGACAGGTAACAGTAACTTCGATACTAATTAGGACAAGTAACAGTAACTTCGATACTAATTACGACAAGTGACTGTAACTTCGATACTAATTATGACAGGTAACTGTAACTTCGTTACTAATTATGAAAAGTAACTGTAATTCCGATACAAATTATGGCAGGTAACTGTAACTTCGATACTAACTATTACAGGTCACAGTATCTTCGATACCAATTATGACAAGTAACTATAACTTCGATAAAAATTATGAGAGGTAACTGTAACTTCGATACTAATTATGACAAGAAACTCTAACTTCGTTACTAATTATGACAAATAACTGTAATTTTGATAAAAAAAATTATGGTAGGTAACTGTAACTTCAATACTAATTATGACAGGTAACAGTAACTTCGATACAAATTATGACAGGTAACTGTTACTTCGTTACTAATTATGACAAGTAACTTTAATTTCGATACTAATTATGGCAGGTAACTGTAACTTCGTTACTAATTATGACAAGTCCCTGTAATTTCGATACAAATTATGGAAGGTAACTATAATTTCGATACTAATTATGACAGGTAACAGAACTTCGATACTAATTATGACAGGAAACTTTAACTTCGTTACTAATTATGACAAGTAACTGTAATTTCGATACAAATTATGACAGGTAACTGTAACTTCGTTACTAATTATGACAAGTAACTGTAATTTCGATACAAATTATGGCAGATAACAGTACCTTCGGTACTAATTATGACAGGTAATTGTAACTTCGATACTAATTATGGAAAGGAACTGTAATTTCGATACATTTATGGCAGGTAACTGTAACTTCGATACTAATTATGACAGGTGACAGTAACTTCGATACTAATTATGACAAGTAACTATTACTTCGATACAAATTATGACAGGTAACAGTAACTTCGATACTAATTATGACAAGAAACTCTACCTTCGTTACTAATTATGACAAGTAACTGTAATTTTGATTAAAAAATTTGGTAGGTAACTGTAACTTCAATACTAATTATGACAGGTAACAGTAACTTCGATACTAAATATGACAAGTAACAGTACCTTCGATACTAATTATGACAAGTAACTATAACATCGATACAAGTTATGACAGGTAACTGTAACTTCGATAATATTTATGACAAGTCCCTGTAATTTCGATACAAATTATGGCAGGTAACTGTAACTTCCATACTAATTATGACAGGTAACACTAACTTCGATACTAATTATGACAGGAAACTGTAACTTCGTTACTAATTTTGACAAGTAACTGTAATTTCGATACAAAATATGACAGGTAACTGTAAATTCGTTACTAATTATGACAAGTAACAGTAACTTCGATGCTAATTATGACTGGTAACAGTAACGTCGATACTAATTATGACAAGTAACAGTACCTTCGATGCTAATTATGACTGGTAACTGTAACATCGATACTAATTATGACAAGGAACTGTAATTTCGATACAAATTATGGCAGGTAACTGTCACTTCGTTACTAATTATGACAAGTAACTGTAATTTCGATACAAATTTTGGCAGGTAACTGTAACTTCGATACTATTTATGACAAGTCCCTGTAATTTCGATACAAATTATGGCAGGTAACTGTAACTTCCATACTAATTATGACAGGTAACACTAACTTCGACACTAATTATGACAGGAAACTGTAACTTCGTTACTAATTTTGACAAGTAACTGTAATTTCGATACAAAATATGACAGGTAACTGTAAATTCGTTACTAATTATGACAAGTAACAGTAACTTCGATGCTAATTATGACAGGGAACTGTAACTTCGATACTTATTATGACAAGGAACTGTAACTTCCTTACTAATAAGACAGGTAACTGTAACTTCGTTACTAATTATGACAAGTAACTGTAATTTTGATACAAATTTTGGCAGGTAACTGTCACCTCGATATTAATTATGACAGGTAACAGTAACTTCGATACTAATTATGACAAGTAACTGTAACTTCGATACTAATTATGACAGGTACCTGTAACTTCGTTACTAATTATAACATTATGACAAATTAAGGCAAGTAACTGTAACTTCGTTACTAATTATTACATGTAACTGTAATTTCGATACTAATTATGAGAGGTAACAGTAACCTCGATGCTAATTATGACAGGTAACTGCAACTTCGTTACTAATTATGACAAGTAACTGTAATTTCGATACTAATTATTGCAGGTAACTGTAACTTCGTTACTAATTATGAGAAGTAACTGTAATTTCGATGCAAATTATGACAGGTAACTGTAACTTCGTTACTAATTATGACAAGTAACTGTAATTTTGTAACAAATTATGGCAGGTAACAGTACCTTCGATACTAATTAGGACAGGTAACTGTAACTTCGATACTAATTATGACAAGGAACTGTAATTTCGATACAAATTATGGCAGGTAACTGTAACTTTGATACTAATTATGACAGGTAACAGTAACTTAGATACTAATTAAGACAAGTAACTGTAACTTCGTTACTAATTATGACAAGTAACCCTAATTTTGATAAAAAATTATGGCAGGTAACTGTATCTTCGGTACTAATTTATACAGGTAACAGTAACTTCGATACTAATTATGACAGGTTACTGTAACATCGTTACTAATGATGTCAAGTAACTGTAACTTCGATACTAATTATGACAAGTAACTGTAACTTCGATACTTATTATGACAGGTAACTGTAACTTCATTACTAATTATGACAAGAAACTGTAACTTCGATACAAATTATGACAGGTAACTGTAACTTCGATACTAATTATGACAAGTAACTGTAACTTCGATACTAATTATGACAAGTAACTGTAACTACGATACTAATTGTGACAGGTAAGAGTAACTTCGATATTAATTATGAAAAGTAACAGTTACTTCGATACTAATTATGACAAGTAATTGTAATTTCGATACAAATTTTGGCAGGTAACTGTAACTTCGATACTAATTATGACAGGTAACAGTAACATTGATACTAATTATGACAAGTAACTGTAACTTCGATACTAATTATGGCAGGTAACTGTAACTTCGTTACTAATTATGACAAGTAACTGTAATTTCGATACAAATTATGGCAGGTAACTGTAACTTCGATACTAATTATGACAGGTAACAGTAACTTCGATACTAATTAGGACAAGTAACAGTAACTTCGATACTAATTACGACAAGTGACTGTAACTTCGATACTAATTATGACAGGTAACTGTAACTTCGTTACTAATTATGACAATAACTGTAATTTCGATACAAATTTTGGCAGGTAACGGTAACTTCGATACTAATTATGACAGGTAACAGTAACTTCGATACTAATTATGACAAGTAACTGTAACATCGATACTAATTATGACAGGTAACTGTAACTTCGTTACTAATTATGAAAAGTAACTGTAATTCCGATACAAATTATGGCAGGTAACTGTAACTTCGATACTAATTATTACAGGTCACAGTATCTTCGATACCAATTATGACAAGTAACTATAACTTCGATAAAAATTATGAGAGGTAACTGTAACTTCGATACTAATTATGACAAGAAACTCTAACTTCGTTACTAATTATGACAAATAACTGTAATTTTGATAAAAAAAATTATGGTAGGTAACTGTAACTTCAATACTAATTATGACAGGTAACAGTAACTTCGATACAAATTATGACAGGTAACTGTTACTTCGTTACTAATTATGACAAGTAACTTTAATTTCGATACTAATTATGGCAGGTAACTGTAACTTCGTTACTAATTATGACAAGTCCCTGTAATTTCGATACAAATTATGGCAGGTAACTATAATTTCGATACTAATTATGACAGGTAACAGAACTTCGATACTAATTATGACAGGAAACTTTAACTTCGTTACTAATTATGACAAGTAACTGTAATTTCGATACAAATTATGACAGGTAACTGTAACTTCGTTACTAATTATGACAAGTAACTGTAATTTCGATACAAATTATGGCAGATAACAGTACCTTCGGTACTAATTATGACAGGTAACTGTAACTTCGATACTAATTATGGAAAGGAACTGTAATTTCGATACATTTATGGCAGGTAACTGTAACTTCGATACTAATTATGACAGGTGACAGTAACTTCGATACTAATTATGACAAGTAACTATTACTTCGATACAAATTATGACAGGTAACAGTAACTTCGATACTAATTATGACAAGAAACTCTACCTTCGTTACTAATTATGACAAGTAACTGTAATTTTGATTAAAAAATTTGGTAGGTAACTGTAACTTCAATACTAATTATGACAGGTAACAGTAACTTCGATACTAAATATGACAAGTAACAGTACCTTCGATACTAATTATGACAAGTAACTATAACATCGATACAAGTTATGACAGGTAACTGTAACTTCGATAATATTTATGACAAGTCCCTGTAATTTCGATACAAATTATGGCAGGTAACTGTAACTTCCATACTAATTATGACAGGTAACACTAACTTCGATACTAATTATGACAGGAAACTGTAACTTCGTTACTAATTTTGACAAGTAACTGTAATTTCGATACAAAATATGACAGGTAACTGTACATTCGTTACTAATTATGACAAGTAACAGTAACTTCGATGCTAATTATGACTGGTAACAGTAACGTCGATACTAATTATGACAAGTAACAGTACCTTCGATGCTAATTATGACTGGTAACTGTAACATCGATACTAATTATGACAAGGAACTGTAATTTCGATACAAATTATGGCAGGTAACTGTCACTTCGTTACTAATTATGACAAGTAACTGTAATTTCGATACAAATTTTGGCAGGTAACTGTAACTTCGATACTATTTATGACAAGTCCCTGTAATTTCGATACAAATTATGGCAGGTAACTGTAACTTCCATACTAATTATGACAGGTAACACTAACTTCGACACTAATTATGACAGGAAACTGTAACTTCGTTACTAATTTTGACAAGTAACTGTAATTTCGATACAAAATATGACAGGCAACTGTAAATTCGTTACTAATTATGACAAGTAACAGTAACTTCGATGCTAATTATGACAGGGAACTGTAACTTCGATACTTATTATGACAAGGAACTGTAACTTCCATACTAATAAGACAGGTAACTGTAACTTCGTTACTAATTATGACAAGTAACTGTAATTTTGATACAAATTTTGGCAGGTAACTGTCACCTCGATATTAATTATGACAGGTAACAGTAACTTCGATACTAATTATGACAAGTAACTGTAACTTCGATACTAATTATGACAGGTACCTGTAACTTCGTTACTAATTATGACATGTAACTGTAATTTCGATACAAATTAAGGCAGGTAACTGTAACTTCGTTACTAATTATTACATGTAACTGTAATTTCGATACTAATTATGAGAGGTAACAGTAACCTCGATGCTAATTATGACAGGTAACTGCAACTTCGTTACTAATTATGACAAGTAACTGTAATTTCGATACTAATTATTGCAGGTAACTGTAACTTCGTTACTAATTATGAGAAGTAACTGTAATTTCGATGCAAATTATGACAGGTAACTGTAACTTCGTTACTAATTATGACATATAACTGCAATTTTGTAACAAATTATGGCAGGTAACAGTACCTTCGATACTAATTATGACAGGTAACTGTAACTTCGATAATAATTATGACAAGGAACTGTAATTTCGATACAAATTATGGCAGGTAACTGTAACTTTGATACTAATTATGACAGGTAACAGTAACTTAGATACTAATTAAGACAAGTAACTGTAACTTCGTTACTAATTATGACAAGTAACCCTAATTTTGATAAAAAATTATGGCAGGTAACTGTATCTTCGGTACTAATTTATACAGGTAACAGTAACATCGATACTAATTATGACAGGTTACTGTAACATCGTTACTAATGATGTCAAGTAACTGTAACTTCGATACTAATTATGACAAGTAACTGTAACTTCGATACTTATTATGACAGGTAACTGTAACTTCATTACTAATTATGACAAGAAACTGTAACTTCGATACAAATTATGACAGGTAACTGTAACTTCGATACTAATTATGACAAGTAACTGTAACTTCGATACTAATTATGACAAGTAACTGTAACTACGATACTAATTGTGACAGGTAAGAGTAACTTCGATATTAATTATGAAAAGTAACAGTTACTTCGATACTAATTATGACAAGTAATTGTAATTTCGATACAAATTTTGGCAGGTAACTGTAACTTCGATACTAATTATGACAGGTAACAGTAACTTTGATACTAATTATGACAAGTAACTGTAACTTCGATACTAATTATGGCAGGTAACTGTAACTTCGTTACTAATTATGACAAGTAACTGTAATTTCGATACAAATTATGGCAGGTAACTGTAACTTCGATACTAATTATGACAGGTAACAGTAACTTCGATACTAATTAGGACAAGTAACAGTAACTTCGATACTAATTACGACAAGTGACTGTATCTTCGATACTAATTATGACAGGTAACTGTAACTTCGTTACTAATTATGACAATAACTGTAATTTCGATACAAATTTTGGCAGGTAACGGTAACTTCGATACTAATTATGACAGGTAACAGTAACTTCGATACTAATTATGACAAGTAACTGTAACTTCGATACTAATTATGACAGGTAACTGTAACTTCGTTACTTATTATGAAAAGTAACTGTAATTCCGATACAAATTATGGCAGGTAACTGTAACTTCGATACTAATTATTACAGGTCACAGTATCTTCGATACCAATTATGACAAGTAACTATAACTTCGATAAAAATTATGAGAGGTAAATGTAACTTCGATACTAATTATGACAAGAAACTCTAACTTCGTTACTAATTATGACAAATAACTGTAATTTTGATAAAAAAATTATGGTAGGTAACTGTAACTTCAATACTAATTATGACAGGTAACAGTAACTTCGATACTAATTATGACAGGTAACTGTTACTTCGTTACTAATTATGACAAGTAACTTTAATTTCGATACTAATTATGGCAGGTAACTGTAACTTCGTTACTAATTATGACAAGTCCCTGTAATTTCGATACAAATTATGGCAGGTAACTATAATTTCGATACTAATTATGACAGGTAACAGAACTTCGATACTAATTATGACAGGAAACTTTAACTTCGTTACTAATTATGACAAGTAACTGTAATTTCGATACAAATTATGACAGGTAACTGTAACTTCGTTACTAATTATGACAAGTAACTGTAATTTCGATACAAATTATGGCAGATAACAGTACCTTCGGTACAAATTATGACAGGTAACTGTAACTTCGATACTAATTATGGAAAGGAACTGTAATTTCGATATATTTATGGCAGGTAACTGTAACTTCGATACTAATTATGACAGGTGACAGTAACTTCGATACTAATTATGACAACTAACTATTACTTCGATACAAATTATGACAGGTAACAGTAACTTCGATACTAATTATGACAAGAAACTCTACCTTCGTTACTAATTATGACAAGTAACTGTAATTTTGATTAAAAAATTTGGTAGGTAACTGTAACTTCAATACTAATTATGACAGGTAACAGTAACTTCGATACTAAATATGACAGGTAACTGTAACATCGTTACTAATTATGACAAATAACTTTAATTTCGTTACCAATTATGGCAGGTAACTGTAACTTCGTTACTAATTATGACAAGTCCCTGTAATTTCGATACAAATTATGGCAGGTAACTGTAACTTCGATACTAATTATGACAACTCCCTGTAATTTCGATACAAATTATGGCAGGTAACTGTAACTTCCTTACTAATTATGACAGGTAACAGTAACTTCGAAACTAATTATGACAGGAAACTGTAACTTCATTACTAATTATGACAAGTAACTGTAATTTCGATACAAATTATGACAGGTAACTGTAACTTCGTTACTAATTATGACAAGTAACAGTACCTTCGATACTAATTATGACAAGTAACTATAACTTCGATACAAATTATGACAGGTAACTGTAACTTCGATACTAATTATGACAAGAAACTCTAACTTCGTTACTAATTATGACAAGTAACTGTAATTTTGATATAAAAAATTATGGTAGGTAACTGTAACTTCAATACTAATTATGACAGGTAACAGTAACGTCGATGCTAATTATGACAAGTAACAGTACCTTCGATGCTAATTATGACAGGTAACTGTAACTTCGATACTAATTATGACAAGGAACTGTAATTTCAATACAAATTATGACAGGTAACTGTTACTTCATTACTAATTATGACAAGTAACAGTACCTTCGATGCTAATTATGACAGGTAACTGTAACTTCGATACTAATTATGACAAGAAACTCTAACTTCGTTACTAATTATGACAAGTAACTGTAATTTTGATAAAAATTATGGTAGGTAACTGTAACTTTAATACTAATTATGACAGGTAACAGTAACTTCGATACTAATTATGACAGGTAACTGTAACTTCGTTACTAATTATGACAAGTAACTTTAATTTCGATACTAATTATGACAGGTAACTGTAACTTCGTTACGAATTATGACAAGTCCCTGTAATTTCGATACAAATTATGGCAGGTAACTGTAATTTCGATACTAATTATGACAGGTAAAAGTAACTTCGATACTAATTATGACAGGAAACTGTAACTTCGTTACTAATTATGACAAGTAACTGTAATTTCGATACAAATTATGACAGGTAACTGTAACTTCGTTACTAATTATGACAAGTAACTGTAATTTCGATACAAATTATGGCAGGTAACAGTACCTTCGAAACTAATTATGACAGGTATCTGTAACGTCGATACTAATTATGGCAGGGAAATTTAATTTCGATAGAAATCATGGCAGGTAACTGTAACTTCGATACTAATTATGACAGGTGACAGTAACTTCGATACTAATTATGACAAGTAACTTTTACTTCGATACAAATTATGACAGGTAACAGTAACTTCGATACTAATTATTACAATAAACTCTACCTTCGTTACTAATTATGACAGGTAACTGTAATTTTGATAAAAAATTATGGTAGGTAACTGTACCTTCAATACTAATTATGACAGGTAACAGTAACTTCGATAATAATTATGACAGGTAACTGTACTTCGTTACTAATTATGACAAATAACTTTAATTTCGATACTAATTATGGCAGGTAACTGTAACTTCGTTACTAATTATGACAAGTCCCTGTAATTTCGATACAAATTATGACAGGTAACTGTAACATCGATACAAATTATGACAAGTAACTGTAACTTGGATACTAAGTATGACAGGTAACTGTACCTTCGTTACAAATTATGGCAGGTAACGGTAACTTCGATACTAATTATGACAGGTAACTGTAGCTTCGTTACTAATTATGACAGGTAACAGTAACTTCGATACTAATTATGACAAGTAAGTATAACTTCGATACAAATTATGACAGGTAATGGTAACTTCGATACTAATTATGACAAGTCCCTGTAATTTCGATACAAATTATGGCAGGTAACTGAAACTTCGATACTAATTATGACAAGTAACTGTAACTTCGATACTAATTATGACAGGTAACTGTACTTTCGTTACAAATTATGGCAGGTAACTGTAACTTCGATACTAATTATGACAGGTAACTGTAACTTCGTTACTAATTATGACTGGTAACTGTAACTTCGATACTAATTATGACAAGGAACTGTAATTTCGATACAAATTATGGCAGGTAACTGTCACTTCGTAACTAATTATGACAAGTAACTGTAATTTCGATACAAATTTTGGCAGGTAACTGTAACTTCGATTTTATTTATGACAAGTCCCTTTAAATTCGATACAAATTATGGCAGGTAACTGTAACTTCCATACTAATTATGACAGGTAACAGTAACTTCGATACTAATTATGACAGGAAACTGTAATTTCGTTACTAATTTTGACAAGTAACTGTAATTTCGATACAAATTATGACAGGTAACTGTAAATTCGTTACTAATTATGACAAGTAACAGTACCTTCGATGCTAATTATGACAGGAAACTGTAACTTCGATACTTATTATGACAAGGAACTGTAACTTCCATACTAATTATGACAGGTAACTGTAACTTTGTTACTAATTATGACAAGTAACTGTAATTTCGATACAAATTTTGGCAGGTAACTGTCACCTCGATACTAATTATGACAGGTAACAGTAACTTCGATACTAATTATGACAAGTAACTGTAACTTCGATACTAATTATGACAGGTAACTGTAACGTCGTTACTAATTATGACATGTAACTGTAATTTCGATACAAATTATGGCAGGTAACAGTAACTTCGTTACTAATTATTACAAGTAACTGTAATTTCGATACTAATTATGAGAGGTAACAGTAACCTCGATGCTAATTATGACAGGTAACTGCAACTTCGTTTCTAATTATGACAAGTAACTGTAATTTCGATACTAATTATTGCAGGTAACTGTAACTTCGTTACTAATTATGAGAAGTAACTGTAATTTCGATGCAAATTATGACAGGTAACTGTAACTTCGTTACTAATTATGACAAGTAACTGTAATTTTGTTACAAATTATGGCAGGTAACAGTACCTTCGATACTAATTATGACAGGTAACTGTAACTTCGATACTAATTAAGACAAGTAACTGTAACTTCGTCCCTAATTATGACAAGTAACTCTAATTTTGATAAAAAAATTAGCAGGTAACTGTAACTTCGGTACTAATTAATACAGGTAACAGTAACTTCGATATTAATTATGACAGGTTACTGTAACATCGTTACTAATGATGTCAAGTAACTGTAACTTCGATACTAATTATGACAAGTAACTGTAACTTCGATACTTATTATGGCAGATAACTGTAACTTCATTACTAATTATGACAAGAAACGGTAACTTCGATACAAATTATGACAGGTAACTGTAACTTCGATACTAATTATGACAAGTAACTGTAACTTCGATACTAATTATGACAAGTAACTGTAACTTCGATACTAATTGTGACAGGTAACAGTATCTTCGATATTAATTATGACAAGTAACAGTTACTTCGATACTAATTATGACAAGTAATTGTAACTTCGATACTAATTATGGCAGGTAACTGTAACTTCGTTACTAATTATGACAAGTAACTGTAATTTCGATACAAATTATGGCAGGTAACTGTAACTTCGATACTAATGATGACAGGTAACAGTAACTTCGATGCTAATTATGGCAGGTAACTGTAACTTCGATAATAATTATGGCAGGTGTCAGTAACTTCGGTACTAATTATGACAAGTAACTGTAACTTCGATGCAAATTACGAGAGGTAACTGTAACTTCGATACTAATTATGGCAAGAAACTCTAACTTCGTTACTAATTATGACAAGTAACTTTAATTTCGATACTAATTCTTGCAGGTATCTGTAACTTCGTTACGAATTATGACAAGTAACTGTAATTTCGTTACAAATTATGGCAGGTAATTTTAATTTCGATACTAATTATGAAGGGTAACTGTAACTTCGATACTAATTAGGAAAAGTAACAGTAACTTCGATACTAATTATGACAAGTGACTGTAACTTCGATACTAATTATGACAGGTAACTGTAACTTCGTTACTAATTATGACAAGTAACTATAACTTCGATACAAATTACGAGAGGTAACTGTAACTTCGATACTAATTATGGCAAGAAACTCTAACTTCGTTACTAATTATGACAAGTAACTATAATTTTGATAAAAAATTATGGTAGGTAACTGTAACTTCAATACTAATTTTGACAGGTAACAGTAACTTCGATACTAATTATGACAGGTAACTGTTACTTCGTTACTAATTATGACAAGTAACTTTAATTTCGATACTAATTATGGCAGGTAACTGTAATTTCGTTACTAATTATGACAAGTCCCTGTAATTTCGATACAAATTATGGCAGGTTACTGTAATTTCGATACTAATTATGACAGGTAACAGAACTTCAATACTAATTATGACAGGAAACTTAAACATCGTTACTAATTATGACAAGTAACTGTAATTTCGATACAAATTATGACAGGTAACTGTAACTTCGTTACTAATTATGACAAGTAACTGTAATTTCGATACAAATTATGGCAGGTAACAGTACCTTCGGTACTAATTATGACAGGTAACTGTAACTTCGATACTAATTATGGCAAGGAACTGTAATTTCGATAAAAATTATGGCAGGTAACTGTAACTTCGATACTAATTATGACAGGTGACAGCAACTTCGATACTAATTATGACAAGTAACTATAACTTCGATACAAATTATGACAGGTAACAGTAACTTCGATACTAATTATGACAAGAAACTCTACCTTCGTTACTAATTATGACAAGTAACTGTAATTTTGATAAAAAAAATTGGTAGGTAACTCTAACTTCAATACTAATTATGACAGGTAACAGTAACTTCGATACTAAATATGACAGGTAACTGTAAGATCGTTACTAATTATGACAAATAACTTTAATTTCGATACTAATTATGGCAGGTAACTGTAACTTCGTTACTAATTATGACAAGTCCCTGTAATTTCGATACAAATTATGGCAGGTGACTGTAACTTCGATACTAATTATGACAAGTACCTGTAATTTCGATACAAATTATGGCAGGTAACTGTAACTTCCTTACTAATTATGACAGGTAACAGTAACTTCGAAACTAATTATGACAGGAAACTGTAACTTCATTACTAATTATGACAAGTAACGGTAATTTCGATACAAATTATGACAGGTAACTGTAACTTCGTTACTAATTATGACAAGTAACAGTACCTTCGATACTAATTATGACAAGTAACTATAACATCGATACAAACTATGACAGGTAACTGTAACTTCGATACTAATTATGACAAGAAACTCTAACTTCGTTACTAATTATGACAAGTAACTGTAATTTTGATAAAAAAAATTATGGTAGGTAACTGTAACTTCAATACTAATTATGACAGGTAACAGTAACGTCGATACTAATTATGACAAATAACAGTACCTTCGATGCTAATTATGACAGGTAACTGTAACTTCGATACTAATTATGACAAGGAACTGTAATTTCGATACAAATTATGGCAGGTAACTGTAACTTCGTTACTAATTATGACATGTAACTTTAATTTCGATACAAATTTTGGCAGTTAACTGTAACTTCGATACTAATTATGACAAGTCCCTGTAATTTCGATACAAATTATGGCAGGTAACTGTAACTTCCATACTAATTAGGACAGGTAACAGTAACTTCGATATTAATTATGACAGGAAACTGTAACTTCGTTACTAATTATGACAAGTAACTGTAATTTCAATACAAATTATGACAGGTAACTGTTACTTCGTTACTAATTATGACAAGTAACAGTACCTTCGATGCTAATTATGACAGGTAACTGTAACTTCGATACTAATTATGACATGAAACTCTAACTTCGTTACTAATTATGACAAGTAACAGTAATTTTGATAAAAATTATGGTAGGTAACTGTAACTTCAATACTAATTATGACAGGTTACAGTAACTTCGATACTAATTATGACAGGTAACTGTAACTTCGTTACTAATTATGACAAGTAACTTTAATTTCGATACTAATTATGGCAGGTATCTGTAACTTCGTTACGAATTATGACAAGTCCCTGTAATTTCGATACAAATTATGGCAGGTAACTGTAATTTCGATACTAATTATGACAGGTAACTGTAACTTCGTTACTAATTATGACTGGTAACTGTAACTTCGATACTAATTATGACAAGGAACTGTAATTTCGATACAAATTATGGCAGGTAACTGTCACTTCGTTACTAATTATGACAAGTAACTGTAATTTCGATACAAATTTTGGCAGGTAACTGTAACTTCGATTTTATTTATGACAAGTCCCTGTAAATTCGATACAAATTATGGCAGGTAACTGTAACTTCCATACTAATTATGACAGGTAACAGTAACTTCGATACTAATTATGACAGGAAACTGTAATTTCGTTACTAATTTTGACAAGTAACTGTAATTTCGATACAAATTATGACAGGTAACTGTAAATTCGTTACTAATTATGACAAGTAACAGTACCTTCGATGCTAATTATGACAGGAAACTGTAACTTCGATACTTATTATGACAAGGAACTGTAACTTCCATACTAATTATGACAGGTAACTGTAACTTTGTTACTAATTATGACAAGTAACTGTAATTTCGATACAAATTTTGGCAGGTAACTGTCACCTCGATACTAATTATGACAGGTAACAGTAACTTCGATACTAATTATGACAAGTAACTGTAACTTCGATACTAATTATGACAGGTAACTGTAACGTCGTTACTAATTATGACATGTAACTGTAATTTCGATACAAATTATGGCAGGTAACTGTAACTTCGTTACTAATTATTACACGTAACTGTAATTTCGATACTAATTATGAGAGGTAACAGTAACCTCGATGCTAATTATGACAGGTAACTGCAACTTCGTTACTAATTATGACAAGTAACTGTAATATCGATACTAATTATTGCAGGTAACTGTAACTTCGTTACTAATTATGAGAAGTAACTGTAATTTCGATGCAAATTATGACAGGTAACTGTAACTTCGTTACTAATTATGACAAGTAACTGTAATTTTGTTACAAATTATGGCAGGTAACAGTACCTTCGATACTAATTATGACAGGTAACTGTAACTTCGATACTAATTAAGACAAGTAACTGTAACTTCGTTCCTAATTATGACAAGTAACTCTAATTTTGATAAAAAATCATGGCAGGTAACTGTAACTTCGGTACTAATTAATACAGGTAACAGTAACTTCGATATTAATTATGACAGGTTACTGTAACATCGTTACTAATGATGTCAAGTAACTGTAACTTCGATACTAATTATGACAAGTAACTGTAACATCGATACTTATTATGGCAGGTAACTGTAACTTCATTACTAATTATGACAAGAAACTGTAACTTCGATACAAATTATGACAGGTAACTGTAACTTCGATACTAATTATGACAAGTAACTGTAACTTCGATACTAATTATGACAAGTAACTGTAACTTCGATACTAATTGTGACAGGTAACAGTATCTTCGATATTAATTATGACAAGTAACAGTTACTTCGATACTAATTATGACAAGTAATTGTAATTTCGATACAAATTTTGGCAGGTAACTGTAACTTCGGTAGTAATTATGACAGGTAACAGTAACTTTGATACAAATTGTGACAAGTAACTGTAACTTCGATACTAATTAAGGCAGGTAACTGTAACTTCGTTACTAATTATGACAAGTAACTGTAATTTCGATACAAATTATGGCAGGTAACTGTAACTTCGATACTAATGATGACAGGTAACAGTAACTTCGATGCTAATTATGGCAGGTAACTGTAACTTCGATACTAATTATGGCAGGTATCAGTAACTTCGGTACTAATTATGACAAGTAACTGTAACTTCGATACAAATTACGAGAGGTAACTGTAACTTCGATACTAATTATGGCAAGAAACTCTAACTTCGTTACTAATTATGACAAGTAACTTTAATTTCGATACTAATTCTTGCAGGTATCTGTAACTTCGTTACGAATTATGACATGTAACTGTAATTTCGTTACAAATTATGGCAGGTAATTGTAATTTCGATACTAATTATGAAGGGTAACTGTAACTTCGATACTAATTAGGACAAGTAACAGTAACTTCGATACTAATTATGACAAGTGACTGTAACTTCGATACTAATTATGACAGGTAACTGTAACTTCGTTACTAATTATGACAAGTAACTATAACTTCGATACAAATTACGAGAGGTAACTGTAACTTCGATACTAATTATGGCAAGAAACTCTAACTTCTTTACTAATTATGACAAGTAACTATAATTTTGATAAAAAATTATGGTAGGTAACTGTAACTTCAATACTAATTTTGACAGGTAACAGTAACTTCGATACTAATAAGACAGGTAACTGTTACTTCGTTACTAATTATGACAAGTAACTTTAATTTCGATACTAATTATGGCAGGTAACTGTAATTTCGTTACTAATTATGACAAGTCCCCGTAATTTCGATACAAATTATGGCAGGTTACTGTAATTTCGATACTAATTATGACAGGTAACAGAACTTCAATACTAATTATGACAGGAAACTTAAACTTCGTTACTAATTATGACAAGTAACTGTAATTTCGATACAAATTATGACAGGTAACTGTAACTTCGTTACTAATTATGACAAGTAACTGTAATTTCGTTACAAATTATGGCAGGTAACAGTACCTTCGGTACTAATTATGACAGGTAACTGTAACTTCGATACTAATTATGGCAAGGAACTGTAATTTCGATAAAAATTATGGCAGGTAACTGTAACTTCGATACTAATTATGACAGGTGACAGTAACTTCGATACTAATTATGACAAGTAACTATAACTTCGATACAAATTATGACAGGTAACAGTAACTTCGATACTAATTATGACAAGAAACTCTACTTTCGTTACTAATTATGACAAGTAACTGTAATTTTGATAAAAAAATTTGGTAGGTAACTCTAACTTCAATACTAATTATGACAGGTAACAGTAACTTCGATACTAAATATGACAGGTAACTGTAAGATCGTTACTAATTATGACAAATAACTTTAATTTCGATACTAATTATGGCAGGTAACTGTAACTTCGTTACTAATTATGACAAGTCCCTGTAATTTCGATACAAATTATGACAGGTGACTGTAACTTCGATACTAATTATGACAAGTCCCTGTAATTTCGATACAAATTATGGCAGGTAACTGTAACTTCCTTACTAATTATGACAGGTAACAGTAACTTCGAAACTAATTATGACAGGAAACTGTAACTTCATTACTAATTATGACAAGTAACTGTAATTTCGATACAAATTATGACAGGTAACTGTAACTTCGTTACTAATTATGACAAGTAACAGTACCTTCGATACTAATTATGACAAGTAACTATAACATCGATACAAATTATGACAGGTAACTGTAACTTCGATACTAATTATGACAAGAAACTCTAACTTCGTTACTAATTATGACAAGTAACTGTAATTTTGATATAAAAAATTATGGTAGGTAACTGTAACTTCAATACTGATTATGACAGGTAACAGTAACGTCGATACTAATTATGACAAGTAACAGTACCTTCGATGCTAATTATGACAGGTAACTGTAACTTCGATACTAATTATGACAAGGAACTGTAATTTCGATACAAATTATGGCAGGTAACTGTAACTTCGTTACTAATTATGACATGTAACTTTAATTTCGATACAAATTTTGGCAGTTAACTGTAACTTCGATACTAATTATGACAAGTCCCTGTAATTTCGATACAAATTATGGCAGGTAACTGTAACTTCCATACTAATTAGGACAGGTAACAGTAACTTCGATATTAATTATGACAGGAAACTGTAACTTCGTTACTAATTATGACAAGTAACTGTAATTTCAATACAAATTATGACAGGTAACTGTTACTTCGTTACTAATTATGACAAGTAACAGTACCTTCGATGCTAATTATGACAGGTAACTGTAACTTCGATACTAATTATGACATGAAACTCTAACTTCGTTACTAATTATGACAAGTAACTGTAATTTTGATAAAAATTATGGTAGGTAACTGTAACTTCAATACTAATTATGACAGGTTACAGTAACTTCGATACTAATTATGACAGGTAACTGTAACTTCGTTACTAATTATGACAAGTAACTTTAATTTCGATACTAATTCTTGCAGGTATCTGTAACTTCGTTACGAATTATGACAAGTCCCTGTAATTTCGATACAAATTATGGCAGGTAACTGTAATTTCGATACTAATTATGACAGGTAACAGTAACTTCGATACTAATTATGACAGGAAACTGTAACTTCGTTACTAATTATGACAAGTAACTGTAATTTCGATACAAATTATGACAGGTAACTGTAACGTCGATACTAATTATGGCAAGGAAATGTAATTTCGATACAAATCATGGCAGGTAACTGTATCTTCGATACTAATTATG
Source organism: Meconema thalassinum (assembly GCA_946902985.2). Lineage (NCBI taxonomy): Eukaryota > Metazoa > Arthropoda > Insecta > Orthoptera > Tettigoniidae > Meconema > Meconema thalassinum. Next base: position 1,657,712,068 of record OX336388.2, read on the forward strand.
ACAGGTGACAGTAACTTCGATACTAATTATGACAAGTAACTTTTACTTCGATACAAATTATGACAGGTACCAGTAACTTCGATACTAATTATTACAAGAAACTCTACCTTCGTTACTAATTATGACAAGTAACTGTAATTTTGATAAAAAATTATGGTAGGTAACTGTACCTTCAATACTAATTATGACAGGTAACAGTATCTTCGATACTAATTATGACAGGTAACTGTACTTCGTTACTAATTATGACAAATAACTTTAATTTCGATACTAATTATGGTAGGTAACTGTAACTTCATTACTAATTATGACAAGTCCCTGTAATTTCGATACAAATTATGGCAGGTAACTGTAACTTCGATACTAATTATGACAAGTAACTGTAACTTGGATACTAATTATGACAGGTAACTGTAATTTCGTTACAAATTATGGCACGTAACTGTTACTTCGATACTAATTATGACAGGTAACTGTAACTTCGTTAATAATTATGACAGGTAACAATAACTTCGATACTAATTAAGACAAGTAAGTATAACTTCGATACAAATTATGACAGGTTACTGTAACTTCAAAACTAATTATGACTGGTAACAGTAACGTCGATACTAATTATGACAAGTAACAGCACCTTCGATGCTAATTATGACTGGTAACTGTAACTTCGATACTAATTATGACAAGGAACTGTAATTTCGATACAAATTATGGCAGGTAGCTGACACTTCGTTACTAATTATGACAGGTAACTGTAATTTCGATACAAATTTTGGCAGGTAACTGTAACTTCGATACTATTTATGACAAGTCCCTGTAATTTCGATACAAATTATGGCAGGTAACTGTAACTTCCATACTAATTATGACAGGTAACACTAACTTCGATACTAATTATGACAGGAAACTGTAACTTCGTTACTAATTTTGACAAGTAACTGTAATCTCGATACAAATTATGACAGGTAACTGTAAATTCGTTACTAATTATGACAAGTAACAGTACCTTCGATGCTAATTATGACAGGGAACTGTAACTTCGATACTTATTATGACAGGGAACTGTAACTTCCATACTAATTATGACAGGTAACTGCAACTTTGTTACTAATTATGACAAGTAACTGTAATTTCGATACAAATTTTGGCAGGTAACAGTCACCTCGATACTAATTATGACAGGTAACAGTAATTTCGATACTAATTATGACAAGTAACTGTAACTTCGATACTAATTATGACAGGTAACTGTAACTTCGTTACTAATTATGACATGTAACTGTAATTTCGATGCAAATTAAGGCAGGTAACTGTAACTTCGTTACTAATTATTACATGTAACTGTAATTTCGATACTAATTATGAGAGGTAACAGTAACCTTGATGCTAATTATGACAGGTAACTGCAACTTCGTTACTAATTATGACAAGTAACTGTAATTTCGATACTAATTATTGCAGGTAACTGTAACTTCGTTACTAATTATGAGAAGTTACTGTAATTTCGATGCAAATTATGACAGGTAACTGTAACTTCGTTACTAATTATGACAAGTAACTGTAATTTTGTAACATGTTATGGCAGGTAACAGTACCTTCGATACTAATTATGACAGGTAACTGTAACTTCGATACTAATTATGACAAGGAACTGTAATTTCGATACAAATTATGGCAGGTAACTGTAACTTTGATACTAATTATGACAGGTAACAGTAACTTAGATACTAATTAAGACAAGTAACTGTAACTTCGTTACTAATTATGACAAGTAACTCTAATTTTGATAAAAAATTATGGCAGGTAACTGTAACTTCGGTACTAATTAATACAGGTAACAATAACTTCGATACTAATTATGACAGGTTACTGTAACATCGTTACTAATGATGTCAAATAACTGTAACTTCGATACTAATTATGACAAGTAACTGTAACTTCGATACTTCTTATGACAGGTACTGTAACTTCATTACTAATTATGACAAGAAACTGTAACATCGATACAAATTATGACAGGTAACTGTAACTTCGATACTAATTATGACAAGTAACTGTAACTTCGATACTAATTATGACAAGTAACTGTAACTAGGTTACTAATTGTGACAGGTAACAGTAACTTCGATATTAATTATGAAAAGTAATAGTTACTTCGATACTAATTATGACAAGTAATTGTAATTTCGATACAAATTTTGGCAGGTAATTGTAACTTCGATACTAATTATGACAGGTAAGAGTAACTTTGATAATAATTATGACAAGTAACTGTAACTTCGATACTAATTATGGCAGGTAACTGTAACTTCGTTACTAATTATGACAAGTAACTGAAATTTCGATACAAATTATGGCAGGTAACTGTAACTTCGATACTAATTATGACAGGTAACAGTAACTTCGATACTAATTAGGACAAGTGACTGTAACTTCGATACTAATTATGACAGGTAACTGTAACTTCGTTACTAATTATGACAAGTAACTGTAATTTCGATACAAATTTTGGCCGGTAACGGTAACTTCGATACTAATTATGACAGGTAACAGTAACTTCGATACTAATTATGACAAGTAACTGTAACTTCGATACTAATTATGACAGGTAACTGTAACTTCGTTACTAATTATGAAAAGTAACTGTAATTTCGGTACAAATTATGGCAGGTAACTGTAACTTCGATAGTAATTAAGACAGGTAACAGTATCTTCGGAAGCCTCCGTGGCTTAGGCGGCAGCACGCCGGCCTCTCACCGCTGAGTCCGTGGTTCAAATCCCGGTCACTCCATGTGAGATCTGTGCTGGACAGAACGGAGGCAGACAGGTTTTTCTCCGGGTACTCCGGTTTTCCCTGTCAAAATTTCATTCCAGCAACACTCTCCACTATCATTTCATTTCATCTGTCATTCATTTAATCATTGCCCCAGAGGAGTGCGTCAGGCCTCGGCAGCCGGCACAGTTCATATCCTCGCCGTTAGATGGGGGCTTCATTCATTCCATTCCTGACCCGGTCGGAGACTGGAAGCAGGCTGTGGATTTTCATTTTTTCAACAGTATCTTCGATACTAATTATGACAAGTAACTATAACTTCGATACAAATTATGAGAGGTAGCTGTAACTTCGATACTAATTATGACAAGAAACTCTAACTTCGTTACTAATTATGACAAGTAACTGTAATTTTGATAAAAAATTATGGTAGGTAACTGTAACTTCAATACTAATTATGACAGGTAACAGTAACTTCGATACTAATTATGGCAGGTAACTGTAACTTCGTTACTAATTATGACAAGTCCCTGTAATTTCGATACAAATTATGGCAGGTAACTGTAATTTCGATACTAATTATGACAGGTAACAGAACTTCGATACTAATTATGACAGGAAACTTTAACTTCGTTACTAATTATGACAAGTAACTGTAATTTCGATACAAATTATGACAGGTAACTGTAACTTCGTTACTAATTATGACAAGAAACTCTAACTTCGTTACTAATTATGACAAGTAACTGTAATTTTGATTAAAAAAAATTGGTAGGTAACTGTAACTTCAATACTAATTATGACAGGTAACAGTAACTTCGATACTAAATATGACAGGTAACTGTAACATCGTTACTAATTATGACAATTAACTTTAATTTCGATGAAAATTATGGCAGGTAACTGTAACATCGTTACTAATTATGACAAGTCCCTGTAATTTCGATACAAATTATGGCAGGTAACTGTAACTTCGATACTAATTATGACATGTCCCTGTAATTTCGATACAAATTATGGCAGGTAACTGTAACTTCCTTACTAATTATGACAGGTAACAGTAACTTCGAAACTAATTATGACAGGAAACTGTAACTTCATTACTAATTATGACAAGTAACTGTAATTTCGATACAAATTATGACAGGTACCTGTAACTTCGTTACTGATTATGACAAGTAACAGTACCTTCGATACTAATTATGACAAGTAACTATAACTTCGATACAAATTATGACAGGTAACTGTAACTTCGATACTGATTATGACAAGAAACACTAACTTCGTCACTAATTATGACAAGTAACTGTACCTTCGATGCTAATTATGACAGGTAACTGTAACTTCGATACTTATTATGACAAGGAACTGTAATTTCGATACAAATTATGGCAGGTAACTGTAACTTCGTTACTAATTATGACAAGTAACTGTAATTTCGATACAAATTTTGGCAGGTAACTGTAACTTCGATACTAATTATGACAAGTCCCTGTAATTTCGATACAAATTATGGCAGGTAACTGTAACTTCCATACTAATTAAGACAGGTAACAGTAACTTCGATACTAATTATGACAGGAAACTGTGTCTTCGGTACTAATTATGAAAAGTAACTGCAATTTCAATACAAATTATGACAGGTAGCTGTTACTTCGTTACTAATAATGACAAGTAACAGTACCTTCGATGCTAATTATGACTGGTAACTGTAACTTCGTTACTAATTATGACAAGAAACTCTAACTTCGTTACTAATTATGACAAGTAACTGTAATTTTGATAAAAATTATGGTAGGTAACTGTAACTTCAATACTAATTATGACAGGTAACAGTAACTTCGATACTAATTATGACAGGTAACTGTAACTTCGTTACTAATTATGACATGTAACTTTAATTTCGATACTAATTATGGCAGGTAACTGTAACTTCGTTACTAATTATGACAAGTCCCTGTAATTTAGATACAAATTATGGCAGGTAACTGTAATTTCGATACTAATTATGACAGGTAAAAGTAACTTCGATACTAATTATGAGAGGAAACTGTAACTTCGTTACTAATTATGACAAGTAACTGTAATTTCGATACAAATTATGACAGGTAACTGTAACTTGGATACTAATTATGACAGGTAACTGTAATTTCGTTACAAATTATGGCACGTAACTGTTACTTCGATACTAATTATGACAGGTAACTGTAACTTCGTTAATAATTATGACAGGTAACAATAACTTCGATACTAATTAAGACAAGTAAGTATAACTTCGATACAAATTATGACAGGTTACTGTAACTTCAAAACTAATTATGACTGGTAACAGTAACGTCGACACTAATTATGACAAGTAACAGCACCTTCGATGCTAATTATGACTGGTAACTGTAACTTCGATACTAATTATGACAAGGAACTGTAATTTCGATACAAATTATGGCAGGTAGCTGACACTTCGTTACTAATTATGACAAGTAACTGTAATTTCGATACAAATTTTGGCAGGTAACTGTAACTTCGATACTATTTATGAGAAGTCCCTGTAATTTCGATACAAATTATGGCAGGTAACTGTAACTTCCATACTAATTATGACAGGTAACACTAACTTCGATACTAATTATGACAGGAAACTGTAACTTCGTTACTAATTTTGACAAGTAACTGTAATCTCGATACAAATTATGACAGGTAACTGTAAATTCGTTACTAATTATGACAAGTAACAGTACCTTCGATGCTAATTATGACAGGGAACTGTAACTTCGATACTTATTATGACAGGGAACTGTAACTTCCATACTAATTATGACAGGTAACTGCAACTTTGTTACTAATTATGACAAGTAACTGTAATTTCGATACAAATTTTGGCAGGTAACAGTCACCTCGATACTAATTATGACAGGTAACAGTAATTTCGATACTAATTATGACAAGTAACTGTAACTTCGATACTAATTATGACAGGTAACTGTAACTTCGTTACTAATTATGACATGTAACTGTAATTTCGATGCAAATTAAGGCAGGTAACTGTAACTTCGTTACTAATTATTACATGTAACTGTAATTTCGATACTAATTATGAGAGGTAACAGTAACCTCGATGCTAATTATGACAGGTAACTGCAACTTCGTTACTAATTATGACAAGTAACTGTAATTTCGATACTAATTATTGCAGGTAACTGTAACTTCGTTACTAATTATGAGAAGTTACTGTAATTTCGATGCAAATTATGACAGGTAACTGTAACTTCGTTACTAATTATGACAAGTAACTGTAATTTTGTAACATGTTATGGCAGGTAACAGTACCTTCGATACTAATTATGACAGGTAACAGTAACTTCGATACTAATTATGACAAGGAACTGTAATTTCGATACAAATTATGGCAGGTAACTGTAACTTTGATACTAATTATGACAGGTAACAGTAACTTAGATACTAATTAAGACAAGTAACTGTAACTTCGTTACTAATTATGACAAGTAACTCTAATTTTGATAAAAAATTATGGCAGGTAACTGTAACTTCGGTACTAATTAATACAGGTAACAATAACTTCGATAATAATTATGACAGGTTACTGTAACATCGTTACTAATGATGTCAAATAACTGTAACTTCGATACTAATTTTGACAAGTAACTGTAACTTCGATACTTCTTATGACAGGTAACTGTAACTTCATTACTAATTATGACAAGAAACTGTAACATCGATACAAATTATGACAGGTAACTGTAACTTCGATACTAATTATGACAAGTAACTGTAACTTCGATACTAATTATGACAAGTAACTGTAACTACGTTACTAATTGTGACAGGTAACAGTAACTTCGATATTAATTATGAAAAGTAATAGTTACTTCGATACTAATTATGACAAGTAATTGTAATTTCGATACAAATTTTGGCAGGTAACTGTAACTTCGATACTAATTATGACAGGTAAGAGTAACTTTGATAATAATTATGACAAGTAACTGTAACTTCGATACTAATTATGGCAGGTAACTGTAACTTCGTTACTAATTATGACAAGTAACTGAAATTTCGATACAAATTATGGCAGGTAACTGTAACTTCGATACTAATTATGACAGGTAACAGTAACTTCGATACTAATTAGGACAAGTGACTGTAACTTCGATACTAATTATGACAGGTAACTGTAACTTCGTTACTAATTATGACAAGTAACTGTAATTTCGATACAAATTTTGGCCGGTAACGGTAACTTCGATACTAATTATGACAGGTAACAGTAACTTCGATACTAATTATGACAAGTAACTGTAACTTCGATACTAATTATGACAGGTAACTGTAACTTCGTTACTAATTATGAAAAGTAACTGTAATTTCGGTACAAATTATGGCAGGTAACTGTAACTTCGATAGTAATTAAGACAGGTAACAGTATCTTCGATACTAATTATGACAAGTAACTATAACTTCGATACAAATTATGAGAGGTAGCTGTAACTTCGATACTAATTATGACAAGAAACTCTAACTTCGTTACTAATTATGACAAGTAACTGTAATTTTGATAAAAAATTATGGTAGGTAACTGTAACTTCAATACTAATTATGACAGGTAACAGTAACTTCGATACTAATTATGGCAGGTAACTGTAACTTCGTTACTAATTATGACAAGTCCCTGTAATTTCGATACAAATTGTGGCAGGTAACTGTAATTTCGATACTAATTATGACAGGTAACAGAACTTCGATACTAATTATGACAGGAAACATTAACTTCGTTACTAATTATGACAAGTAACTGTAATTTCGATACAAATTATGACAGGTAACTGTAACTTCGTTACTAATTATGACAAGAAACTCTAACTTCGTTACTAATTATGACAAGTAACTGTAATTTTGATTAAAAAAAATTGGTAGGTAACTGTAACTTCAATACTAATTATGACAGGTAACAGTAACTTCGATACTAAATATGACAGGTAACTGTAACATCGTTACTAATTATGACAATTAACTTTAATTTCGATGAAAATTATGGCAGGTAACTGTAACTTCGTTACTAATTATGACAAGTCCCTGTAATTTCGATACAAATTATGGCAGGTAACTGTAACTTCGATACTAATTATGACATGTCCCTGTAATTTCGATACAAATTATGGCAGGTAACTGTAACTTCCTTACTAATTATGACAGGTAACAGTAACTTCGAAACTAATTATGACAGGAAACTGTAACTTCATTACTAATTATGACAAGTAACTGTAATTTCGATACAAATTATGACAGGTACCTGTAACTTCGTTACTGATTATGACAAGTAACAGTACCTTCGATACTAATTATGACAAGTAACTATAACTTCGATACAAATTATGACAGGTAACTGTAACTTCGATACTAATTATGACAAGAAACTCTAACTTCGTCACTAATTATGACAAGTAACTGTACCTTCGATGCTAATTATGACAGGTAACTGTAACTTCGATACTTATTATGACAAGGAACTGTAATTTCGATACAAATTATGGCAGGTAACTGTAACTTCGTTACTAATTATGACAAGTAACTGTAATTTCGATACAAATTTTGGCAGGTAACTGTAACTTCGATACTAATTATGACAAGTCCCTGTAATTTCGATACAAATTATGGCAGGTAACTGTAACTTCCACACTAATTAGGACAGGTAACAGTAACTTCGATACTAATTATGACAGGAAACTGTGTCTTCGGTACTAATTATGAATAGTAACTGCAATTTCAATACAAATTATGTCAGGTAGCTGTTACTTCGTTACTAATAATGACAAGTAACAGTACCTTCGATGCTAATTATGACTGGTAACTGTAACTTCGTTACTAATTATGACAAGAAACTCTAACTTCGTTACTAATTATGACAAGTAACTGTAATTTTGATAAAAATTATGGTAGGTAACTGTAACTTCAATACTAATTATGACAGGTAACAGTAACTTCGATACTAATTATGACAGGTAACTGTAACTTCGTTACTAATTATGACATGTAACTTAAATTTCGATACTAATTATGGCAGGTAACTGTAACTTCGTTACTAATTATGACAAGTCCCCGTAATTAAGATACAAATTATGGCAGGTAACTGTAACTTCGTTACTAATTATGACAAGTAACTGTAATTTCGATACAAATTATGACAGGTAACTGTAACTTCGTTACTAATTATGACAAGTAACTGTAATTTCGATACAAATTATGGCAGGTAACAGTACCTTCGAAACTAATTATGACAGGTAACTGTAACGTCGATACTAATTGTGGCAAGGAAATGTAATTTCGATACTAATTATGACAGGTAACTGTACTTTCGTTACAACTTATGGCAGGTAACTGTAACTTCGATGCAAATTATGACAGGTAACAGTAACTTCGATACTAATTATTACAAGAAACTCTACCTTCGTTACTAATTATGACAGGTAACTGTAATTTTGATAAAAAATTATGGTAGGTAACTGTACCTTCAATACTAATTATGACAGGTAACAGTAACTTCGATAATAATTATGACAGGTAACTGTACTTCGTTACTAATTATGACAAATAACTTTAATTTCGATACTTATTATGGCAGGTAACTGTAACTTCGTTACTAATTATGACAAGTCCCTGTAATTTCGATACAAATTATGGCAGGTAACTGTAACTTCGATACTAATTATGACAAGTAACTGTAACTTCGATTCTAATTATGACATGTAACTGTACTTTCGTTACAAATTATGGCAGGTAACTGTAACTTCGATACTAATTATGACAGGTAACTGTAATTTCGTTACTAATTATGACAGGTAACAGTAACTTTCATACTAATTATGACAAGTAAGTATAACTTCGATACAAATCATGACAGGTAACTGTAACATCGATACTAATTATGACAAGAAACTCTAACTTCGTTACTAATTATGACAAGTAACTGTAATTTTGATAAAAAAATTATGGTAGGTAACTGTAACTTCAATACTAATTATGACAGGTAACAGTAACTTTGATACTAATTATGACAAGTAACATTAACTTCGATACTAATTATGGCAGGTAACTGTAACTTCGATACTAATTGTGACAGGTCACAGTATCTTCGATACTAATTATGACAAGTAACTATAACTTCGATACAAATTATGAGAGGTAACTGTAACTTCGTTACTAATTATGACAAGAAACTCTAACTTCGTTACTAATTATGACAAGTAACTGTAATTTTGATAAAAAAATTATGGTAGGTAACTGTAACTTCAATACTAATTATGACAGGTAACAGTAACTTCGATACTAATTATGACAGGTAACTGTTACTTCGTTACTAATTATGACAAGTAACTTTAATTTCGATACAAATTATGGCAGGTAACTGTAACTTCGTTACTAATTATGACAAGTCCCTGTAATTTCGATACAAATTATGGCAGGTAACTATAATTTCCATACTAATTATGACAGGTAACAGAACTTCGATACTAATTATGACAGGAAACTTCAACTTCGTTACTAATTATGACAAGTAACTGTAATTTCGATACAAATTATGACAGGTAACTGTAACTTCGTTACTAATTATGACAAGTAACTGTAATTTCGATACAAATTATGGCAGGTAACAGTACCTTCGGTACTAATTATGACAGGTAACTGTAACTTCGATACTAATTATGGCAAGGAACTGTAATTTCGATACAAATTATGGCAGGTAACTGTAACTTCGATACTAATTATGACAGGTGACAGTAACTTCGATACTAATTATGACAAGTAACTATAACTTCGATACCAATTATGACAGGTAACAGTAACTTCGATACTAATTATGACAAGAAACTCTACCTTCCTTACTAATTATGACAAGTAACTGTAATTTTGATTTAAAAAATTTGGTAGGTAACTGTAACTTCAATACTAATTATGACAGGTAACAGTAACTTCGATACTAAATATGACAGGTAACTGTAACATCGTTACTAATTATGACAAATAACTTTAATTTCGATACTAATTATGGCAGGTAACTGTAACTTCGTTACTAATTATGACAAGTCCCTGTAATTTCGATACAAATTATGGCAGGTAAATGTAACTTCGATACTAATTATGACAAGTCCATGTAATTTCGATACAAATTATGGCAGGTAACTGTAACTTCCTTACTAATTATGACAGGTAACAGTAACTTCGAAACTAATTATGCCAGGAAACTGTAACTTCATTACTAATTATGACAAGTAACTGTAATTTCGATACAAATTATGACAGGTAACTCTAACTTCGTTACTAATTATGACAAGTAACAGTACCTTCGATACTAATTATGACAAGTAACTATAACTTCGATACAAATTATGACAGGTAACTGTAACTTCGATACTAATTATGACAAGAAACTCTAACTTCGTTACTAATTATGACAAGTAACTTTAATTTTGATATAAAAACATTATGGTAGGTAACTGTAACTTCAATACTAATTATGACAGGTAACAGTAACGTCGATACTAATTATGACAAGTAACAGTACCTTCGATGCTAATTATGACAGGTAACTGTAACTTCGATACTAATTATGACAAGGAACTGTAATTTCGATACAAATTATGGCAGGTAACTGTAACTTCGTTACTAATTCTGACAAGTAACTGTAATTTCGATACAAATTTTGGCAGGTAGCTGTAACTTCGATACTAATTATGACAAGTCCCTGTAATTTCGATACAAATTATGGCAGGTAACTGTATCTTCCATACTAATTAGGACAGATAACAGAAACTTCGATACTAATTATGACAGGAAACTGTATCTTCGTTACTAATTATGACAAGTAACTGTATTTTCAATACAAATTATGACAGGTAACTGTTACTTCGTTACTATTTATGACAAGTAACAGTACCTTCGATGCTAATTATGACAGGTAACTGTAACTTCGATACTAATTATGACAAGAAACTCTAACTTCGTTACTAATTATGACAAGTAACTGTAATTTTGATAAAAATTATGGTAGGTAACCGTAACTTCAATACTTATTATGACAGGTAACAGTTACTTCGATACTAATTATGACAGGTAACTGTAACTTCGTTACTAATTATGACAAGTAACTTTAATTTCGATACTAATTATGACAGGTAACTGTAACTTCGTTACTAATTATGACAAGTCCCTGTAATTTCGATACAAATTATGGCAGGAAACTGTCATTTCGATACTAATTATGACAGGTAAAAGTAACTTCGATACTAATTATGACAGGAAACTGTAACTTCGTTACTAATTATGACAAGTAACTGTAATTTCGATACAAATTATGACAGGTAACTGTAACTTCGTTACTAATTATGACAAGTAACTGTAATTTCGATACAAATTATGGCAGGTAAGAGTACCTTCGAAACTAATTATGACAGGTATCTGTAATGTCGATACTAATTATGGCAAGGAAATGTAATTTCGATACAAATCATGGCAGGTAACTGTAACTTCGATACTAATTACGACAGGTGACAGTAACTTCGATACTAATTATGACAAGTAACTTTTACTTCGATACAAATTATGACAGGTAACAGTAACTTCGATACTAATTATTACAAGAAACTCTACCTTCGTTACTAATTATGACAGGTAACTGTAATTTTGATAAAAAATTACGGTAGGTAACTGTACCTTCAATACTAATTATGACAGGTAACAGTAACTTCGATAATAATTATGACAGGTAACTGTACTTCGTTACTAATTATGACAAATAACTTTAATTTCGATACTAATTATGGCAGGTAACTGTAACTTCGTTACTAATTATGACAAGTCCCTGTAATTTCGATACAAATTATGGCAGGTAACTGTAACTTCGATACTAATTATGACAAGTAACTGTAACTTCGATACTAATTATGACAGGTAACTGTACTTTCGCTACAACTTATGGCAGGTAACTGTAACTTCGATACTAATTATGACAGGTAACTGTAACTTCGTTACTAATTATGACAGGTAACAGTAACTTCGATACTAATTATGACAAGTAAGTATAACTTCGATACAAATTATGACAGGTAACTGTAACTTCGATACTAATTATGACAAGTCCCTGTAATTTCGATACAAATTATGGCAGGTAACTGTAACTTCGATACTAATTATGACATGTAACTGTAACTTCGATACTAATTATGACAGGTAACTGTACTTTCGTTGCAAATTATGGCAGGTAACTGTAACTTCGATACTAATTATGACAGGTAACTGTAACTTCGTTACTAATTATGACTGGTAACTGTAACTTCCATACTAATTATGACAAGGAACTGTAATTTCGATACAAATTATGGCAGGTAACTGTCACTTCGTTACTAATTATGAAAAGTAACTGTAATTTCGATACAAATTTTGGCTGGTAACTGTACCTTCGATACTATTTATGACAACTCCCTGTAATTTCGATACAAATTATGGCAGGTAACTGTAACTTCGATACTAATTATGACAAGTAACTGTAACTTCGATACTAATTATGACAGGTAACTGTACTTTCGTTACAAATTATGGCAGGTAACTGTAACTTCGATACTAATTATGACAGGTAACTGTAACTTCGTTACTAATTATGACTGGTAACTGTAACTTCGATACTAATTATGACAAGGAACTGTAATTTCGATACAAATTATGGCAGGTAACTGTCACTTCGTTACTAATTATGACAAGTAACTGTAACTTCGATACTAATTATGACAGGTAACTGTACTTTCGTTACAAATTATGGCAGGTAACTGTAACTTCGATACTAATTATGACAGGAAACTGTAATTTCGATACTAATTTTGACAAGTTACTGTAATTTCGATACAAATTATGACTGGTAACTGTCAATTCGTTACTAATTATGACAAGTAACAGTACCTTCGTTGCTAATTATGACAGGAAACTGTAACTTCGATACTTATTATGACAAGGAACTGTAACTTCCATACTTATTATGACAGGTAACTGTAACTTCGTTACTAATTATGACAAGTAACTGTAATTTCGATACAAATTTTGGCAGGTAACTGTCACCTCGATACTAATTATGACAGTTAACAGTAACTTCGATACTAATTATGACAAGTAACTGTAACTTCGATACTAATTATGACAGGTAACTGTAACGTCGTTACTAATTATGACATGTAACTGTAATTTCGATACAAATTATGGCAGGTAACTGTAACTTCGTTACTAATTATTACAAGTAACTGTAATTTCGATACTAATTATGAGAGGTAACAGTAACCTCGATGCTAATTATGACAGGTAACTGCAACTTCGTTACTAATTATGACAAGTAACTGTAATTTCGATACTAATTATTGCAAGTAACTGTAACTTCGTTACTAATTATGAGAAGTAACTGTAATTTCGATGCGAATTATGACAGGTAACTGTAACTTCGTTACTAATTATGACAAGTAACTGTAATTTTGTTACAAATTATGGCAGGTAACAGTACCTTCGATACTAATTATGACAGGTAACTGTAACTTCGATAATAATTATGACAAGGAACTGTAATTTCGATACAAATTATGGCAGGTAACTGTAACTTTGATACTAATTATGACAGGTAACTGTAACTTAGATATTAATTAAGACAAGTATCTGTAACTTCGTTACTAATTATGACAAGTAACTCTAATTTTGATAAAAAATTATGGCAGGTAACTGTAACTTCGGTACTAATTAATACAGGTAACAGTAACTTCGATAATAATTATGACAGGTTACTGTAACATCGTTACTAATGATGTCAAGTAACTGTAACTTCGATACTAATTACGACAAATAACTGTAACTTCGATACTTATTATGACAGGTAACTGTAACTTCATTACTAATTATGACAAGAAACTGTAACTTCGATACAAATTATGACAGGTAACTGTAACTTCGATACTAATTATGACAAGTAACTGTAATTTCGATACAAATTATGACAGGTAACTGTAACTTCGTTACTAACTTTGACAAGTAACTGTAATTTCGATACAAATTATGGCAGGTAACAGTACCTTAGAAACTAATTATGACAGGTAACTGTAACGTCGATACTAATTATGGCAAGGAAATGTAATTTCGATACAAATCATGGCAGGTAACTGTAACTTCGATACTAATTATGACAGGTGTCAGTAACTTCGATACTAATTATGACAAGTAACTTTTTCTTCGATACAAATTATGACAGGTAACAGTAACTTCGATACTAATTATTACAAGAAACTCTACCTTCGTTACTAATTATGACAGGTAACTGTAATTTTGATAAAAAATTATGGTAGGTAACTGTACCTTCAATACTAATTATGACAGGTAACAGTAACTTCGATAATAATTATGACAGGTAACTGTACTTCGTTACTAATTATGACAAATAACTTTAATTTCGATACTTATTATGGCAGGTAACTGTAACTTCGTTACTAATTATGACAAGTCCCTGTAATTTCGATACAAATTATGTTAGGTAACTGTAACTTCGATACTAATTATGACAAGTAACTGTAACTTCGATACTAATTATGGCATTTAACTGTACTTTCGTTACAAATTATGGCAGGTAACTGTAACTTCGATACTAATTATGACAGGTAACTGTAATTTCGTTACTAATTATGACAGGTAACAGTAACTTCGATACTAATTATGACAAGTAAGTATAACTTCGATACAAATCATGACAGGTAACTGTAACATCGATACTAATTATGACAAGAAACTCTAACTTCGTTACTAATTATGACAAGTAACTGTAATTTTGATAAAAAATTATGGCAGGTAACTGTAACTTCAGTACTAATTAATACAGGTAACAGTAACTTCGATACTAATTATGACAGGTTACTGTAACATCGTTACTAATGATGTCAAGTAACTGTAACTTCGATACTAATTATGACAAGTAACTGTAACTTCGATACTTATTATGATAGGTAACTGTAACTTCATTACTAATTATGACAAGAAACTGTAACTTCGATACAAATTATGACAGGTAACTGTAACTTCGATACTAATTATGACAAGTAACTGTAACTTCGATACTAATTATGACAAGAAACTGTAACTACGATACTAATTGTGACAGGTAACAGTAACTTCGATATTAATTATGAAAAGTGACTGTTACTTCGATACTAATTATGTCAAGTAATTGTAATTTCGATACAAATTTTGGCAGGTAACTGTAACTTCGATACTAATTATGACAGGTAACAGTAACTTTGATACTAATTATGACAAGTAACATTAACTTCGATACTAATTATGGCAGGTAACTGTAACTTCGTTACTAATTTTGACAAGTAACTGTAATTTCGATACAAATTGTGGCAGGTAACTGTAACTTCGATACTAATTATGACAAGAAACTCTAACTTCGTTACTAATTATGACAAGTAACTGTAATTTTGATAAAAAAATTATGGTAGGTAACTGTAACTTCAATACTAATTATGACAGGTAACAGTAACTTCGATACTAATTATGACAGGTAACTGTTACTTCGTTACTAATTATGACAAGTAACTTTAATTTCGATACAAATTATGGCAGGTAACTGTAACTTCGTTACTAATTATGACAAGTCCCTGTAATTTCGATTCAAATTATGGCAGGTAACTATAATTTCCATACTAATTATGACAGGTAACAGAACTTCGATACTAATTATGACAGGAAACTTCAACTTCGTTACTAATTATGACAAGTAACTGTAATTTCGATACAAATTATGACAGGTAACTGTAACTTTGTTACTAATTATGACAAGTAACTGTAATTTCGATACAAATTATGGCAGGTAACAGTACCTTCGGTACTAATTATGACAGGTAACTGTAACTTCGATACTAATTATGGCAAGGAACTGTAATTTCGATACAAATTATGGCAGGTAACTGTAACTTCGATACTAATTATGACAGGTGACAGTAACTTCGATACTAATTATGACAAGTAACTATAACTTCGATACAAATTATGACAGGTAACAGTAACTTCGATACTAATTATGACAAGAAACTCTACCTTCGTTACTAATTATGACAAGTAACTGTAATTTTGATTTAAAAAATTTGGTAGGTAACTGTAACTTTAATACTAATTATGACAGGTAACAGTAACTTCGATACTAAATATGACAGGTAACTGTAACATCGTTACTAATTATGACAACTAACTTTAATTTCGATACTAATTATGGCAGGTAACTGTAACTTCGTTACTAATTATGACAAGTCCCTGTAATTTCGATACAAATTACGGCAGGTAACTGTAACTTCGATACTAATTATGACAAGTCCATGTAATTTCGATACAAATTATGGCAGGTAACTGTAACTTCCTTACTAATTATGACAGGTAACAGTAACTTCGAAACTAATTATGACAGGAAACTGTAACTTCATTACTAATTATGACAAGTAACTGTAATTTCGATACAAATTATGACAGGTAAATCTAACTTCGTTACTAATTATGACAAGTAACAGTACCTTCGATACTAATTATGACAAGTAACTATAACTTCGATACAAATTATGACAGGTAACTGTAACTTCGATACTAATTATGACAAGAAACTCTAACTTCGTTACTAATTATGACAAGTAACTGTAATTTTGATATAAAAAAATTATGGTAGGTAACTGTAACTTCAATACTAATTATGACAGGTAACAGTAACGTCGATACTAATTATGACAAGTAACAGTACCTTCGATGCTAATTATGACAGGTAACTGTAACTTCGATACTAATTATGACAAGGAACTGTAATTTCGATACAAATTATGGCAGGTAACTTTAACTTCGTTACTAATTCTGACAAGTAACTCTAATTTCGATACAAATTTTGGCAGGTAGCTGTAACTTCGATACTAATTATGACAAGTCCCTGTAATTTCGATACAAATTATGGCAGGTAACTGTAACTTCCATACTAACTAGGACAGGTAACAGAAACTTCGATACTAATTATGACAGGAAACTGTATCTTCGTTACTAATTATGACAAGTAACTGTTTTTTCAATACAAATTATGACAGGTAACTGTTACTTCGTTACTAATTATGACAAGTAACAGTACCTTCGATGCTAATTATGACAGGTAACTGTAACTTCGATACTAATTATGACAAGAAACTCTAACTTCGTTACTAATTATGACAAGTAACAGTAATTTTGATAAAAATTATGGTAGGTAACCGTAACTTCAATACTAATTATGACAGGTAACAGTTACTTCGATACTAATTATGACAGGTAACTGTAACTTCGTTACTAATTATGACAAGTAACTTTAATTTCGATACTAATTATGACAGGTTACTGTAACTTCGTTACTAATTATGACAAGTCCCTGTAATTTCGATACAAATTATGGCAGGAAACTGTCATTTCGATACTAATTATGACAGGTAAAAGTAACTTCGATACTAATTATGACAGGAAACTGTAACTTCGTTACTAATTATGACAAGTAACTGTAATTTCGATACAAATTATGACAGGTAACTGTAACTTCGTTACTAATTATGACAAGTAACTGTAATTTCGATACAAATTATGGCAGGTAAGAGTACCTTCGAAACTAATTATGACAGGTATCTGTAACGTCGATACTAATTATGGCAAGGAAATGTAATTTCGATACAAATCATGGCAGGTAACTGTAACTTCGATACTAATTACGACAGGTGACAGTAACTTCGATACTAATTATGACAAGTAACTTTTACTTCGATACAAATTATGACAGGTAACAGTAACTTCGATACTAATTATTACAAGAAACTCTACCTTCGTTACTAATTATGACAGGTAACTGTAATTTTGATAAAAAATTACGGTAGGTAACTGTACCTTCAATACTAATTATGACAGGTAACAGTAACTTCGATAATAATTATGACAGGTAACTGTACTTCGTTACTAATTATGACAAATAACTTTAATTTCGATACTAATTATGGCAGGTAACTGTAACTTCGTTACTAATTATGACAAGTCCCTGTAATTTCGATACAAATTATGGCAGGTAACTGTAACTTCGATACTAATTATGACAAGTAACTGTAACTTCGATACTAATTATGACAGGTAACTGTACTTTCGTTACAACTTATGGCAGGTAACTGTAACTTCGATACTAATTATGACAGGTAACTGTAACTTCGTTACTAATTATGACAGGTAACAGTAACTTCGATACTAATTATGACAAGTAAGTATAACTTCGATACAAATTATGACAGGTAACTGTAACATCGATACTAATTATGACAAGTCCCTGTAATTTCGATACAAATTATGGCAGGTAACTGTAACTTCGATACTAATTATGACAAGTAACTGTAACTTCGATACTAATTATGACAGGTAACTGTACTTTCGTTACAAATTATGGCAGGTAACTGTAACTTCGATACTAATTATGACAGGTAACTGTAACTTCGTTACTAATTATGACTGGTAACTGTAACTTCCATACTAATTATGACAAGGAACTGTAATTTCGATACAAATTATGGCAGGTAACTGTCACTTCGTTACTAATTATGAAAAGTAACTGTAATTGCGATACAAATTTTGGCTGGTAACTGTAACTTCGATACTATTTATGACAACTCCCTGTAATTTCGATACAAATTATGGCAGGTAACTGTAACTTCGATACTAATTATGACAAGTAACTGTAACTTCGATACTAATTATGACAGGTAACTGTACTTTCGTTACAAATTATGGCAGGTAACTGTAACTTCGATACTAATTATGACAGGTAACTGTAACTTCGTTACTAATTATGACTGGTAACTGTAACTTCGATACTAATTATGAAAAGGAACTGTAATTTCGATACAAATTATGGCAGGTCACTGTCACTTCGTTACTAATTATGACAAGTAACTGTAACTTCGATACTAATTATGACAGGTAACTGTACTTTCGTTACAAATTATGGCAGGTAACTGTAACTTCGATACTAATTATGACAGGAAACTGTAATTTCGTTACTAATTTTGACAAGTAACTGTAATTTCGATACAAATTATGACTGGTAACTGTAAATTCGTTACTAATTATGACAAGTAACAGTACCTTCGATGCTAATTATGACAGGAAACTGTAACTTCGATACTTATTATGACAAGGAACTGTAACTTCCATACTTATTATGACAGGTAACTGTAACTTCGTTACTAATTATGACAAGTAACTGTAATTTCGATACAAATTTTGGCAGGTAACTGTCACCTCGATACTAATTATGACAGGTAACAGTAACTTCGATACTAATTATGACAAGTAACTGTAACTTCGATACTAATTATGACAGGTAACTGTAACGTCGTTACTAATTATGACATGTAACTGTAATTTCGATACAAATTATGGCAGGTAACTGTAACTTCGTTACTAATTATTACAAGTAACTGTAATTTCGATACTAATTATGAGAGGTAACAGTAACCTCGATGCTAATTATGACAGGTAACCGCAACTTCGTTACTAATTATGACAAGTAACTGTAATTTCGATACTAATTATTGCAGGTAACTGTAACTTCGTTACTAATTATGAGAAGTAACTGTAATTTCGATGCGAATTATGACAGGTATCTGTAACTTCGTTACTAATTATGACAAGTAACTGTAATTTTGTTACAAATTATGGCAGGTAACAGTACCTTCGATACTAATTATGACAGGTAACTGTAACTTCGATAATAATTATGACAAGGAACTGTAATTTCGATACTAATTATGGCAGGTAACTGTAACTTTGATACTAATTATGACAGGTAACTGTAACTTAGATACTAATTAAGACAAGTATCTGTAACTTCGTTACTAATTATGACAAGTAACTCTAATTTTGATTAAAAATTATGGCAGGTAACTGTAACTTCGGTACTAATTAATACAGGTAACAGTAACTTCGATAATAATTATGACAGGTTACTGTAACATCGTTACTAATGATGTCAAGTAACTGTAACTTCGACACTAATTACGACAAATAACTGTAACTTCGATACTTATTATGACAGGTAACTGTAACTTCATTACTAATTATGACAAGAAACTGTAACTTCGATACAAATTATGACAGGTAACTGTAACTTCGATACTAATTATGACAAGTAACTGTAACTTCGATACTAATTATGACAAGTAACAGTAACTTCGATACTAATTGTGACAGGTAACAGTAACTTCGATATTAATTATGACAAGTAACAGTTACTTCGATACTAATTATGAAAAGCAATTGTAATTTCGATACAAATTTTGGCAGGTAACTGTAACTTCGATATTAATTATGACAGGTAACAGTAACTTTGATACAAATTATGACAAGTAACTGTAACTTCGATACTAATTATGGCAGGTAACTGTAACTTCGTTACTAATTATGACAAGTAACTGTAATTTCGATACAAATTATGGCAGGTAACTGTAACTTCGATACCAATGATTACAGGTAACAGTAACTTCGATGCTAATTATGGCAGGTATCAGTTACTTCGGTACTAATTATGACAAGTAACTGTAACTTCGATACAAATTATGACAGGTAACTGTAACTTCGTTACTAATTATGACAAGTAACTGTAATTTCGTTACAAATTATGGCAGGTAATTGTAATTTCGATACTAATTATGAAGGGTAACTGTAACTTCTATACTAATTAGGACAAGTAACAGTAACTTCGATACTAATTATGACAAGTGACTGTAACTTCGATACTAATTATGACAGGTAACTGTAACTTCGTTACTAATTATGACAAGTAACTGTAATTTCGATACAAATTTTGGCAGGCAACGGTAACTTCGATACTAATTATGACAGGTAACAGTAACTTCGATACTAATTATGACAAGTAACTGTAACTTCGATACTAATTATTACATGTAACTGTAATTTCGATACTAATTATGAGAGGTAACAGTAACCTCGATGCTAATTATGACAGGTAACTGCAACTTCGTTACTAATTATGACAAGTAACTGTAATTTCGATACTAATTATTGCAGGTAACTGTAACTTCGTTACTAATTATGAGAAGTAACTGTAAATTCGGTGCAAATTATGACAGGTAACTGTAACTTCGTTACTAATTATGACAAGTAACTGTAATTTTGTAACAAGTTATGGCAGGTAACAGTACCTTCGATACTAATTATGACAGGTAACTGTAACTTCGATACTAATTATGACAAGGAACTGTAATTTCGATACAAATTATGGCAGGTAACTGTAACTTTGATACAAATTATGACAGGTAACAGTAACTTAGATACTAATTAAGACAAGTAACTGTAACTTCGTTACTAATTATGGCAAGTAACTCTAATTTTGATAAAAAATTATGGCAGGTAACTGTAACTTCGGTACTAATTAATACAGGTAACAGTTACTTCGATACTAATTATGACAGGTTACTGTAACATCGTTACTAATGATGTCAAATAACTGTAACTTCGATACTAATTATGACAAGTAACTGTAACTTCGATACTTATTATGACAGGTAACTGTAACTTCATTACTAATTATGACAAGAAACAGTAACATCGATACAAATTATGACAGGTAACTGTAACTTCGATACTAATTATGACAAGTAACTGTAACTTCGATACTAATTATGACAAGTAACTGTAACTACGATACTAATTGTGACAGATAACAGTAACTTCGATATTAATTATGAAAAGTAATAGTTACTTCGATACTAATTATGACAAGTAATTGTAATTTCGATACAAATTTTGGCAGGTAACTGTAACTTAGTTACTAAGTATGACATGTAACTGTAATTTCGATACAAATTATGGCAGGTAACTGTAATTTCGATACTTATTATGACAGGTAACAGTAACTTTGATACTAATTATGACAAGCAACAGTAACTTCGTAACTAATTATGACAAGTAACTGTAATTTCGATACAAATTATGGCAGGAAACTGTAACTTCGATACTAATTAAGACAGGTAACAGTAACTTCGATACTAATTATGAAAGAAAACAGTAACTTCGATACTAATTAGGACAGTTAACAGTAACTTCGATAATAATTATGGCAGGTAACTGTAACTTCGATACTAATTATGACAGTTAACTGTAACTTCGTTACTAATTATGACAAGTAACTGTAACTTCGATACAAATTATGGCAGGTAACTGTAACTTCGATACTAATTATGACAGGTAACAGTAACTTCGATACTATTTATGACAAGTAACTGTAACTTCGATACTTATTATGGCAGGTAAATGTAATTTCGAAACTAATTATGACAGGTAACAGTAACTTTGATACTAATTATGACAAGTAACAGTAACTTCGATACTAATTATGACAAGTAACTGTAACTTCGATACTAATTATGACAGGTAACTGTAACTTCGATACTGATTATGACAGTTAACAGTAACATCGATACTAATTGTGACAGGTAACTGTAACTTCGTTACTAATTATGACAAGTAACTGTAATTTCGATACAAATTATGGCAGTTAACTGTAACTTCGATACTAATTATATCAGGTATCAGTAACTTCGACACTAATTATGACAGGTTACTGCAACTTCGTTACTAATTATGTCAAGTAATTGTAACTTCGATACTAATTATGAAAAGTAACTGTAACTTCGATACTTATTATGACAGGTTACTGTAACTTCATTACTAATTATGACAAGAAACTGTAACTTCGATACTAATTATGACAGGTAACTGTAACTTCGATACTAATTATGACAAGTAACTGTAACTTTGGAACTAATTATGACAAGTAACTGTAACTTCGGTACTAATTATGACAGGTAACAGTAACTTCGATATTAATTATGACAAGTAACAGTAACTTCGACACTAATTATGACGGGTAACTGTAACTTCGATACTAATTATGACAGGTAACTGTAACTTAAATACTAATTATGACAGCTAACTGTAACTTCGATACTAATTATGACAAGTAACTGTCACTTCGTTACTAATTATGACCAGTAACTCTAATTTCGATACAAATTATGGCAGGTAACTGTAACTTCGATACTAATTATGACAGGTAACTGTAACTTCGATACTAATTATGACAGGTAACTGTAACTTTGATACTAATTATGACAGGTAATTGTAATTTCGATAAAAATTATGACAGGTAACAGTAACTTCGATAATAATTATGACAAGTAACTGGAACTTCGTTACTAATTATGACAAGTAACTGTAATTTCGATACAAATTATGACAGGTAACAGTAACTTCGATAATAATTATGACAAGTAACTGTAATTTCGGTAAAAATTATGGCATGTAACTGTAATTTCGATACTTATTATGACAGGTAACAGTAACTTCGATACTAATTATGACAATTAACAGTAACTTCGATACTAATTATGACAAGTAACTGTAACTTCGATACTAATTATGACAGGTAACTGTAACTTCGTTACTAATTATGACAAGTAACTGTAATTTCGATACAAATTATGGCAGGTAACTGTAACTTCGATACTGATTATGACAGGTAACAGTAACTTCGATACTAATTATGACAAGTAACTGTAACTTTGAAACTAATTATGACAAGTAACTGTAACTTCGATACTAATTATGACAGGTAACTGTAATTTCGGTACTAATTATGACAAATAACTGTAATTTCTATACAAATTATGGCAGGTAACTGTAACTTCGTTAATAATTATGGCAAGTAACTGTAATTTCGATACAAATAATGGCAGGTAACAGTAACTTCGATACTATTTTTGACAGGTAACTGTAACTTCCTTTTAATTATGACAGGTAACTGTAAATTCGTTAGTTATTATGACAAGTAACTGTAATTTCGATACAAATGATGGCAGGTAACTGTAACTTCGATACTAAATATGACAGGAACTGTAATTTCGATACTAATTATGACATGTAACAGTAACTTCGTTACTTATTATGACAAGTAACTGTAATTTCGATACAAATTATGGCAGGTAACTGTAACTTCGATACTGATTATGACAGGTAACAGTAACTTCGATACTAATTATGACAGAATACAGTAACTTCGATACTAATTATGACAGGTAACAGTATCTTCGATAATAATTATGGCAGGTTACTGTTACTTCGATCCTAATTATGACAGGTAACTGTAACTTCGATAATAATTATGACAAATAACTGTAACTTCGTTACTAATTATGACCAGTAACTGCAATTTCGATACAAATTATGGCAGGTAACTGTAACTTCGTTACTAATTATGACAAGTAACAGTTACTTCGTTTCTAATTATGACAAGTAACAGTAACTTCGATACTAAATATGACAGGTAACTGTAACTTGTATACTAATTATGACAGGTAACTGTAACTTCGATACTAATTATGACAAGTAACTGTAATTTCGATAAAAATTATGACAGGTAACAGTAACTTCGATACTATTTATGACAAGTAACTGGAACTTCGTTACTAATTATGACAACTAACTGTAATTTCGATACAAATTGTGACAGGTAGCAGTAACTTCGATAATAATTATGACAAGTAACTGTAATTTCGATACAAATTATGGCAGGTAACTGTAATTTCGATACTAATTATGACAGGTTACAGTAACTTCGATACTAATTATGAAAAGTAACAGCAACTTCGATACTAATTATGACAAGTAACTGCATCTTCGATACTAATTATGGCAGGTAACTGTAACTTCGTTACTAATTATGACGAGTAACTGTAATTTCGATACAAATTATGGCAGGTAACTGTAACTTCAATACTAATTATGACAGGTAACAGTAACTTCGATACTAATTATGACAGGTAACAGTAACTTCGATACTAATTACGACAAGTAACTGTAACTTCGCTACTAATTATGAAAAGTAACTCTAATTTCCATACAAATTATGGCAGGTAACAGTAACTTCGATACTAATTATGACAGGTATCTGTAACTTCTATATTAATTATGACAGGTAACTGTAAATTCGTTAGTTATTATGACAAGTAACTGGAATTTCGATACAAATGATGGCAGATAACTGTAACTTCGATACTAATTATGACAGGTAACAGTAATTTCGATACTAATTATGACAAGTAACTGTAACTTCGTTACTAATTATGACAAGGAACTGTAATATCGATACAAATTATGGCAGGTAACTGTAACATCGATACTGATTATGACAGGTAACAGTAACTTCGATACTAATTATGACTGAATACAGTAACTTCGATACTAATTATGACAGGTAACTGTAACTTCGATAATAATTTTGGCAGGTATTTGTAACTTCGATACTAATTATGACAGGTAACATTAACTTCGATACTAATTATGACAAGTAACTGTAACTTCGATTCTAATTATGACAGGTAACTGTAGCTTCGTTACTAATTATGACAAGTAACTGTAGTTTCGATACAAATTATGGCAGGTAACTGTAACTTCGATACTAATTATGACAGGTAACAGTAACTTCGATACTAATTATGACAAGTAACAGTAACTTCGATACTAATTATGACAAGTAACTGTAACTCCAAAACTAATTATGACAGGTAACTGTAACATCGTTACTAATTATGACAAGTAACTGTAATTTGGATACAAATTATGGCAGGGAACTGTAACTTCGATACTAATTATGACAATTAACTCTAACATCGTTACTAATTATGACAAGTAACTGTAATTTTGATAAAAAATTATGGCAGGTAACTGTAACTTCGATACTTATAATGACAGGTAACAGTAACATCGATACTAATTATGACAGGTAACTGCTACTTCGTTACTAATTTGACAAGTAACTGTAATTTCGATTCTTATTATGGCAGGTAACTGTAACTTCGTGACTAATTATGACATGTAACTGTAATTTCGATACAAATTATGTCAGGTAACTGTAATTTCGATTCTTATTATGACAGGTAACAGTTACTTCGATACTAATTATGACAGGTAACAGTAACTTCGTTACTAATTATGACATGGAACTGTAATTTCGATACAAATTATGGCAGGTAACTGTAACTTCGATAATAATTATGACAAGTAACTGGAACTTCGTTACTAATTATGACAAGTAACTGTAATTTCGATACAAATTATGACAGGTAACAGTAACTTCGATAATAATTATGACAAGTAACTGTAATTTCTATACAAATTATGGCACGTAACTGTAATTTCGATACTTATTATGAAAGGTAGCATTAACTCCGATACTAATTATGACAAGTAACAGCAACTTCGATACTAATTATGAGAGGTAAATGTAAATTCGATACTAATTATGACAGAAAACAGTAACTTCGATACTAATTATGACAGTTAACAGTAACTTCGATAATAATTATGGCAGGTAACTGTAACTTCGTTACTAATTATGACAAGTAACAGTAACTTCGTTCCTAATTATGACAAGTAACAGTAACTTCGATACTAATTATGACAGGTAACTGTAACTTCGATACTAATTATGACAAGTAAATGTAATTTCGATAAAAATTATGACAGGTAACAGTAACTTCGATAATAATTATGACAAGTAACTGGAACTTCGTTACTAATTATGACAAGTAACTGTAATTTCGATACAAATTATGACAGGTAACAGTAACTTCGATTATAATTATGACAAGTAACTGTAATTTCTATACAAATTATGGCACGTAACTGTAATTTCGATACTTATTATGAAAGGTAACAGTAACTCCGATACTAATTATGACAAGTAACAGCAACTTCGATACTAATTATGACAGGTAAATGTAAATTTGCTACTTACTATGACACTTAACTCTAACAACGTTACTAATTGTGACAAGTAACTGTAATTTTGATTAAAAAATTTGGCAGGTAACTGTAACATCGATACTAATAATGACAGGTAACAGTAACTTCGATACTAATTATGACAGGTAACTGCAACTTCGTTACTAATTAAGACAAGTAACTGTAATTTCGATAATAATTATGGCAGGTAACTGTAACTTCGATACTAATTATGACAGTTAACTGTAACTTCGTTACTAATTATGACAAGTAACTGTAATTTCGATACAAATTATGGCAGGTAACTGTAACTTCGATACTAATTATGACAGGTAACAGTAACTTCGATACTAATTATGACAAGTAACTGTAACTTCGATACTTATTATGGCAGGTAATTGTAATTTCGAAACTAATTATGACAGGTAACAGTAACTTCGATACTAATTATGACAAGTAACAGTAACTTCGATACTAATTATGACAAGTAACTCTAACTTCGATACTAATTATGACAGGTAACTGTAACTTCGATACTAATTAAGAGAGGTAACTGTAACATCGATACTTATTATGACAGGTAACTGTAACATCGTTACTAATTATGACAAGTAACTGTAATTTCGATACAAATTATGGCAGGTAACTGTAACTTCGATACTAATTATATCAGGTATCAGTAACTTCGACACTAATTATGACATGTTACTGTAACTTCGTTACTAATTATGTCAAGTAACTGTAACTTCGATACTAATTATGAAAAGTAACTGTAACTTCGATACTTATTATGACAGGTTACTGTAACTTCATTACTAATTATGACAAGAAACTTTAACTTAGATACTAATTACGACAGGTAACTGTAACTTCGATACTAATTATGACAAGTAACTGTAACTTTGAAACTAATTATGACAAGTAACTGTAACTTCGATACTAATTATGGCAGGTAACAGTAACTCCGATATTAATTATGACAAGTAACAGTAACTTCGACACTAATTATGACGGGTAACTGTAACTTCGATACTACTTATGACAGGTAACTCTAACTTAAATACTAATTATGACAGCTAACTGTAACTTCGATACTAATTATGACAAGTAACTGTCACTTCGTTACTAATTATGACCAGTAACTCTAATTTCGATACAAATTATGGCAGGTAAATGTAACTTCGATACTAATTATGACAGGTAACTGTAACTTGGATACTAATTATGACAGGTAACTGTAACTTCGATTCTAATTATGACAGGTAACTGTAATTTCGATAAAAATTATGACAGGTAACAGTAACTTCGATAATAATTATGACAAGTAACTGGAACTTCGTTACCTATTATGACAAGTAACTGTAATTTCGATACAAATTATGACAGGTAACAGTACCTTCGATAATAATTATGACAAGTAACTGTAATTTCGATACAAATTATGGCAGGTAACTGTAATTTCGATACTAATTATGACAGGTAACAGTATCTTCGATACTAATTATGACAATTAACAGTAACTTCGATACTAATTATGGCAAGTAACTCTAACTTCGATACTAATTATGACAGGTAACTATAACTTCGTTACTAATTATGACAAGTAACTGTAATTTCGATACAAATTATGGCAGGTAAGTGTAACTTCGATACTGATTATGACAGGTAACAGTAACTTCGACACTAATTATGACAAGTAATTGTAACTTCGATACTAATTATGACAGGTAACTGTAACTTCGTTACTAATTATGACAAGTAACTGTAATTTCGATACAAATTATGGCAGGTAACTGTAACTTCGATACTGATTATGACAGGTAACAGTAACTTCGATACTAATTATGACAAGTAACTGTAACTTTGAAACTAATTATGACAAGTAACTGTAACTTCGATACTAATTATGACAGGTAACTGTAACTTCGGTACTAATTATGACAAATAACTGTAATTTCTATACAAATTATGACAGGTAACTGTAACTTCGTTAATAATTATGGCAAGTAACTGTAATTTCGATACAAATAATGGCAGGTAACAGTAACTTCGATACTATTTTTGACAGGTAACTGTAACTTCCAAATTAATTATGACAGGTAACTGTAAATTCGTTAGTTATTATGACAAGTAACTGTAATTTCGATACAAATGATGGCAGGTAACTGTAATTTCGATACTAAATATGACAGGAACAGTAATTTCGATACTAATTACGACAAGTAACAGTAACTTCGTTACTTATTATGACAAGTAACTGTAATTTCGATACAAATTATGGCAGGTAACTGTAACTTCGATACTAATTATGACAGGTAACAGTAACTTCAATACTAATTATGACAAGTAACTGTAACTTCGATACTAATTACCACAGGTAACTGTAACTTCGATACTAATTATGACAATTAACTCTAACATTGTTGCTAATTATGACAAGTAACTCTAATTTTGATAAAAGATTATGGCAGGTAACTGTAACTTCGATACTTATAATGACAGGCAACAGTAACTTCGATACTAATTATGACAGGTAACTGCTACATCGTTACTAATTTGACAAGTAACTGTAATTTCGATTCTAATTATGGCAGGTAACTGTAACTTCGTGACTAATTATGACATGTAACTGTAATTTCGATACAAATTATGTCAGGTTACTGTAATTTCGATACTTATTATGACAGGTAACAGTTACTTCGATACTAATTATGACAGGTAACAGTAACTTCGATACTAATTATGACAGAAAACAGTAACTTCGATACTAATTATGACAGTTAACAGTAACTTCGATAATAATTATGGCAGGTAACTGTAACTTCGATACTAATTATGACAGTTAACTGTAACTTCGTTACTAATTATGACATGTAACTGTAATTTCGATACAAATTATGGCAGGTAACTGTAACTTCGATACTAATTATGACAGGTAACAGTAACTTCGATACTAATTATGACAAGTAACAGTAACTTCGATACTAATTATGACAAGTAACTGTAACTTCGATACTAATTATGACAGGTAACTGTAACTTCGATACTAATTATGAGAGGTAACTGTAACATCGATACTTATTATGACAGGTAACTGTAACTTCGTTACTAATTATGACAAGTAACTGTAATTTCGATACAAATTATGGCAGGTAACTGTAACTTCGATACTAATTATATCAGGTATCAGTAACTTCGACACTAATTATGACATGTTACTGTAACTTCGTTACTAATTATGTCAAGTAACTGTAACTTCGATACTAATTATGAAAAGTAACTGTAACTTCGATACTTATTATGACAGGTTACTGTAACTTCATTACTAATTATGACAAGAAACTTTAACTTCGATACTAATTATGACAGGTAACTGTAACTTCGATACTAATTATGACAAGTAACTGTAACTTTGAAACTAATTATGACAAGTAACTGTAACTTCGATACTAATTATGACAGGTAACAGTAACTCCGATATTAATTATGACAAGTAACAGTAACTTCGACACTAATTATGACGGGTAACTGTAACTTCGATACTAATTATGACAGGTAACTGTAACTTAAATACTAATTATGACAGCTAACTGTAACTTCGATACTAATTATGACAAGTAACTGTCACTTCGTTACTAATTATGACCAGTAACTCTAATTTCGATACAAATTATGGCAGGTAAATGTAACTTCGATACTAATTATGACAGGTAACTGTAACTTGGATACTAATTATGACAGGTAACTGTAACTTCGATACTAATTATGACAGGTAACTGTAATTTCGATAAAAATTATGACAGGTAACAGTAACTTCGATAATAATTATGACAAGTAACTGGAACTTCGTTACCTATTATGACAAGTAACTGTAATTTCGGTACAAATTATGACAGGCAACAGTAACTTCGATAATAATTATTACAAGTAACTGTAATTTCGATACAAATTATGGCAGGTAACTGTAATTTCGATACTAATTATGACAGGTAACAGTAACTTCGATACTAATTATGACAATTAACAGTAACTTCGATACTAATTATGGCAAGTAACTCTAACTTCGATACTAATTATGACAGGTAACTATAACTTCGTTACTAATTATGACAAGTAACTGTAATTTCGATACAAATTATGGCAGGTAAGTGTAACTTCGATACTGATTATGACAGGTAACAGTAACTTCGACACTAATTATGACAAGTAATTGTAACTTCGATACTAATTATGACAGGTAACTGTAACTTCGTTACTAATTATGACAAGTAACTGTAATTTCGATACAAATTATGGCAGGTAACTGTAACTTCGATACTGATTATGACAGGTAACAGTAACTTCGATACTAATTATGACAAGTAACTGTAACTTTGAAACTAATTATGACAAGTAACTTTAACTTCGGTACTAATTATGACAAATAACTGTAATTTCTATACAAATTATGACAGGTAACTGTAACTTCGTTAATAATTATGGCAAGTAACTGTAATTTCGATACAAATAATGGCAGGTAACAGTAACTTCGATACTATTTTTGACAGGTAACTCTAACTTCCATATTAATTATGACAGGTAACTGTAAATTCGTTAGTTATTATGACAAGTAACTGTAATTTCGATACAAATGATGGCAGGTAACTGTAACTTCGATACTAAATATGACAGGAACAGTAATTTCGATACTAATTACGACAAGTAACAGTAACTTCGTTACTTATTATGACAAGTAACTGTAATTTCGATACAAATTATGGCAGGTAAATGTAACTTCGATACTAATTATGACAGGTAACAGTAACTTCAATACTAATTATGACAAGTAACTGTAACTTCGATACTAATTACCACTGGTAACTCTAACTTCGATACTTATTATGACAATTAACTCTAACATCGTTACTAATTATGACAAGTAACTGTAATTTTGATAAAAAATTATGGCAGGTAACTGTAACTTCGATACTTATAATGACAGGTAACAGTAACTTCGATACTAATTATGACAGGTAACTGCTACTTCGTTACTAATTTGACAAGTAACTGAAATTTCGATTCTATTTATGGCAGGTAACTGTAACTTCGTTACTAATTATGACAATTAACAGTAACTTCGTTTCTAATTATGACAAGTAAAAGTAACTTCGATACTAATTATGACAGGTAACTGTAACTTGTATACTAATTATGACAGGTAACTGTAACTTCGATACTATTTATGACAAGTAACTGTAATTTCGATAAAAATTATGACAGGTAACAATAACTTCGATACTAATTATGACAAGTAACTGTAATTTCGATACAAATTATGGCATGTAACTGTAACTTCGATACTAATTATGACAGGTAACAGTAACTTCGATACTAATTATGACAAGTAACTCTAACTTCGATACTAATTATGACAGGTAACTGTAACTTCGATACTAATTAAGAGAGGTAACTGTAACATCGATACTTATTATGACAGGTAACTGTAACATCGTTACTAATTATGACCAGTAACTGCAATTTCGATACAAATTATGGCAGGTAACTGTAACTTCGTTACTAATTATGACAAGTAACAGTTTCTTCGTTTCTAATTATGACAAGTAACAGTAACTTCGATACTAATTATGACAGGTAACTGTAACTTGTGTACTAATTATGACAGGTAACTGTAACTTCGATACTAATTATGACAAGTAACTGTAATTTCGATAAAAATTATGACAGGTAACAGTAACTTCGATACTATTTATGACAAGTAACTGGAACTTCGTTACTAATTATGACAACTAACTGTAATTTCGATACAAATTGTGACAGGTAGCAGTAACTTCGATAATAATTATGACAAGTAACTGTAATTTCGATACAAATTATGGCAGGTAACTGTAATTTCGATACTAATTATGACAGGTTACAGTAACTTCGATACTAATTATGAAAAGTAACAGTAACTTCGATACTAATTATGACAAGTAACTGCATCTTCGATACTAATTATGGCAGGTAACTGTAACTTCGTTACTAATTATGACGAGTAACTGTAATTTCGATACAAATTATGGCAGGTAACTGTAACTTCAATACTAATTATGACAGGTAACAGTAACTTCGATACTAATTATGACAGGTAACAGTAACTTCGATACTAATTACGACAAGTAACTGTAACTTCGCTACTAATTATGAAAAGTAACTGTAATTTCCATACAAATTATGGCAGGTAACTGTAACTTCGATACTAATTATGACAGGTAACTGTAACTTCTATATTAATTATGACAGGTAACTGTAAATTCGTTAGTTATTATGACAAGTAACTGAAATTTCGATACAAATGATGGCAGATAACTGTAACTTCGATACTAATTATGACAGGTAACAGTAATTTCGATACTAATTATGACAAGTAACTGTAACTTCGTTACTAATTATGACAAGTAACTGTAATATCGATACAAATTATGGCAGGTAACTGTAACATCGATACTAATTATGACAATTAACTCTAACATTGTTGCTAATTATGACAAGTAACTCTAATTTTGATAAAAGATTATGGCAGGTAACTGTAACTTCGATACTTATAATGACAGGCAACAGTAACTTCGATACTAATTATGACAGGTAACAGTAACTTCGACACTAATTATGACAAGTAATTGTAACTTCGATACTAATTATGACAGGTAACTGTAACTTCGTTACTAATTATGACAAGTAACTGTAATTTCGATACAAATTATGGCAGGTAACTGTAACTTCGATACTGATTATGACAGGTAACAGTAACTTCGATACTAATTATGACAAGTAACTGTAACTTTGAAACTAATTATGACAAGTAACTGTAACTTCGATACTAATTATGACAGGTAACTGTAACTTCGGTACTAATTATGACAAATAACTGTAATTTCTATACAAATTATGACAGGTAACTGTAACTTCGTTAATAATTATGGCAAGTAACTGTAATTTCGATACAAATAATGGCAGGTAACAGTAACTTCGATACTATTTTTGACAGGTAACTGTAACTTCCATATTAATTATGACAGGTAACTGTAAATTCGTTAGTTATTATGACAAGTAACTGTAATTTCGATACAAATGATGGCAGGTAACTGTAATTTCGATACTAAATATGACAGGAACAGTAATTTCGATACTAATTACGACAAGTAACAGTAACTTCGTTACTTATTATGACAAGTAACTGTAATTTCGATACAAATTATGGCAGGTAACTGTAACTTCGATACTAATTATGACAGGTAACAGTAACTTCAATACTAATTATGACAAGTAACTGTAACTTCGATACTAATTACCACAGGTAACTGTAACTTCGATACTAATTATGACAATTAACTCTAACATTGTTGCTAATTATGACAAGTAACTCTAATTTTGATAAAAGATTATGGCAGGTAACTGTAACTTCGATACTTATAATGACAGGCAACAGTAACTTCGATACTAATTATGACAGGTAACTGCTACATCGTTACTAATTTGACAAGTAACTGTAATTTCGATTCTAATTATGGCAGGTAACTGTAACTTCGTGACTAATTATGACATGTAACTGTAATTTCGATACAAATTATGTCAGGTTACTGTAATTTCGATACTTATTATGACAGGTAACAGTTACTTCGATACTAATTATGACAGGTAACAGTAACTTCGATACTAATTATGACAGAAAACAGTAACTTCGATACTAATTATGACAGTTAACAGTAACTTCGATAATAATTATGGCAGGTAACTGTAACTTCGATACTAATTATGACAGTTAACTGTAACTTCGTTACTAATTATGACATGTAACTGTAATTTCGATACAAATTATGGCAGGTAACTGTAACTTCGATACTAATTATGACAGGTAACAGTAACTTCGATACTAATTATGACAAGTAACTGTAACTTCGATACTTATTATGGCAGGTAATTGTAATTTCGAAACTAATTATGACAGGTAACAGTAACTTCGATACTAATTATGACAAGTAACAGTAACTTCGATACTAATTATGACAAGTAACTGTAACTTCGATACTAATTATGACAGGTAACTGTAACTTCGATACTAATTATGAGAGGTAACTGTAACATCGATACTTATTATGACAGGTAACTGTAACTTCGTTACTAATTATGACAAGTAACTGTAATTTCGATACAAATTATGGCAGGTAACTGTAACTTCGATACTAATTATATCAGGTATCAGTAACTTCGACACTAATTATGACATGTTACTGTAACTTCGTTACTAATTATGTCAAGTAACTGTTACTTCGATACTAATTATGAAAAGTAACTGTAACTTCGATACTTATTATGACAGGTTACTGTAACTTCATTACTAATTATGACAAGAAACTTTAACTTCGATACTAATTATGACAGGTAACTGTAACTTCGATACTAATTATGACAAGTAACTGTAACTTTGAAACTAATTATGACAAGTAACTGTAACTTCGATACTAATTATGACAGGTAACAGTAACTCCGATATTAATTATGACAAGTAACAGTAACTTCGACACTAATTATGACGGGTAACTGTAACTTCGATACTAATTATGACAGGTAACTGTAACTTAAATACTAATTATGACAGCTAACTGTAACTTCGATACTAATTATGACAAGTAACTGTCACTTCGTTACTAATTATGACCAGTAACTCTAATTTCGATACAAATTATGGCAGGTAAATGTAACTTCGATACTAATTATGACAGGTAACTGTAACTTGGATACTAATTATGACAGGTAACTGTAACTTCGATACTAATTATGACAGGTAACTGTAATTTCGATAAAAATTATGACAGGTAACAGTAACTTCGATAATAATTATGACAAGTAACTGGAACTTCGTTACCTATTATGACAAGTAACTGTAATTTCGGTACAAATTATGACAGGCAACAGTAACTTCGATAATAATTATTACAAGTAACTGTAATTTCGATACAAATTATGGCAGGTAACTGTAATTTCGATACTAATTATGACAGGTAACAGTAACTTCGATACTAATTATGACAATTAACAGTAACTTCGATACTAATTATGGCAAGTAACTCTAACTTCGATACTAATTATGACAGGTAACTATAACTTCGTTACTAATTATGACAAGTAACTGTAATTTCGATACAAATTATGGCAGGTAAGTGTAACTTCGATACTGATTATGACAGGTAACAGTAACTTCGACACTAATTATGACAAGTAATTGTAACTTCGATACTAATTATGACAGGTAACTGTAACTTCGTTACTAATTATGACAAGTAACTGTAATTTCGATACAAATTATGGCAGGTAACTGTAACTTCGATACTGATTATGACAGGTAACAGTAACTTCGATACTAATTATGACAAGTAACTGTAACTTTGAAACTAATTATGACAAGTAACTTTAACTTCGGTACTAATTATGACAAATAACTGTAATTTCTATACAAATTGACAGGTAACTGTAACTTCGTTAATAATTATGGCAAGTAACTGTAATTTCGATACAAATAATGGCAGGTAACAGTAACTTCGATACTATTTTTGACAGGTAACTGTAACTTCCATATTAATTATGACAGGTAACTGTAAATTCGTTAGTTATTATGACAAGTAACTGTAATTTCGATACAAATGATGGCAGGTAACTGTAACTTCGATACTAAATATGACAGGAACAGTAATTTCGATACTAATTACGACAAGTAACAGTAACTTCGTTACTTATTATGACAAGTAACTGTAATTTCGATACAAATTATGGCAGGTAAATGTAACTTCGATACTAATTATGACAGGTAACAGTAACTTCAATACTAATTATGACAAGTAACTGTAACTTCGATACTAATTACCACTGGTAACTGTAACTTCGATACTTATTATGACAATTAACTCTAACATCGTTACTAATTATGACAAGTAACTGTAATTTTGATTAAAAATTATGGCAGGTAACTGTAACTTCGATACTTATAATGACAGGTAACAGTAACTTCGATACTAATTATGACAGGTAACTGCTACTTCGTTACTAATTTGACAAGTAACTGAAATTTCGATTCTATTTATGGCAGGTAACTGTAACTTCGTTACTAATTATGACAATTAACAGTAACTTCGTTTCTAATTATGACAAGTAAAAGTAACTTCGATACTAATTATGACAGGTAACTGTAACTTGTATACTAATTATGACAGGTAACTGAAACTTCGATACTATTTATGACAAGTAACTGTAATTTCGATAAAAATTATGACAGGTAACAGTAACTTCGATACTAATTATGACAAGTAACTGTAATTTCGATACAAATTATGGCATGTAACTGTAACTTCGATACTAATTATGACAGGTAACAGTAACTTCGATACTAATTATGACAAGTAACTCTAACTTCGATACTAATTATGACAGGTAACTGTAACTTCGATACTAATTAAGAGAGGTAACTGTAACATCGATACTTATTATGACAGGTAACTGTAACATCGTTACTAATTATGACCAGTAACTGCAATTTCGATACAAATTATGGCAGGTAACTGTAACTTCGTTACTAATTATGACAAGTAACAGTTTCTTCGTTTCTAATTATGACAAGTAACAGTAACTTCGATACTAATTATGACAGGTAACTGTAACTTGTATACTAATTATGACAGGTAACTGTAACTTCGATACTAATTATGACAAGTAACTGTAATTTCGATAAAAATTATGACAGGTAACAGTAACTTCGATACTATTTATGACAAGTAACTGGAACTTCGTTACTAATTATGACAACTAACTGTAATTTCGATACAAATTGTGACAGGTAGCAGTAACTTCGATAATAATTATGACAAGTAACTGTAATTTCGATACAAATTATGGCAGGTAACTGTAATTTCGATACTAATTATGACGGGTTACAGTAACTTCGATACTAATTATGAAAAGTAACAGTAACTTCGATACTAATTATGACAAGTAACTGCATCTTCGATACTAATTATGGCAGGTAACTGTAACTTCGTTACTAATTATGACGAGTAACTGTAATTTCGATACAAATTATGGCAGGTAACTGTAACTTCAATACTAATTATGACAGGTAACAGTAACTTCGATACTAATTATGACAGGTAACAGTAACTTCGATACTAATTACGACAAGTAACTGTAACTTCGCTACTAATTATGAAAAGTAACTGTAATTTCCATACAAATTATGGCAGGTAACTGTAACTTCGATACTAATTATGACAGGTAACTGTAACTTCTATATTAATTATGACAGGTAACTGTAAATTCGTTAGTTATTATGACAAGTAACTGAAATTTCGATACAAATGATGGCAGATAACTGTAACTTCGATACTAATTATGACAGGTAACAGTAATTTCGATACTAATTATGACAAGTAACTGTAACTTCGTTACTAATTATGACAAGTAACTGTAATATCGATACAAATTATGGCAGGTAACTGTAACATCGATACTGATTATGACAGGTAACAGTAACTTCGATACTAATTATGACTGAATACAGTAACTTCGATACTAATTATGACAGGTAACTGTAACTTCGATAATAATTTTGGCAGGTATTTGTAACTTCGATACTAA
The DNA here is from genome assembly GCA_946902985.2 of Meconema thalassinum. Lineage (NCBI taxonomy): Eukaryota > Metazoa > Arthropoda > Insecta > Orthoptera > Tettigoniidae > Meconema > Meconema thalassinum. The sequence goes on from OX336388.2 coordinate 1,657,751,429, forward strand.
TTATGACAGGTAACATTAACTTCGATACTAATTATGACAAGTAACTGTAACTTCGATACTAATTATGACAGGTAACTGTAACTTCGTTACTAATTATGACAAGTAACTGTAGTTTCGATACAAATTATGGCAGGTAACTGTAACTTCGATACTAATTATGACAGGTAACAGTAACTTCGATACTAATTATGACAAGTAACAGTAACTTCGATACTAATTATGACAAGTAACTGTAACTCCAAAACTAATTATGACAGGTAACTGTAACATCGTTACTAATTATGACAAGTAACTGTAATTTGGATACAAATTATGGCAGGGAACTGTAACTTCGATACTAATTATGACAATTAACTCTAACATCGTTACTAATTATGACAAGTAACTGTAATTTTGATAAAAAATTATGGCAGGTAACTGTAACTTCGATACTTATAATGACAGGTAACAGTAACATCGATACTAATTATGACAGGTAACTGCTACTTCGTTACTAATTTGACAAGTAACTGTAATTTCGATTCTAATTATGGCAGGTAACTGTAACTTCGTGACTAATTATGACATGTAACTGTAATTTCGATACAAATTATGTCAGGTAACTGTACTTTCGATTCTTATTATGACAGGTAACAGTTACTTCGATACTAATTATGACAAGTAACAGTAACTTCGTTACTAATTATGACATGGAACTGTAATTTCGATACAAATTATGGCAGGTAACTGTAACTTCGATAATAATTATGACAAGTAACTGGAACTTCGTTACTAATTATGACAAGTAACTGTAATTTCGATACAAATTATGACAGGTAACAGTAACTTCGATAATAATTATGACAAGTAACTGTAATTTCTATACAAATTATGGCACGTAACTGTAATTTCGATACTTATTATGAAAGGTAACATTAACTCCGATACTAATTATGACAAGTAACAGCAACTTCGATACTAATTATGAGAGGTAAATGTAAATTCGATACTAATTATGACAGAAAACAGTAACTTCGATACTAATTATGACAGTTAACAGTAACTTCGATAATAATTATGGCAGGTAACTGTAACTTCGTTACTAATTATGACAAGTAACAGTAACTTCGTTCCTAATTATGACAAGTAACAGTAACTTCGATACTAATTATGACAGGTAACTGTAACTTCGATACTAATTATGACAAGTAAATGTAATTTCGATAAAAATTATGACAGGTAACAGTAACTTCGATAATAATTATGACAAGTAACTGGAACTTCGTTACTAATTATGACAAGTAACTGTAATTTCGATACAAATTATGACAGGTAACAGTAACTTCGATTATAATTATGACAAGTAACTGTAATTTCTATACAAATTATGGCACGTAACTGTAATTTCGATACTTATTATGAAAGGTAACAGTAACTCCGATACTAATTATGACAAGTAACAGCAACTTCGATACTAATTATGACAGGTACATGTAAATTTGCTACTTATTATGACACTTAACTCTAACAACGTTACTAATTGTGACAAGTAACTGTAATTTTGATTAAAAAGTTTGGCAGGTAACTGTAACATCGATACTAATAATGACAGGTAACAGTAACTTCGATACTAATTATGACAGGTAACTGCAACTTCGTTACTAATTAAGACAAGTAACTGTAATTTCGATAATAATTATGGCAGGTAACTGTAACTTCGAAACTAATTATGACAGTTAACTGTAACTTCGTTACTAATTATGACAGGTAACTGTAATTTCGATACAAATTATGGCAGGTAACTGTAACTTCGATACTAATTATGACAGGTAACAGTAACTTCGATACTAATTATGACAAGTAACTGTAACTTCGATACTTATTATGGCAGGTAATTGTAATTTCGAAACTAATTATGACAGGTAACAGTAACATCGATACTAATTATGACAAGTAACAGTAACTTCGATACTAATTATGACAAGTAACTCTAACTTCGATACTAATTATGACAGGTAACTGTAACTTCGATACTAATTAAGAGAGGTAACTGTAACATCGATACTTATTATGACAGGTAACTGTAACATCGTTACTAATTATGACAAGTAACTGTAATTTCGATACAAATTATGGCAGGTAACTGTAACTTCGATACTAATTATATCAGGTATCAGTAACTTCGACACTAATTATGACATGTTACTGTAACTTCGTTACTAATTATGTCAAGTAACTGTAACTTCGATACTAATTATGAAAAGTAACTGTAACTTCGATACTTATTATGACAGGTTACTGTAACTTCATTACTAATTATGACAAGAAACTTTAACTTCGATACTAATTACGACAGGTAACTGTAACTTCGATACTAATTATGACAAGTAACTGTAACTTTGAAACTAATTATGACAAGTAACTGTAACTTCGATACTAATTATGGCAGGTAACAGTAACTCCGATATTAATTATGACAAGTAACAGTAACTTCGACACTAATTATGACGGGTAACTGTAACTTCGATACTACTTATGACAGGTAACTGTAACTTAAATACTAATTATGACAGCTAACTGTAACTTCGATACTAATTATGACAAGTAACTGTCACTTCGTTACTAATTATGACCAGTAACTCTAATTTCGATACAAATTATGGCAGGTAAATGTAACTTCGATACTAATTATGACAGGTAACTGTAACTTGGATACTAATTATGACAGGTAACTGTAACTTCGATTCTAATTATGACAGGTAACTGTAATTTCGATAAAAATTATGACAGGTAACAGTAACTTCGATAATAATTATGACAAGTAACTGGAACTTCGTTACCTATTATGACAAGTAACTGTAATTTCGATACAAATTATGACAGGTAACAGTACCTTCGATAATAATTATGACAAGTAACTGTAATTTCGATACAAATTATGGCAGGTAACTGTAATTTCGATACTAATTATGACAGGTAACAGTAACTTCGATACTAATTATGACAATTAACAGTAACTTCGATACTAATTATGGCAAGTAACTCTAACTTCGATACTAATTATGACAGGTAACTATAACTTCGTTACTAATTATGACAAGTAACTGTAATTTCGATACAAATTATGGCAGGTAAGTGTAACTTCGATACTGATTATGACAGGTAACAGTAACTTCGACACTAATTATGACAAGTAATTGTAACTTCGATACTAATTATGACAGGTAACTGTAACTTCGTTACTAATTATGACAAGTAACTGTAATTTCGATACAAATTATGGCAGGTAACTGTAACTTCGATACTGATTATGACAGGTAACAGTAACTTCGATACTAATTATGACAAGTAACTGTAACTTTGAAACTAATTATGACAAGTAACTGTAACTTCGATACTAATTATGACTGGTAACTGTAACTTCGGTACTAATTATGACAAATAACTGTTATTTCTATACAAATTATGACAGGTAACTGTAACTTCGTTAATAATTATGGCAAGTAACTGTAATTTCGATACAAATAATGGCAGGTAACAGTAACTTCGATACTATTTTTGACAGGTAACTGTAACTTCCATATTAATTATGACAGGTAACTGTAAATTCGTTAGTTATTATGACAAGTAACTGTAATTTCGATACAAATGATGGCAGGTAACTGTAATTTCGATACTAAATATGACAGGAACAGTAATTTCGATACTAATTACGACAAGTAACAGTAACTTCGTTACTTATTATGACAAGTAACTGTAATTTCGATACAAATTATGGCAGGTAACTGTAACTTCGATACTAATTATGACAGGTAACAGTAATTTCAATACTAATTATGACAAGTAACTGTAACTTCGATACTAATTACCACAGGTAACTGTAACTTCGATACTAATTATGACAATTAACTCTAACATTGTTGCTAATTATGACAAGTAACTGTAATTTTGATAAAAGATTATGGCAGGTAACTGTAACTTCGATACTTATAATGACAGGCAACAGTAACTTCGATACTAATTATGACAGGTAACTGCTACTTCGTTACTAATTTGACAAGTAACTGTAATTTCGATTCTAATTATGGCAGGTAACTGTAACTTCGTGACTAATTATGACATGTAACTGTAATTTCGATACAAATTATGTCAGGTTACTGTAATTTCGATACTTATTATGACAGGTAACAGTTACTTCGATACTAATTATGACAGGTAACAGTAACTTCGATACTAATTATGACAGAAAACAGTAACTTCGATACTAATTATGACAGTTAACAGTAACTTCGATAATAATTATGGCAGGTAACTGTAACTTCGATACTAATTATGACAGTTAACTGTAACTTCGTTACTAATTATGACATGTAACTGTAATTTCGATACAAATTATGGCAGGTAACTGTAACTTCGATACTAATTATGACAGGTAACAGTAACTTCGATACTAATTATGACAAGTAACTGTAACTTCGATACTTATTATGGCAGGTAATTGTAATTTCGAAACTAATTATGACAGGTAACAGTAACTTCGATACTAATTATGATAAGTAACAGTAACTTCGATACTAATTATGACAAGTAACTGTAACTTCGATACTAATTATGACAGGTAACTGTAACTTCGATACTAATTATGAGAGGTAACTGTAACATCGATACTTATTATGACAGGTAACTGTAACTTCGTTACTAATTATGACAAGTAACTGTAATTTCGATACAAATTATGGCAGGTAACTGTAACTTCGATACTAATTATATCAGGTATCAGTAACTTCGACACTAATTATGACATGTTACTGTAACTTCGTTACTAATTATGTCAAGTAACTGTAACTTCGATACTAATTATGAAAAGTAACTGTAACTTCGATACTAATTATGACAATTAACTCTAACATCGTTGCTAATTATGACAAGTAACTGTAATTTTGATAAAAAATTATGGCAGGTAACTGTAACTTCGATACTTATAATGACAGGTAACAGTAACATCGATACTAATTATGACAGGTAACTGCTACTTCGTTACTAATTTGACAAGTAACTGTAATTTCGATTCTAATTATGGCAGGTAACTGTAACTTCGTGACTAATTATGACATGTAACTGTAATTTCGATACAAATTATGTCAGGTAACTGTAATTTCGATTCTTATTATGACAGGTAACAGTTACTTCGATACTAATTATGACAAGTAACAGTAACTTCGTTACTAATTATGACATGGAACTGTAATTTCGATACAAATTATGGCAGGTAATTGTAACTTCGATAATAATTATGACAAGTAACTGGAACTTCGTTACTAATTATGACAAGTAACTGTAATTTCGATACAAATTATGACAGGTAACAGTAACTTCGATAATAATTATGACAAGTAACTGTAATTTCTATACAAATTATGGCACGTAACTGTAATTTCGATACTTATTATGAAAGGTAACATTAACTCCGATACTAATTATGACAAGTAACAGCAACTTCGATACTAATTATGAGAGGTAAATGTAAATTCGATACTAATTATGACAGAAAACAGTAACTTCGATACTAATTATGACAGTTAACAGTAACTTCGATAATAATTATGGCAGGTAACTGTAACTTCGTTACTAATTATGACAAGTAACAGTAACTTCGTTCCTAATTATGACAAGTAACAGTAACTTCGATACTAATTATGACAGGTAACTGTAACTTCGATACTAATTATGACAAGTAAATGTAATTTCGATAAAAATTATGACAGGTAACAGTAACTTCGATAATAATTATGACAAGTAACTGGAACTTCGTTACTAATTATGACAAGTAACTGTAATTTCGATACAAATTATGACAGGTAACAGTAACTTCGATTATAATTATGACAAGTAACTGTAATTTCTATAAAAATTATGGCACGTAACTGTAATTTCGATACTTATTATGAAAGGTAACAGTAACTCCGATACTAATTATGACAAGTAACAGCAACTTCGATACTAATTATGACAGGTAAATGTAAATTTGCTACTTATTATGACACTTAACTCTAACAACGTTACTAATTGTGACAAGTAACTGTAATTTTGATTAAAAAATTTGGCAGGTAACTGTAACATCGATACTAATAATGACAGGTAACAGTAACTTCGATACTAATTATGACAGGTAACTGCAACTTCGTTACTAATTAAGACAAGTAACTGTAATTTCGATAATAATTATGGCAGGTAACTGTAACTTCGATACTAATTATGACAGTTAACTGTAACTTCGTTACTAATTATGACAAGTAACTGTAATTTCGATACAAATTATAGCAGGTAACTGTAACTTCGATACTAATTATGACAGGTAACAGTAACTTCGATACTAATTATGACAAGTAACTGTAACTTCGATACTTATTATGGCAGGTAATAGTAATTTCGAAACTAATTATGACAGGTAACAGTAACTTCGATACTAATTATGACAAGTAACAGTAACTTCGATACTAATTATGACAAGTAACTCTAACTTCGATACTAATTATGACAGGTAACTGTAACTTCGATACTAATTAAGAGAGGTAACTGTAACATCGATACTTATTATGACAGGTAACTGTAACATCGTTACTAATTATGACAAGTAACTGTAATTTCGATACAAATTATGGCAGGTAACTGTATCTTCGATACTAATTATATCAGGTATCAGTAACTTCGACACTAATTATGACATGTTACTGTAACTTCGTTACTAATTATGTCAAGTAACTGTAACTTCGATACTAATTATGAAAAGTAACTGTAACTTCGATACTTATTATGACAGGTTACTGTAACTTCATTACTAATTATGACAAGAAACTTTAACTTCGATACTAATTACGACAGGTAACTGTAACTTCGATACTAATTATGACAAGTAACTGTAACTTTGAAACTAATTATGACAAGTAACTGTAACTTCGATACTAATTATGGCAGGTAACAGTAACTCCGATATTAATTATGACAAGTAACAGTAACTTCGACACTAATTATGACGGGTAACTGTAACTTCGATACTACTTATGACAGGTAACTGTAACTTAAATACTAATTATGACAGCTAACTGTAACTTCGATACTAATTATGACAAGTAACTGTCACTTCGTTACTAATTATGACCAGTAACTCTAATTTCGATACAAATTATGGCAGGTAAATGTAACTTCGATACTAATTATGACAGGTAACTGTAACTTGGATACTAATTATGACAGGTAACTGTAACTTCGATTCTAATTATGACAGGTAACTGTAATTTCGATAAAAATTATGACAGGTAACAGTAACTTCGATAATAATTATGACAAGTAACTGGAACTTCGTTACCTATTATGACAAGTAACTGTAATTTCGATACAAATTATGACAGGTAACAGTACCTTCGATAATAATTATGACAAGTAACTGTAATTTCGATACAAATTATGGCAGGTAACTGTAATTTCGATACTAATTATGACAGGTAACAGTAACTTCGATACTAATTATGACAATTAACAGTAACTTCGATACTAATTATGGCAAGTAACTCTAACTTCGATACTAATTATGACAGGTAACTATAACTTCGTTACTAATTATGACAAGTAACTGTAATTTCGATACAAATTATGGCAGGTAAGTGTAACTTCGATACTGATTATGACAGGTAACAGTAACTTCGACACTAATTATGACAAGTAATTGTAACTTCGATACTAATTATGACAGGTAACTGTAACTTCGTTACTAATTATGACAAGTAACTGTAATTTCGATACAAATTATGACAGGTAACTGTAACTTCGATACTGATTATGACAGGTAACAGTAACTTCGATGCTAATTATGACAAGTAACTGTAACTTTGAAACTAATTATGACAAGTAACTGTAACTTCGATACTAATTATGACAGGTAACTGTAACTTCGGTACTAATTATGACAAATAACTGTTATTTCTATACAAATTATGACAGGTAACTGTAACTTCGTTAATAATTATGGCAAGTAACTGTAATTTCGATACAAATAATGGCAGGTAACAGTAACTTCGATTCTATTTTTGACAGGTAACTGTAACTTCCATATTAATTATGACAGGTAACTGTAAATTCGTTAGTTATTATGACAAGTAACTGTAATTTCGATACAAATGATGGCAGGTAACTGTAATTTCGATACTAAATATGACAGGAACAGTAATTTCGATACTAATTACGACAAGTAACAGTAACTTCGTTACTTATTATGACAAGTAACTGTAATTTCGATACAAATTATGGCAGGTAACTGTAACTTCGATACTAATTATGACAGGTAACAGTAATTTCAATACTAATTATGACAAGTAACTGTAACTTCGATACTAATTACCACAGGTAACTGTAACTTCGATACTAATTATGACAATTAACTCTAACATTGTTGCTAATTATGACAAGTAACTGTAATTTTGATAAAAGATTATGGCAGGTAACTGTAACTTCGATACTTATAATGACAGGCAACAGTAACTTCGATACTAATTATGACAGGTAACTGCTACTTCGTTACTAATTTGACAAGTAACTGTAATTTCGATTCTAATTATGGCAGGTAACTGTAACTTCGTGACTAATTATGACATGTAACTGTAATTTCGATACAAATTATGTCAGGTTACTGTAATTTCGATACTTATTATGACAGGTAACAGTTACTTCGATACTAATTATGACAGGTAACAGTAACTTCGATACTAATTATGACAGAAAACAGTAACTTCGATACTAATTATGACAGTTAACAGTAACTTCGATAATAATTATGGCAGGTAACTGTAACATCGATACTAATTATGACAGTTAACTGTAACTTCGTTACTAATTATGACATGTAACTGTAATTTCGATACAAATTATGGCAGGTAACTGTAACTTCGATACTAATTATGACAGGTAACAGTAACTTCGATACTAATTATGACAAGTAACTGTAACTTCGATACTTATTATGGCAGGTAATTGTAATTTCGAAACTAATTATGACAGGTAACAGTAACTTCGATACTAATTATGACAAGTAACAGTAACTTCGATACTAATTATGACAAGTAACTGTAACTTCGATACTAATTATGACAGGTAACTGTAACTTCGATACTAATTATGAGAGGTAACTGTAACATCGATACTTATTATGACAGGTAACTGTAACTTCGTTACTAATTATGACAAGTAACTGTAATTTCGATACAAATTATGGCAGGTAACTGTAACTTCGATACTAATTATATCAGGTATCAGTAACTTCGACACTAATTATGACATGTTACTGTAACTTCGTTACTAATTATGTCAAGTAACTGTAACTTCGATACTAATTATGAAAAGTAACTGTAACTTCGATACTTATTATGACAGGTTACTGTAACTTCATTACTAATTATGACAAGAAACTTTAACTTCGATACTAATTATGACAGGTAACTGTAACTTCGATACTAATTATAACAAGTAACTGTAACTTTGAAACTAATTATGACAAGTAACTGTAACTTCGATACTAATTATGACAGGTAACAGTAACTCCGATATTAATTATGACAAGTAACAGTAACTTCGACACTAATTATGACGGGTAACTGTAACTTCGATACTAATTATGACAGGTAACTGTAACTTAAATACTAATAATGACAGCTAACTGTAACTTCGATACTAATTATGACAAGTAACTGTCACTTCGTTACTAATTATGACCAGTAACTCTAATTTCGATACAAATTATGGCAGGTAAATGTAACTTCGATACTAATTATGACAGGTAACTGTAACTTGGATACTAATTATGACAGGTAACTGTAACTTCGATACTAATTATGACAGGTAACTGTAATTTCGATAAAAATTATGACAGGTAACAGTAACTTCGATAATAATTATGACAAGTAACTGTAATTTCGATACAAATTATGGCTGGTAACTGTAATTTCGATACTAATTATGACAGGTAACAGTAACTTCGATACTAATTATGACAATTAACAGTAACTTCGATACTAATTATGGCAAGTAGCTCTAACTTCGATACTAATTATGACAGGTAACTATAACTTCGTTACTACTTATGACAAGTAACTGTAATTTCGATACAAATTATGGCAGGTAAGTGTAACTTCGATACTGATTATGACAGGTAACAGTAACTTCGACACTAATTATGACAAGTAATTGTAACTTCGATACTAATTATGACAGGTAACTGTAACTTCGTTACTAATTATGACAAGTAACTGTAATTTCGATACAAATTATGGCAGGTAACTGTAACTTCGATACTGATTATGACAGGTAACAGTAACTTCGATACTAATTATGACAAGTAACTGTAACTTTGAAACTAATTATGACAAGTAAATTTAACTTCGGTACTAATTATGACAAATAACTGTAATTTCTATACAAATTATGACAGGTAACTGTAACTTCGTTAATAATAATGGCAAGTAACTGTAATTTCGATACAAATAATGGCAGGTAACAGTAACTTCATTACTATTTTTGACAGGTAACTGTAACTTCCATATTAATTATGACAGGTAACTGTAAATTCGTTAGTTATTATGACAAGTAACTGTAATTTCGATACAAATGATGGCAGGTAACTGTAACTTCGATACTAAATATGACAGGAACAGTAATTTAGATACTAATTACGACAAGTAACAGTAACTTCGTTACTTATTATGACAAGTAACTGTAATTTCGATACAAATTATGGCAGGTAACTGTAACTTCGATACTAATTATGACAGGTAACAGTAACTTCAATACTAATTATGACAAGTAACTGTAACTTCGATACTAATTACCACTGGTAACTGTAACTTCGATACTTATTATGACAATTAACTCTAACATCGTTACTAATTATGACAAGTAACAGTAATTTTGATAAAAAATTATGGCAGGTAACTGTAACTTCGATACTTATAATGACAGGTAACAGTAACTTCGATACTAATTATGACAGGTAACTGCTACTTCGTTACTAATTTGACAAGTAACTGAAATTTCGATTCTATTTATGGCAGGTAACTGTAACTTCGTTACTAATTATAACAATTAACAGTAACTTCGTTTCTAATTATGACAAGTAAAAGTAACTTCGATACTAATTATGACAGGTAACTGTAACTTGTATACTAATTATGACAGGTAACTGTAACTTCGATACTATTTATGACAAGTAACTGTAATTTCGATAAAAATTATGACAGGTAACAGTAACTTCGATACTAATTATGACAAGTAACTGTAATTTCGATACAAATTATGGCATGTAACTGTAACTTCGATACTAATTATGACAGGTAACAGTAACTTCGATACTAATTATGACAAGTAACTCTAACTTCGATACTAATTATGACAGGTAACTGTAACTTCGATACTAATTAAGAGAGGTAACTGTAACATCGATACTTATTATGACAGGTAACTGTAACATCGTTACTAATTATGACCAGTAACTGCAATTTCGATACAAATTATGGCAGGTAATTGTAACTTCGTTACTAATTATGACAAGTAACAGTTACTTCGTTTCTAATTATGACAAGTAACAGTAACTTCGAAACTAATTATGACAGGTAACTGTAACTTGTATACTAATTATGACAGGTAACTGTAACTTCGATACTAATTATGACAAGTAACTGTAATTTCGATAAAAATTATGACAGGTAACAGTAACTTCGATACTATTTATGACAAGTAACTGGAACTTCGTTACTAATTATGACAACTAACTGTAATTTCGATACAAATTGTGACAGGTAGCAGTAACTTCGATAATAATTATGACAAGTAACTGTAATTTCGATACAAATTATGGCAGGTAACTGTAATTTCGATACTAATTATGACAGGTTACAGTAACTTCGATACTAATTATGAAAAGTAACAGTAACTTCGATACTAATTATGACAAGTAACTGCATCTTCGATACTAATTATGGCAGGTAACTGTAACTTCGTTACTAATTATGACGAGTAACTGTAATTTCGATACAAATTATGGCAGGTAACTGTAACTTCAATACTAATTATGACAGGTAACAGTAACTTCGATACTAATTATGACAGGTAACAGTAACTTCGATACTAATTACGACAAGTAACTGTAACTTCGCTACTAATTATGAAAAGTAACTGTAATTTCCATACAAATTATGGCAGGTAACTGTAACTTCGATACTAATTATGACAGGTAACTGTAACTTCTATATTAATTATGACAGGTAACTGTAAATTCGTTAGTTATTATGACAAGTAACTGAAATTTCGATACAAATGATGGCAGATAACTGTAACTTCGATACTAATTATGACAGGTAACAGTAATTTCGATACTAATTATGACAAGTAACTGTAACTTCGTTACTAATTATGACAAGTAACTGTAATATCGATACAAATTATGGCAGGTAACTGTAACATCGATACTGATTATGACAGGTAACAGTAACTTCGATACTAATTATGACTGAATACAGTAACTTCGATACTAATTATGACAGGTAACTGTAACTTCGATAATAATTTTGGCAGGTATTTGTAACTTCGATACTAATTATGACAGGTAACATTAACTTCGATACTAATTATGACAAGTAACTGTAACTTCGATACTAATTATGACAGGTAACTGTAACTTCGTTACTAATTATGACAAGTAACTGTAGTTTCGATACAAATTATGGCAGGTAACTGTAACTTCGATACTAATTATGACAGGTAACAGTAACTTCGATACTAATTATGACAAGTAACAGTAACTTCGATACTAATTATGACAAGTAACTGTAACTCCAAAACTAATTATGACAGGTAACTGTAACATCGTTACTAATTATGACAAGTAACTGTAATTTGGATACAAATTATGGCAGGGAACTGTAACTTCGATACTAATTATGACAATTAACTCTAACATCGTTACTAATTATGACAAGTAACTGTAATTTTGATAAAAAATTATGGCAGGTAACTGTAACTTCGATACTTATAATGACAGGTAACAGTAACATCGATACTAATTATGACAGGTAACTGCTACTTCGTTACTAATTTGACAAGTAACTGTAATTTCGATTCTAATTATGGCAGGTAACTGTAACTTCGTGACTAATTATGACATGTAACTGTAATTTCGATACAAATTACGTCAGGTAACTGTAATTTCGATTCTTATTATGACAGGTAACAGTTACTTCGATACTAATTATGACAAGTAACAGTAACTTCGTTACTAATTATGACATGGAACTGTAATTTCGATACAAATTATGGCAGGTAACTGTAACTTCGATAATAATTATGACAAGTAACTGGAACTTCGTTACTAATTATGACAAGTAACTGTAATTTCGATACAAATTATGACAGGTAACAGTAACTTCGATAATAATTATGACAAGTAACTGTAATTTCTATACAAATTATGGCACGTAACTGTAATTTCGATACTTATTATGAAAGGTAACATTAACTCCGATACTAATTATGACAAGTAACAGCAACTTCGATACTAATTATGAGAGGTAAATGTAAATTCGATACTAATTATGACAGAAAACAGTAACTTCGATACTAATTATGACAGTTAACAGTAACTTCGATAATAATTATGGCAGGTAACTGTTACTTCGTTACTAATTATGACAAGTAACAGTAACTTCGTTCCTAATTATGACAAGTAACAGTAACTTCGATACTAATTATGACAGGTAACTGTAACTTCGATACTAATTATGACAAGTAAATGTAATTTCGATAAAAATTATGACAGGTAACAGTAACTTCGATAATAATTATGACAAGTAACTGGAACTTCGTTACTAATTATGACAAGTAACTGTAATTTCGATACAAATTATGACAGGTAACAGTAACTTCGATTATAATTATGACAAGTAACTGTAATTTCTATACAAATTATGGCACGTAACTGTAATTTCGATACTTATTATGAAAGGTAACAGTAACTCCGATACTAATTATGACAAGTAACAGCAACTTCGATACTAATTATGACAGGTAAATGTAAATTTGCTACTTATTATGACACTTAACTCTAACAACGTTACTAATTGTGACAAGTAACTGTAATTTTGATTAAAAAATTTGGCAGGTAACTGTAACATCGATACTAATAATGACAGGTAACAGTAACTTCGATACTAATTATGACAGGTAACTGCAACTTCGTTACTTATTAAGACAAGTAACTGTAATTTCGATAATAATTATGGCAGGTAACTGTAACTTCGATACTAATTATGACAGTTAACTGTAACTTCGTTACTAATTATGACAAGTAACTGTAATTTCGATACAAATTATGGCAGGTAACTGTAACTTCGATACTAATTATGACAGGTAACAGTAACTTCGATACTAATTATGACAAGTAACTGTAACTTCGATACTTATTATGGCAGGTAATTGTAATTTCGAAACTAATTATGACAGGTAACAGTAACTTCGATACTAATTATGACAAGTAACAGTAACTTCGATACTAATTATGACAAGTAACTCTAACTTCGATACTAATTATGACAGGTAACTGTAACTTCGATACTAATTAAGAGAGGTAACTGTAACATCGATACTTATTATGACAGGTAACTGTAACATCGTTACTAATTATGACAAGTAACTGTAATTTCGATACAAATTATGGCAGGTAACTGTAACTTCGATACTAATTATATCAGGTATCAGTAACTTCGACACTAATTATGACATGTTACTGTAACTTCGTTACTAATTATGTCAAGTAACTGTAACTTCGATACTAATTATGAAAAGTAACTGTAACTTCGATACTTATTATGACAGGTTACTGTAACTTCATTACTAATTATGACAAGAAACTTTAACTTCGATACTAATTACGACAGGTAACTGTAACTTCGATACTAATTATGACAAGTAACTGTAACTTTGAAACTAATTATGACAAGTAACTGTAACTTCGATACTAATTATGGCAGGTAACAGTAACTCCGATATTAATTATGACAAGTAACAGTAACTTCGACACTAATTATGACGGGTAACTGTAACTTCGATACTACTTATGACAGGTAACTGTAACTTAAATACTAATTATGACAGCTAACTGTAACTTCGATACTAATTATGACAAGTAACTGTCACTTCGTTACTAATTATGACCAGTAACTCTAATTTCGATACAAATTATGGCAGGTAAATGTAACTTCGATACTAATTATGACAGGTAACTGTAACTTGGATACTAATTATGACAGGTAACTGTAACTTCGATTCTAATTATGACAGGTAACTGTAATTTCGATAAAAATTATGACAGGTAACAGTAACTTCGATAATAATTATGACAAGTAACTGGAACTTCGTTACCTATTATGACAAGTAACTGTAATTTCGATACAAATTATGACAGGTAACAGTACCTTCGATAATAATTATGACAAGTAACTGTAATTTCGATACAAATTATGGCAGGTAACTGTAATTTCGATACTAATTATGACAGGTAACAGTAACTTCGATACTAATTATGACAATTAACAGTAACTTCGATACTAATTATGGCAAGTAAATCTAACTTCGATACTAATTATGACAGGTAACTATAACTTCGTTACTAATTATGACAAGTAACTGTAATTTCGATACAAATTATGGCAGGTAAGTGTAACTTAGATACTGATTATGACAGGTAACAGTAACTTCGACACTAATTATGACAAGTAATTGTATCTTCGATACTAATTATGACAGGTAACTGTAACTTCGTTACTAATTATGACAAGTAACTGTAATTTCGATACAAATTATGGCAGGTAACTGTAACTTCGATACTGATTATGACAGGTAACAGTAACTTCAATACTAATTATGACAAGTAACTGTAACTTTGAAACTAATTATGACAAGAAACTGTAACTTCGATACTAATTATGACAGGTAACTGTAACTTCGGTACTAATTATGACAAATAACTGTAATTTCTATACAAATTATGACAGGTAACTGTAACTTCGTTAATAATTATGGCAAGTAACTGTAATTTCGATACAAATAATGGCAGGTAACAGTAACTTCGATACTATTTTTGACAGGTAACTGTAACTTCCATATTAATTATGACAGGTAACTGTAAATTCGTTAGTTATTATGACAAGTAACTGTAATTTCGATACAAATGATGGCAGGTAACTGTAATTTCGATACTAAATATGACAGGAACAGTAATTTCGATACTAATTACGACAAGTAACAGTAACTTCGTTACTTATTATGACAAGTAACTGTAATTTCGATAAAAATTATGACAGGTAACAGTAACATCGATACTAATTATGACAAGTAACTGTAACTTTGAAACTAATTATGACAAGTAACTGTAACTTCGATACTAATTATGACAGGTAAGAGTAACTCCGATATTAATTATGACAAGTAACAGTAACTTCGAGACTAATTATGACAGGTAACTGTAACTTCGATACTAATTATGACAAGTAACTGTAATTTCGATACAAATTATGGCAGGTAACTGTAACTTCGATACTAATTATATCAGGTATCAGTAACTTCGACACTAATTATGACATGTTACTGTAACTTCGTTACTAATTATGACAAGTAACTGTAATTTCGATACAAATTATGGCAGGTAACTGTAACTTCGATACTAATTATGACAGGTAACAGTAACTTCGACACTAATTATGACAAGTAACTGTAACTTCGATACTTATTATGGCAGGTAATTGTAATTTCGAAACTAATTATGACCGGTAACAGTAACTTCGATACTAATTATGACAAGTAACAGTAACTTCGATACTAATTATGACAAGTAACTGTAACTTCGATACTAATTATGACAGGTAACTGTAACTTCGATACTAATTATGAGAGGTAACTGTAACATCGATACTTATTATGACAGGTAACTGTAACTTCGTTACTAATTATGACAAGTAACTGTAATTTCGATACAAATTATGGCAGGTAACTGTAACTTCGATACTAATTATATCAGGTATCAGTAACTTCGACACTAATTATGACATGTTACTGTAACTTCGTTACTAATTATGTCAAGTAACTGTAACTTCGATACTAATTATGAAAAGTAACTGTAACATCGATACTTATTATGACAGGTTACTGTAACTTCATTACTAATTATGACAAGAAACTTTAACTTCGATACTAATCATGACAGGAAACTGTAACTTCGATACTAATTATGACAAGTAACTGTAACTTTGAAACTAATTATGACAAGTAACTGTAACTTCGATACTAATTATGACAGGTAAGAGTAACTCCGATATTAATTATGACAAGTAACAGTAACTTCGAGACTAATTATGACAGGTAACTGTAACTTCGATACTAATTATGACAGGTAACTGTAACTTAAATACTAATTATGACAGCTAACTGTAACTTCGATACTAATTATGACAAGTATTTGTCACTTCGTTACTAATTATGACCAGTAACTCTAATTTCGATACAAATTATGGCAGGTAAATGTAACTTCGCTACTAATTATGACAGGTAACTGTAACTTGGATACTAATTATGACAGGGAACTGTAACTTCGATACTAATTATGACAGGTAACTGTAATTTCGATACAAATAATGGCAGGTAACAGTAACTTCGATACTATTTTTGACAGGTAACTGTAACTTCCATATTAATTATGACAGGTAACTGTAAATTCGTTAGTTATTATGACAAGTAACTGTAATTTCGATACAAATGATGGCAGGTAACTGTAACTTCGATACTAAATATGACAGGAACAGTAATTTCGATACTAATTACGACAAGTAACAGTAACTTCGTTACTTATTATGACAAATAACTGTAATTTCGATACAAATTATGGCAGGTAACTGTAACTTCGATACTGATTATGACAGGTAACAGTAACTTCGATACTAATTATGACAGAATACAGTAACTTCGATACTAATTATGACAGGTAACAGTAACTTCGATAATAATTATGGCAGGTAACTGAAACTTCGATACTAATTATGACAGGTAACTGTAACTTCGATAATAATTATGACAAATAACTGTAACTTCGTTACTAATTATGACCAGTAACTGCAATTTCGATACAAATTATGGCAGGTAACTGTAACTTCGTTACTAATTATGACAATTAACAGTAACTTCGTTTCTAATTATGACAAGTAAAAGTAACTTCGATACTAATTATGACAGGTAACTGTAACTTGTATACTAATTATGACAGGTAACTGTAACTTCGATACTATTTATGACAAGTAACTGTAATTTCGATAAAAATTATGACAGGTAACAGTAACTTCGATACTAATTATGACAAGTAACTGTAATTTCGATACAAATTATGGCATGTAACTGTAACTTCGATACTAATTATGACAGGTAACAGTAACTTCGATACTAATTATGACAGAAAACAGTAACTTCGATACTAATTATGACAGGTAACTGTAACTTCGATAATAATTATGACAAATAACTGTAACTTCGTTACTAATTATGACCAGTAACTGCAATTTCGATACAAATTATGGCAGGTAACTGTAACTTCGATACTAATTATGACAGGTAACAGTAACTTCGATACTAATTATGACAGAAAACAGTAACTTCGATACTAATTATGACAGGTAACAGTAACTTCGATACTACATATGACAAGTAACAGTAACTTCGATACTAATTATGACAAGTAACTGTAACTTCGATACTAATTATGACAGGTAACTGCAACTTCGTTACTAATTATGACAAGTAACTGTAATTTCGATACAAATTATGGCAGGTAACTGTAACTTCGATATTAATTATGACAGGTAACAGTAACTTCGATACTAATTATGACAAGTAACAGTAACTTCGATACTAATTATGACAAGTAACTGTAACTCCAAAACTAATTATGACAGGTAACTGTAACATCGTTACTAATTATGACAAGTAACTGTAATTTGGATACAAATTATGGCAGGGAACTGTAACTTCGATACTAATTATGACAATTAACTCTAACATCGTTACTAATTATGACAAGTAACTGTAATTTTGATAAAAAATTATGGCAGGTAACTGTAACTTCGATACTTATAATGACAGGTAACAGTAACATCGATACTAATTATGACAGGTAACTGCTACTTCGTTACTAATTTGACAAGTAACTGTAATTTCGATTCTAATTATGGCAGGTAACTGTAACTTCGTGACTAATTATGACATGTAACTGTAATTTCGATACAAATTATGTCAGGTAACTGTAATTTCGATTCTTATTATGACAGGTAACAGTTACTTCGATACTAATTATGACAAGTAACAGTAACTTCGTTACTAATTATGACATGGAACTGTAATTTCGATACAAATTATGGCAGGTAACTGTAACTTCGATAATAATTATGACAAGTAACTGGAACTTCGTTACTAATTATGACAAGTAACTGTAATTTCGATACAAATTATGACAGGTAACAGTAACTTCGATAATAATTATGACAAGTAACTGTAATTTCTATACAAATTATGGCACGTAACTGTAATTTCGATACTTATTATGAAAGGTAACATTAACTCCGATACTAATTATGACAAGTAACAGCAACTTCGATTCTAATTATGAGAGGTAAATGTAAATTCGATACTAATTATGACAGAAAACAGTAACTTCGATACTAATTATGACAGTTAACAGTAACTTCGATAATAATTATGGCAGGTAACTGTAACTTCGTTACTAATTATGACAAGTAACAGTAACTTCGTTCCTAATTATGACAAGTAACAGTAACTTCGATACTAATTATGACAGGTAACTGTAACTTCGATACTAATTATGACAAGTAAATGTAATTTCGATAAAAATTATGACAGGTAACAGTAACTTCGATAATAATTATGACAAGTAACTGGAACTTCGTTACTAATTATGACAAGTAACTGTAATTTCGATACAAATTATGACAGGTAACAGTAACTTCGATTATAATTATGACAAGTAACTGTAATTTCTATACAAATTATGGCACGTAACTGTAATTTCGATACTTATTATGAAAGGTAACAGTAACTCCGATACTAATTATGACAAGTAACAGCAACTTCGATACTAATTATGACAGGTAAATGTAAATTTGCTACTTATTATGACACTTAACTCTAACAACGTTACTAATTGTGACAAGTAACTGTAATTTTGATTAAAAAATTTGGCAGGTAACTGTAACATCGATACTAATAATGACAGGTAACAGTAACTTCGATACTAATTATGACAGGTAACTGCAACTTCGTTACTTATTAAGACAAGTAACTGTAATTTCGATAATAATTATGGCAGGTAACTGTAACTTCGATACTAATTATGACAGTTAACTGTAACTTCGTTACTAATTATGACAAGTAACTGTAATTTCGATACAAATTATGGCAGGTAACTGTAACTTCGATACTAATTATGACAGGTAACAGTAACTTCGATACTAATTATGACAAGTAACTGTAACTTCGATACTTATTATGGCAGGTAATTGTAATTTCGAAACTAATTATGACAGGTAACAGTAACTTCGATACTAATTATGACAAGTAACAGTAACTTCGATACTAATTATGACAAGTAACTCTAACTTCGATACTAATTATGACAGGTAACTGTAACTTCGATACTAATTAAGAGAGGTAACTGTAACATCGATACTTATTATGACAGGTAACTGTAACATCGTTACTAATTATGACAAGTAACTGTAATTTCGATACAAATTATGGCAGGTAACTGTAACTTCGATACTAATTATATCAGGTATCAGTAACTTCGACACTAATTATGACATGTTACTGTAACTTCGTTACTAATTATGTCAAGTAACTGTAACTTCGATACTAATTATGAAAAGTAACTGTAACTTCGATACTTATTATGACAGGTTACTGTAACTTCATTACTAATTATGACAAGAAACTTTAACTTCGATACTAATTACGACAGGTAACTGTAACTTCGATACTAATTATGACAAGTAACTGTAACTTTGAAACTAATTATGACAAGTAACTGTAACTTCGATACTAATTATGGCAGGTAACAGTAACTCCGATATTAATTATGACAAGTAACAGTAACTTCGACACTAATTATGACGGGTAACTGTAACTTCGATACTACTTATGACAGGTAACTGTAACTTAAATACTAATTATGACAGCTAACTGTAACTTCGATACTAATTATGACAAGTAACTGTCACTTCGTTACTAATTATGACCAGTAACTCTAATTTCGATACAAATTATGGCAGGTAAATGTAACTTCGATACTAATTATGACAGGTAACTGTAACTTGGATACTAATTATGACAGGTAACTGTAACTTCGATTCTAATTATGACAGGTAACTGTAATTTCGATAAAAATTATGACAGGTAACAGTAACTTCGATAATAATTATGACAAGTAACTGGAACTTCGTTACCTATTATGACAAGTAACTGTAATTTCGATACAAATTATGACAGGTAACAGTACCTTCGATAATAATTATGACAAGTAACTGTAATTTCGATACAAATTATGGCAGGTAACTGTAATTTCGATACTAATTATGACAGGTAACAGTAACTTCGATACTAATTATGACAATTAACAGTAACTTCGATACTAATTATGGCAAGTAACTCTAACTTCGATACTAATTATGACAGGTAACTATAACTTCGTTACTAATTATGACAAGTAACTGTAATTTCGATACAAATTATGGCAGGTAAGTGTAACATAGATACTGATTATGACAGGTAACAGTAACTTCGACACTAATTATGACAAGTAATTGTATCTTCGATACTAATTATGACAGGTAACTGTAACTTCGTTACTAATTATGACAAGTAACTGTAATTTCGATACAAATTATGGCAGGTAACTGTAACTTCGATACTGATTATGACAGGTAACAGTAACTTCAATACTAATTATGACAAGTAACTGTAACTTTGAAACTAATTATGACAAGAAACTGTAACTTCGATACTAATTATGACAGGTAACTGTAACTTCGGTACTAATTATGACAAATAACTGTAATTTCTATACAAATTATGACAGGTAACTGTAACTTCGTTAATAATTATGGCAAGTAACTGTAATTTCGATACAAATAATGGCAGGTAACAGTAACTTCGATACTATTTTTGACAGGTAACTGTAACTTCCATATTAATTATGACAGGTAACTGTAAATTCGTTAGTTATTATGACAAGTAACTGTAATTTCGATACAAATGATGGCAGGTAACTGTAATTTCGATACTAAATATGACAGGAACAGTAATTTCGATACTAATTACGACAAGTAACAGTAACTTCGTTACTTATTATGACAAGTAACTGTAATTTCGATAAAAATTATGACAGGTAACAGTAACTTCGATACTAATTATGACAAGTAACTGTAACTTTGAAACTAATTATGACAAGTAACTGTAACTTCGATACTAATTATGACAGGTAAGAGTAACTCCGATATTAATTATGACAAGTAACAGTAATTTCGAGACTAATTATGACAGGTAACAGTAACTTCGATACTAATTATGACAAGTAACTGTAATTTCGATACAAATTATGGCAGGTAACTGTAACTTCGATACTAATTATATCAGGTATCAGTAACTTCGACACTAATTATGACATGTTACTGTAACTTCGTTACTAATTATGACAAGTAACTGTAATTTCGATACAAATTATGGCAGGTAACTGTAACTTCGATACTAATTATGACAGGTAACAGTAACTTCGATACTAATTATGACAAGTAACTGTAACTTCGATACTTATTATGGCAGGTAATTGTAATTTCGAAACTAATTATGACCGGTAACAGTAACTTCGATACTAATTATGACAAGTAACAGTAACTTCGATACTAATTATGACAAGTAACTGTAACTTCGATACTAATTATGACAGGTAACTGTAACTTCGATACTAATTATGAGAGGTAACTGTAACATCGATACTTATTATGACAGGTAACTGTAACTTCGTTACTAATTATGACAAGTAACTGTAATTTCGATACAAATTATGGCAGGTAACTGTAACTTCGATACTAATTATATCAGGTATCAGTAACTTCGACACTAATTATGACATGTTACTGTAACTTCGTTACTAATTATGTCAAGTAACTGTAACTTCGATACTAATTATGAAAAGTAACTGTAACATCGATACTTATTATGACAGGTTACTTTAACTTCATTACTAATTATGACAAGAAACTTTAACTTCGATACTAATCATGACAGGAAACTGTAACTTCGATACTAATTATGACAAGTAACTGTAACTTTGAAACTAATTATGACAAGTAACTGTAACTTCGATACTAATTATGACAGGTAAGAGTAACTCCGATATTAATTATGACAAGTAACAGTAACTTCGAGACTAATTATGACAGGTAACTGTAACTTCGATACTAATTATGACAGGTAACTGTAACTTAAATACTAATTATGACAGCTAACTGTAACTTCGATACTAATTATGACAAGTATTTGTCACTTCGTTACTAATTATGACCAGTAACTCTAATTTCGATACAAATTATGGCAGGTAAATGTAACTTCGCTACTAATTATGACAGGTAACTGTAACTTGGATACTAATTATGACAGGGAACTGTAACTTCGATACTAATTATGACAGGTAACTGTAATTTCGATACAAATAATGGCAGGTAACAGTAACTTCGATACTATTTTTGACAGGTAACTGTAACTTCCATATTAATTATGACAGGTAACTGTAAATTCGTTAGTTATTATGACAAGTAACTGTAATTTCGATACAAATGATGGCAGGTAACTGTAACTTCGATACTAAATATGACAGGAACAGTAATTTCGATACTAATTACGACAAGTAACAGTAACTTCGTTACTTATTATGACAAGTAACTGTAATTTCGATACAAATTATGGCAGGTAACTGTAACTTCGATACTGATTATGACAGGTAACAGTAACTTCGATACTAATTATGACAGAATACAGTAACTTCGATACTAATTATGACAGGTAACAGTAACTTCGATAATAATTATGGCAGGTAACTGTAACTTCGATACTAATTATGACAGGTAACTGTAACTTCGATAATAATTATGACAAATAACTGTAACTTCGTTACTAATTATGACCAGTAACTGCAATTTCGATACAAATTATGGCAGGTAACTGTAACTTCGTTACTAATTATGACAATTAACAGTAACTTCGTTTCTAATTATGACAAGTAAAAGTAACTTCGATACTAATTATGACAGGTAACTGTAACTTGTATACTAATTATGACAGGTAACTGTACCTTCGATACTATTTATGACAAGTAACTGTAATTTCGATAAAAATTATGACAGGTAACAGTAACTTCGATACTAATTATGACAAGTAACTGTAATTTCGATACAAATTATGGCATGTAACTGTAACTTCGATACTAATTATGACAGGTAACAGTAACTTCGATACTAATTATGACAGAAAACAGTAACTTCGATACTAATTATGACAGGTAACTGTAACTTCGATAATAATTATGACAAATAACTGTAACTTCGTTACTAATTATGACCAGTAACTGCAATTTCGATACAAATTATGGCAGGTAACTGTAACTTCGATACTAATTATGACAGGTAACAGTAACTTCGATACTAATTATGACAGAAAACAGTAACTTCGATACTAATTATGACAGGTAACAGTAACTTCGATACTACATATGACAAGTAACAGTAACTTCGATACTAATTATGACAAGTAACTGTAACTTCGATACTAATTATGACAGGTAACTGCAACTTCGTTACTAATTATGACAAGTAACTGTAATTTCGATACAAATTATGGCAGGAAACTGTAACTTCGATATTAATTATGACAGGTAACAGTAACTTCGATACTTATTATGACAAGTAACAGTAACTTCGATACTAATTATGACAAGTAACTGTAACTTCGAAACTAATTATGACAGGTTACTGTAACATCGTTACTAATTATGACAAGTAACTGTAATTTCGATACAAATCATGGCAGGGAACTGTAACTTCGATATTAATTATGACAGGTAACAGTAAAATCGATACTAATTATGACAAGTAACTGTATCTTCGATACTAATTATGACAGGTAACTGTAAATTCGATACTAATTATGACAATTAACTCTAACATCGTTACTAATTATGAGAAGTAACTGTAATTTTGATAAAAATTTATGGTAGGTAACTGTAACTTTGATACTAATAATGACAGGTAACAGTAACTTCGATACTAATTATGACAGGTAACTGCAACTTCGTTACTAATTATGACAAGTAACTGTAATTTCGATAAAAATTATGACAGGTAACAGTAACTTCGATACTAATTATGACAAGTAACTGTAATTTCGATACAAATTATGGCAGGTAACTGTAATTTCGATACTAATTATGACAGGTAACTGTAACTTCGATACTAATTATGACAAGTAACTGTAATTTCGATAAGAATTATGACAGGTAACAGTAACTTCGTAACTAATTATGACAAGTAACTGTAATTTCGATACAAATTATGGCAGGTAACTGTAACTTCGATACTAATTATGACAGGTAACAGTTACTTCGATACTAATTATGACAGAAAACAGTAACTTCGATACTAATTATGACAGTTAACAGTAATTTCGATAATAATTATGGCAGGTAACTGTAACTTCGATACTAATTATGACAGTTAACTGTAACTTCGTTACTAATTATGACAAGTAACTGTAATTTCGATACAAATTATGGCAGGTAACTGTAACTTAGTTACTAATTATGACAAGTAACTGTAATTTCGATACAAATTATGGCAGGTAACTGTAATTTCGATACTTATTATGACAGGTAACAGTAACTTCGATACTAATTATGGCAGGTAACTGTAATTTCGATACTTATTATGACAGTTAACAGTTACTTCGATACTAATTATGACAGAAAACAGTAACTTCGATACTAATTATGACAGGTAACTGCAACTTCGTTAATAATTAAGACAAGTAACTGTAATTTCGATACTAATTATGGCAGGTAACTGTAACTTAGTTACTAAGTATGACATGTAACTGTAATTTCGATACAAATTATGGCACGTAACTGTAATTTCGATACTTATTATGACAGGTAACAGTAACTTCGATACTAATTATGACAAGTAACAGTAACTTCGTAACTAATTATGACAAGACACTGTAATTTCGATACAAATTATGGCAGGAAACTGTAACTTCGATACTAATTATGACAGGTAACAGTAACTTCGATACTAATTATGACAGAAAAGAGTAACTTCGATATTAATTATGACAGTTAACAGTAACTTCGATAATAATTATGGCAGGTAACTGTAACTTCGATACTAATTATGACAGTTAACTGTAACTTCGTTACTAATTATGACAAGTAACTGTAATTTCGATACAAATTATGGCAGGTAACTGTAACTTCGATACTAATTATGACAGGTAACAGTAACTTCGATACTAATTATGACAAGTAACTGTAACTTCGATACTTATTATGGCAGGTAATTGTAATTTCGAAACTAATTATGACCGGTAACAGTAACTTCGATACTAATTATGACAAGTAACAGTAACTTCGATACTAATTATGACAAGTAACTGTAACTTCGATACTAATTATGACAGGTAACTGCAACTTCGTTACTAATTATGACAAGTAACTGTAATTTCGATACAAATTATGGCAGGTAACTGTAACTTCGATATTAATTATGACAGGTAACAGTAACTTCGATACTTATTATGACAAGTAACAGTAACTTCGATACTAATTATGACAAGTAACTGTAACTTCGAAACTAATTATGACAGGTTACTGTAACATCGTTACTAATTATGACAAGTAACTGTAATTTCGATACAAATCATGGCAGGGAACTGTAACTTCGATATTAATTATGACAGGTAACAGTAAAATCGATACTAATTATGACAAGTAACTGTATCTTCGATACTAATTATGACAGGTAACTGTAAATTCGATACTAATTATGACAATTAACTCTAACATCGTTACTAATTATGACAAGTAACTGTAATTTTGATAAAAATTTATGGCAGGTAACTGTAACTTTGATACTAATAATGACAGGTAACAGTAACTTCGATACTAATTATGACAGGTAACTGCAACTTCGTTACTAATTATGACAAGTAACTGTAATTTCGATAAAAATTATGACAGGTAACAGTAACTTCGATACTAATTATGACAAGTAACTGTAATTTCGATACAAATTATGGCAGGTAACTGTAATTTCGATACTAATTATGACAGGTAACTGTAACTTCGATACTAATTATGACAAGTAACTGTAATTTCGATAAGAATTATGACAGGTAACAGTAACTTCGATACTAATTATGACAAGTAACTGTAATTTCGATACAAATTATGGCAGGTAACTGTAATTTCGATACTTATTATGACAGGTAACAGTAACTTCGATACTAATTATGACAAGTAACAGTAACTTCGTAACTAATTATGACAAGTAACTGTAATTTCGATACAAATTATGGCAGGTAACTGTAACTTCGATACTAATTATGACAGGTAACAGTTACTTCGATACTAATTATGACAGAAAACAGTAACTTCGATACTAATTATGACAGTTAACAGTAATTTCGAAAATAATTATGGCAGGTAACTGTAACTTCGATACTAATAATGACAGTTAACTGTAACTTCGTTACTAATTATGACAAGTAACTGTAATTTCGATACAAATTATGGCAGGTAACTGTAACTTAGTTACTAATTATGACAAGTAACTGTAATTTCGATACAAATTATGGCAGGTAACTGTAATTTCGATACTTATTATGACAGGTAACAGTAACTTCGATACTAATTATGGCAGGTAACTGTAATTTCGATACTAATTATGACAGTTAACAGTTACTTCGATACTAATTATGACAGAAAACAGTAACTTCGATACTAATTATGACAGTTAACAGTAACATCGATAATAATTATGGCAGGTAACTGTAACTTCGATACTAATTATGACAGTTAACTGTAACTTCGATACTAATTATGACACTTAACTGTAACTTCGTTACTAATTATGACAAGTAACTGTTATTTCGATACAAATTATGGCTGGTAACTGTAACTTCGATACTAATTATATCAGGTAACAGTAACTTCGATACTAATTATGACAGGTAACAGAAACTTAACTACTAATTATGACAGGTAACTGTCATTTCGATACAAATTATGACAGGTTACCGTAACTTCGTTATTAATTTGACAAGTAACTGTAATTTCGATACAAATTAGGCCAGGTAACTGTAACTTCGATACTAATTATATCAGGTATCAGTAATTTCGACACTAATTATGACAGGTTACTGTAACTTCGTTACTAATTATGTCAAGTAACTGTAACTTCGATATATCAGGTATCAGTAATTTCGACACTAATTATGACAGGTTACTGTAACTTCGTTACTAATTATGTCAAGTAACTGTAACTTCGATACTAATTATGAAAAGTAACTGTAACTTCGATACTTATTATGACAGGATACTGTAACTTCATTACTAATTATGACAAGAAACTGTAACTTCGATACTAATTATGACAGGTAACTGTAACTTCGAGAGCCTCCGTGGCTCAGGCGGCAGCACGCCGGCCTCTCACCGCTGGGTCCGTGGTTCAAATCGCGGTCACTCCATGTGAAATCTGTGCTGGACAAAACGGAGGCAGACAGGCTTTTCTCCGGGTACTCCGGTTTTCCCTGTCAATATTTCATTCCAGTAACACTCTCCACTATCATTTCATTTCATCTGACATACATTTAATCATTGCCCCAGAGGAGTGCGTCAGGCCTCGGCAGCCGGCACAGTTCATATCCTCGCCGCTAGATAGGGGCTTCATTCATTCCATTCCTGACCCGGTCGGAGACTGGAAGCAGGCTGTGGATTTTCATTTTCAACTGTAACTTCGATACTAATTATGACAAGTAACTGTAATTTTGAAACTAATTATGACAAGTAACTGTAACTTCGACACTAATTATGACAGGTAACAGTAACTTCGATATTAATTATGACAAGTAACAGTAACTTCGACACTAATTATGACAGGTAACTGTAACTTCGATACTAATTATGACAGGTAACTGTAATTTAAATACTAATTATGACAGCTAACTGTAACTTCGATACTAATTATGACAAGTTACTGTCACTTCGTTACTAATTATGACCAGTAAATCTAATTTCGATACAAATTATGGCAGGTAACTGTAACTTCGATACTAATTATGACAGGTAACTGTAACTTCGATACTAATTATGACAGGTAACTGTAATTTCGATACTAATTAGGACAGGTAACAGTAACTTCGATACTAATTATGACAAGTTACAGTAACTTCGATACCAATTATGACAAGTAACTGTTGACACACTGGACTGCGTTAGGGAAGGACTGGACCATTTTCAACCATAACCCGAGGTGTCTATCTTGAGAGCTGTCTACAGAATCCCAGACCCAGAAATGACACTCACGATTCATATTTTAAAACAACACATCTATTCATAAACCAAATATTACAATAAAATACAATAAACAATTACATGCAGTTCAAATAAAATAAAATAAAATAAAAGGTGTGGTACCTAACGTAGGATGTAACTTACTTTGTATTGGTTCCCAAAATATTTCTCTTAGGACCGAATATCCTTTCACTTTAAATTATTAACAGCTGACTCGATAACATCAAGAAGTAGGCCTGACCGACAAATTCCGTATATGCTTAATTATACAACTTTCAGGTAAGTCGGGAAACAATCTTCAATAATATTTTAATACCGTCAATTAATAGGTAATGCCATAAGACACTAAATATATTAAATCTTGGATAATTCCTTTTTAACCTGAGCAAACTCGGAACAAGATCTCAATACGTCAATCTCTTTTAAACATGGTGTCACGATTCTCTTTTTGTCATCTAACAGCTGACAATCATAACAAGGTTATCCAGAACACAACAACCGATTACCAAAAACAGAAGACGAACGCAATGCCAGCAAATACGAACCCCCACTCTAATAAAATAAAAGCTTTACATAGTTTACACGGACCTCAATTAGGCAAACTAAACGTGAATAAAGAGAAAGATTACATTTATAAACCAGACACGAATTTTTAAAAACTTTATCCACACAGCAAGATGAAAGCCTCCCAACTACGTTAGCCAAATCACGGAGATGACAAAAGTTAATAAATAACATGCATCAGGCTAGATACACATGCACCCCAGAAATATATAAAAATCCACCTACTTCTCTCAGGAACAAAATACCTTTTTACCAAATCTTCATAACTCCAATTAACCACATTTGGCCTCTTAGAGAAATCTACGACATATATGTTTGCTTTCCCTAAAGTTGCCTCAACAACTATATATAAACATATAAAAGAAGCAACAAATAATTTTTTCACGTCGACAAGACCACTTAGGTATCCATTTCAAATCGAAGCACAGACCATCACACACTCCAGGTGTACACGAGAATCTACCTCATCTTTCTGCCACATTTTACATAAAAATATTAATTAATTTGAAGAGAAACTATTCCATGTCGATTCATATTTGGGTAGAGCCAGTTACGCCGAACTTTACAAAGCAAGACATCCGAATGAGTAGCTGAAAGCTACTCAATATCTGTAGATTACATGATGTTATGTCTTTTACAGATCATGTCCCAACACTCAGTTATTGCATCGCAAAATTACTAACAGTCGATATTAAGGGAACCATCTTCTTGGGCAAGTAAGAACACACACCTCATGCGGACAAGCTTACCGTTTTCACCACTAGGCGGACACTACTTAGTAGTAACCTTACCAAGGCGCTGCTGCACCCTAGCGTAGATAAAGAGCACCACCTCATCTCAACTCCCAAGAATTTGCATGCAAACGTCAAAATCATGTGTCTTACAGTCGAGGCAAATAGAATCGTCACAGACTCCCTCCCTTCAGACTTGGCGCCGGTAAAGTACCAAGCCAACGAAATTGTCCAACTGAAAATGTACATGCACCAATACCAATCTTCAACAAATACCAACCTTCAGTACCCAAATTCATCACTTCAAAACTGGTTTAGTTTTAGGCATGCATTAAATAAGGAGGTAGAAATAAACACTTCTTCACAAGTTCGTTCAAAATCCACCACCACAAGTTTGATTACACACAGGTCGATGATAGTTCATGCAGAAGTCAGCGTAGCTAATGGTACATCCCTTTTCATGCCAAGAAAATTGCATCTTACATGTAACATGATACATCAGATAACTTGTACAGACAAAAATACATCATGGTATACATAATTCATCATTTCTTTCGAGGATAAGTTCAGATCCGCTTTAGTTTCCAGATGACAGTTCCACCATCCTGGCCACAGATAGTCTTCACAGTACATCCGAAATCTTCTACGCAAACGTATCAACGATGATAGCAGCTGAAACCAAATTCGACTAGGCGAGTATCGTTTTCATGGAATAGTTTACACAAACGTTTGACATTAAACAATATAAACAAACAATATCGTTACATATATCCAAAATATGGCAGAAATTTTCCTAATGCAAAACCTATCTCAGAATATCCACACCTTTTACAAAATATTTAAGTTTACACATATTTTAAATAAACAATTAGAAGTGTTGATGAGTACTCAATGCAATATAAGAAAATGTAGAATTGACAAACCAAATTCATAACAATTACAGTGAAGCAAGCAAATCCCAGATGAAAAATGAGTTCTTTAGTATTCAAAAAAACTAATATCCCCAAATGAATGTTGGCATAAGTCCCTTATCACACATCTGTCTCAACTCATTTAGGCTACAAGCGAAAAATCTACCTAAGAAAACCATTAACAAATTCGAAACCCAAGGAAAAAAGAAAGAAAGACCAAGAAAGCAACAAAAAACGAAGTATCAACTGACCACACGTGCAGACCTAAGAAAACCCCAACACATTCACACACACATCTTTGCATAACCTCTAAATTCACCAAAAAAAAAAGTTACTACCCACAAATATCCCCAAAATGTTCCACCTCAATATAAATAGGAAATCGTTAAAACCGTGACACATTACCACAAATATCCTTTAAATAAACAATTACCTTAGGCTGTCTCGGATGAGAATTTCAACAAATTCACTTCAACGAAACAACGACCATTACCACATTAACTTCATGACACACACAACTCACCTGTAAGTACCTACTTCCTCAGTTCAACAAGCAAAGATAAGTGCACAAGGTCACTACTCGGAGAAACTATTTCGGAATGGTTAGTAAATACTTACCATCAAATACATATTCAGCTTATGCCACCTAATATTTGAGTCCCATACCTCCATATACGTTAGGATCTTAAGCTGAACAAGGATATTTTAACGACCCTATTTATATACTCGGCTACCATTGAAAACATTTAAAATAAAACATAACTTTACCCATTAAAACAAGAAACGAGAACAAAATTCCTCCCCTAATTAAATAACAAATTAGAGATTCTCAATCATACCAACACAATACACTAACGCACAATTATACCACCTTCCTCCAGAACCAGTATACAATTTTGAAGATTCCAAAAAAAGGTCACTTTACTACAAACACGCACTAAAGCATCATGTAGGTCATACACGATCTTGAAAATTCAAAATTATTACTGTAACACAAAATAAAATTCCTCTCTGTACCAACAAAATGTCAAAAGCCATTTAGAAAATTCTAACCTTTCGCCTATACACCAACTTGACGCAAAACAAAGAGTCACTCTGGTCATACACAATGCAGAAGATTCCAAATAGAGACATTTATACACAATACACAGAAATCCATCCATCGCTCATCAAAAATACAATTCATACACAACATACATACATACATACATACATACATACTTGTGTGTGGTTTCCAAAGATAAAACACAATTTTGAAAATACAATACAGTACGTACAAGATCACCACAACATATTCAGGAATTATGATTCATTCTGGCATCACACCAACGTCTAAGGTGATTATACGACCCACATAAGTCGCACCGCTTACCTCGATATGAATCACTCTCAGCATATCTCCGGTTGGAACGCCCCTGAAAATTATGGTATGGACCAGAAACAGGAACAACATCTTGACATACCTCTCCCTGAAATAAAGCGTTATTAAAACCCTGAACAGGTTGTCTTCCTCCAGACTGAACAGCACTCGTCCACTGAAAAACAGGCTTAGAACCAATTTGCCCAAAGGTACCCTGAATAGAAGAACATGGTATCGATGAATTTGCCATACGAACAGCATCTGCCTTTTTGAACTTCTCAGCAGTAAGAACAAGATCATAAAACTCCTTATAAGTCTTAGGCCTAGCACACATGGTTAAACACAATCTATAAATGGGGTTAATTCCTTCGACTAATGAGGCAACGATTTACTCCTCCGACAACTGAACAGCAAATACTTTAGCATAATACCTAACATCCACAAAATAATCGTTCAGTGTTTCATCCATTCTCTGTCCTCTGAATAAATAGCTTCGATGAAGGTCTGACAAGGTGTACGGGGTAATAAAATAATTTAAAACTTCCATTTGAAAATTAATTAAAGAATTTCCAGCAGACATGTTATTAATTAAGATTTGTCGAAGCATACCTGAAGTGCAAGGAAACACCATTCTAAATATTTGACGTTCGGACAGTCCAAACACCACAGCACTGTCTTTTAATTCTACAAATTTCCTAAGAAATTGCACTAATAAATCATTCTCAGTACCATTACAGATGTGAAAATTCTTTAAAATCAAGGCAATCGGATTGGGTAACGTAGCAAATCTAACATTGATATCTGCCATGACATTTCCAGGGTCACATACTTGAGAAGAATCTCCTAAATTCATATTATGCTTCTTCAAATTATGCTCGACAACATCAGTTACATTAATTAGACTTTCACTTGTTTGTACAGACTTCACACAACGAGAAATTCCAGAAGTTAGATTAATTGAGGCATTCGCACTATTTTCTCTCGATAAGGACCTAGATGACAAGCTGAATTCATTATTTAAATTAGCCTGGTCAATAATATTAGGCCTAGCTGAACATGACATATTTCTCGAAGGCTGACTAGACGACCCATTCCGATGCTGCATAACAGCAGGATTATAAATTTGTAAATCATTTATCGACAACACAGATTCTACATCTTCAACCAAATTATTATCAACATTCACAGCGCACCGATTACTATTCTCAGAACCTCCACCTATTGATGACGTCAAAGATTCACTTTTATAATCACCGGTTACACCAGAAAACATACGTTCGTAAATAATAGCCAACCTATCACGCAAACTTGACAATTCATTTGCAAATGAAATACCGTCCTCAACTTTTGACCAGACATTAATTAAATCAGCCAATCTCAATATCCAATGCAGAGCGCGCCACCTTAATTTATTTCTTTGATATTCAGACGAATCGATAATACCATCCAACGAAGCACAATCACTTAACAAGTTTGACACAGATGTAATGACACCAGACTTACCCTTTTCCCAATATTCGCTGTTAATAGGCGGGATAATTATAGGAGCATCACGTAACGACCTCAAGACAGCCAAGTCAGTTACTCTATTTCCCTGTGGAATCCTTCCACGAATCAAGATCTCGAACCCCAATTCATCTTTCCTCAGATAATATATGTTTGGGAGAACTCGTTTTTCCATTACCAGGTGGGTTTGTATACATGAAACATAAAACACACAAAAATTAGTAACATTTACAGAATATAACACTGATTATAATTTATTTTTGGTATATCACTTCTAGTTCCTAACTCCGAACAACTCTCAAAATAGACATTAATGTGTTAAACACGTAAAACCACGCTCTCGATACAAGTGACACACTGGACTGCGTTAGGGAAGGACTGGACCATTTTCAACCATAACCCGAGGTGTCTATCTTGAGAGCTGTCTACAGAATCCCAGACCCAGAAATGACACACACGATTCATATTTTAAAACAACACTTCTATTCATAAACCAAATATTACAATAAAATACAATAAACAATTACATGCAGTTCAAATAAAATAAAATAAAAGGTGTGGTACCTAACGTAGGATGTAACTTACTTTGTATTGGTTCCCAAAATATTTCTCTTAGGACCGAATATCCTTTCACTTTAAATTATTAACAGCTGACTCGATAACATCAAGAAGTAGGCCTGACCGACAAATTCCGTATATGCTTAATTATACAACTTTCAGGTAAGTCGGGAAACAATCTTCAATAATATTTTAATACCGTCAATTAATAGGTAATGCCATAAGACACTAAATATATTAAATCTTGGATAATTCCTTTTTAACCTGAGCAAACTCGGAGCAAGATCTCAATACGTCAATCTCTTTTAAACATGGTGTCACGATTCTCTTTTTGTCATCTAACAGCTGACAATCATAACAAGGTTATCCAGAACACAACAACCGATTACCAAAAACAGAAGACGAACGCAATGCCAGCAAATACGAACCCCCACTCTAATAAAATAAAAGCTTTACATAATTTACACGGACCTCAATTAGGCAAACTAAACGTGAATAAAGAGAAAGATTACATTTATAAACCAGACACGAATTTTTAAAAACTTTATCCACACATCAAGATGAAAGCCTCCCAACTACGTTAGCCAAATCACGGAGATGACAAAAGTTAATAAATAACATGCATCAGGCTAGATACACATGCACCCCAGAAATATATAATAATCCACTTACTTCTCTCAGGAACAAAATACCTTTTTACCAAATCTTCATAACTCCAATTAACCACATTTGGCCTCTTACAGAAATCTACGACATATATGTTTGCTTTCCTTAAAGTTGCCTCAACAACTATATATAAACATATAAAAGAAGCAACAAATAATTTTTTCACGTCGACAAGACCACTTAGGTATCCATTTCAAATCGAAGCACAGACCATCACACACTCCAGGTGTACACGAGAATCTACCTCATCTTTCTGCCATATTTTACATAAAAATATTAATTAATTTGAAGAGAAACTATTCCATGTCGATTCATATTTGGGTAGAGCCAGTTACGCCGAACTTTACAAAGCAAGACATCCGAATGAGTAGCTGAAAGCTACTCAATATCTGTAGATTACATGATGTTATGTCTTTTACAGATCATGTCCCAACACTCAGTTATTGCATCGCAAAATTACTAACAGTCGATATTAAGGGAACCATCTTCTTGGGCAAGTAAGAACACACACCTCATGCGGACAAGCTTACCGTTTTCACCACTAGGCGGACACTACTTAGTAGTAACCTTACCAAGGCGCTGCTGCACCCTAGCGTAGATAAAGAGCACCACCTCATCTCAACTCCCAAGAATTTGCATGCAAACGTCAAAATCATGTGTCTTACAGTCGAGGCAAATAGAATCGTCACAGACTCCCTCCCTTCAGACTTGGCGCCGGTAAAGTACCAAGCCAACGAAATTGTCCAACTGAAAATGTACATGCACCAATACCAATCTTCAACAAATACCAACCTTCAGTACCCAAATTCATCACTTCAAAACTGGTTTAGTTTTAGGCATGCATTAAATAAGGAGGTAGAAATAAACACTTCTTCACAAGTTCGTTCAAAATCCACCACCACAAGTTTGATTACACACAGGTCGATGATAGTTCATGCAGAAGTCAGCGTAGCTAATGGTACATCCCTTTTCATGCCAAGAAAATTGCATCTTACATGTAACATGATACATCAGATAACTTGTACAGACAAAAATACATCATGGTATACATAATTCATCATTTCTTTCGAGGATAAGTTCAGATCCGCTTTAGTTTCCAGATGACAGTTCCACCATCCTGGCCACAGATAGTCTTCACAGTACATCCGAAATCTTCTACGCAAACGTATCAACGATGATAGCAGCTGAAACCAAATTCGACTAGGCGAGTATCGTTTTCATGGAATAGTTTACACAAACGTTTGACATTAAACAATATAAACAAACAATATCGTTACATATATCCAAAATATGGCAGAAATTTTCCTAATGCAAAACCTATCTCAGAATATCCACACCTTTTACAAAATATTTAAGTTTACACATATTTTAAATAAACAATTAGAAGTGTTGATGAGTACTCAATGCAATATAAGAAAATGTAGAATTGACAAACCAAATTCATAACAATTACAGTGAAGCAAGCAAATCCCAGATGAAAAATGAGTTCTTTAGTATTCAAAAAAACTAATATCCCCAAATGAATGTTGGCATAAGTCCCTTATCACACATCTGTCTCAACTCATTTAGGCTACAAGCGAAAAATCTACCTAAGAAAACCATTAACAAATTCGAAACCCAAGGAAAAAAGATAGAAAGACCAAGAAAGCAACAAAAAACGAAGTATCAACTGACCACACGTGCAGACCTAAGAAAACCCCAACACATTCACACACACATCTTTGCATAACCTCTAAATTCACCAAAAAAAACAGTTACTACCCACAAATATCCCCAAAATGTTCCACCTCAATATAAATAGGAAATCGTTAAAACCGTGACACATTACCACAAATATCCTTTAAATAAACAATTACCTTAGGCTGTCTCGGATGAGAATTTCAACAAATTCACTTCAACGAAACAACGACCATTACCACATTAACTTCATGACACACACAACTCACCTGTAAGTACCTACTTCCTCAGTTCAACAAGCAAAGATAAGTGCACAAGGTCACTACTCGGAGAAACTATTTCGGAATGGTTAGTAAATACTTACCATCAAATACATATTCAGCTTATGCCACCTAATATTTGAGTCCCATACCTCCATATACGTTAGGATCTTAAGCTGAACAAGGATATTTTAACGACCCTATTTATATACTCGGCTACCATTGAAAACATTTAAAATAAAACATAACTTTACCCATTAAAACAAGAAACGAGAACAAAATTCCTCCCCTAATTAAATAACAAATTAGAGATTCTCAATCATACCAACACAATACACTAACGCACAATTATACCACCTTCCTCCAGAACCAGTATACAATTTTGAAGATTCCAAAAAAAGGTCACTTTACTACAAACACGCACTAAAGCATCATGTAGGTCATACACGATCTTGAAAATTCAAAATTATTACTGTAACACAAAATAAAATTCCTCTCTGTACCAACAAAATGTCAAAAGCCATTTAGAAAATTCTAACCTTTCGCCTATACACCAACTTGACGCAAAACAAAGAGTCACTCTGGTCATACACAATGCAGAAGATTCCAAATAGAGACATTTATACACAATACACAGAAATCCATCCATCGCTCATCAAAAATACAATTCATACACAACATACATACATACATACATACATACATACATACATACATACATACTTGTGTGTGGTTTCCAAAGATAAAACACAATTTTGAAAATACAATACAGTACGTACAAGATCACCACAACATATTCAGGAATTATGATTCATTCTGGCATCACACCAACGTCTAAGGTGATTATACGACCCACATAAGTCGCACCGCTTACCTCGATATGAATCACTCTCAGCATATCTCCGGTTGGAACGCCCCTGAAAATTATGGTATGGACCAGAAACAGGAACAACATCTTGACATACCTCTCCCTGAAATAAAGCGTTATTAAAACCCTGAACAGGTTGTCTTCCTCCAGACTGAACAGCACTCGTCCACTGAAAAACAGGCTTAGAACCAATTTGCCCAAAGGTACCCTGAATAGAAGAACATGGTATCGATGAATTTGCCATACGAACAGCATCTGCCTTTTTGAACTTCTCAGCAGTAAGAACAAGATCATAAAACTCCTTATAAGTCTTAGGCCTAGCACACATGGTTAAACACAATCTATAAATGGGGTTAATTCCTTCGACTAATGAGGCAACGATTTACTCCTCCGACAACTGAACAGCAAATACTTTAGCATAATACCTAACATCCACAAAATAATCGTTCAGTGTTTCATCCATTCTCTGTCCTCTGAATAAATAGCTTCGATGAAGGTCTGACAAGGTGTACGGGGTAATAAAATAATTTAAAACTTCCATTTGAAAATTAATTAAAGAATTTCCAGCAGACATGTTATTAATTAAGATTTGTCGAAGCATACCTGAAGTGCAAGGAAACACCATTCTAAATATTTGACGTTCGGACAGTCCAAACACCACAGCACTGTCTTTTAATTCTACAAATTTCCTAAGAAATTGCACTAATAAATCATTCTCAGTACCATTACAGATGTGAAAATTCTTTAAAATCAAGGCAATCGGATTGGGTAACGTAGCAAATCTAACATTGATATCTGCCATGACATTTCCAGGGTCACATACTTGAGAAGAATCTCCTAAATTCATATTATGCTTCATCAAATTATGCTCGACAACATCAGTTACATTAATTAGACTTTCACTTGTTTGTACAGACTTCACACAACGAGAAATTCCAGAAGTTAGATTAATTGAGGCATTCGCACTATTTTCTCTCGATAAGGACCTAGATGACAAGCTGAATTCATTATTTAAATTAGCCTGGTCAATAATATTAGGCCTAGCTGAACCTGACATATTTCTCGAAGGCTGACTAGACGACCCATTCCGATGCTGCATAACAGCAGGATTATAAATTTGTAAATCATTTATCGACAACACAGATTCTACATCTTCAACCAAATTATTATCAACATTCACAGCGCACCGATTACTATTCTCAGAACCTCCACCTATTGATGACGTCAAAGATCCACTTTTATAATCACCGGTTACACCAGAAAACATACGTTCGTAAATAATAGCCAACCTATCACGCAAACTTGACAATTCATTTGCAAATGAAATACCGTCCTCAACTTTTGACCAGACATTAATTAAATCAGCCAATCTCAATATCCAATGCAGAGCGCGCCACCTTAATTTATTTCTTTGATATTCAGACGAATCGATAATACCATCCAACGAAGCACAATCACTTAACAAGTTTGACACAGATGTAATGACACCAGACTTACCCTTTTCCCAATATTCGCTGTTAATAGGCGGGATAATTATAGGAGCATCACGTAACGACCTCAAGACAGCCAAGTCAGTTACTCTATTTCCCTGTGGAATCCTTCCACGAATCAAGATCTCGAACCCCAATTCATCTTTCCTCAGATAATATATGTTTGGGAGAACTCGTTTTTCCATTACCAGGT
This sequence comes from Meconema thalassinum, assembly GCA_946902985.2. Classification (NCBI taxonomy): domain Eukaryota; kingdom Metazoa; phylum Arthropoda; class Insecta; order Orthoptera; family Tettigoniidae; genus Meconema; species Meconema thalassinum. Next base: position 1,657,791,959 of record OX336388.2, read on the forward strand.
GGGTTTGTATACATGAAACATAAAACACACAAAAATTAGTAACATTTACAGAATATAACACTGATTATAATTTATTTTTGGTATATCACTTCTAGTTCCTAACTCCGAACAACTCTCAAAATAGACATTAATGTGTTAAACACGTAAAACCACGCTCTCGATACAAGTGACACACTGGACTGCGTTAGGGAAGGACTGGACCATTTTCAACCATAACCCGAGGTGTCTATCTTGAGAGCTGTCTACAGAATCCCAGACCCAGAAATGACACACACGATTCATATTTTAAAACAACACTTCTATCCATAAACCAAATATTACAATAAAATACAATAAACAATTACATGCAGTTCAAATAAAATAAAATAAAAGGTGTGGTACCTAACGTAGGATGTAACTTACTTTGTATTGGTTCCCAAAATATTTCTCTTAGGACCGAATATCCTTTCACTTTAAATTATTAACAGCTGACTCGATAACATCAAGAAGTAGGCCTGACCGACAAATTCCGTATATGCTTAATTATACAACTTTCAGGTAAGTCGGGAAACAATCTTCAATAATATTTTAATACCGTCAATTAATAGGTAATGCCATAAGACACTAAATATATTAAATCTTGGATAATTCCTTTTTAACCTGAGCAAACTCGGAGCAAGATCTCAATACGTCAATCTCTTTTAAACATGGTGTCACGATTCTCTTTTTGTCATCTAACAGCTGACAATCATAACAAGGTTATCCAGAACACAACAACCGATTACCAAAAACAGAAGACGAACGCAATGCCAGCAAATACGAACCCCCACTCTAATAAAATAAAAGCTTTACATAATTTACACGGACCTCAATTAGGCAAACTAAACGTGAATAAAGAGAAAGATTACATTTATAAACCAGACACGAATTTTTAAAAACTTTATCCACACATCAAGATGAAAGCCTCCCAACTACGTTAGCCAAATCACGGAGATGACAAAAGTTAATAAATAACATGCATCAGGCTAGATACACATGCACCCCAGAAATATATAATAATCCACTTACTTCTCTCAGGAACAAAATACCTTTTTACCAAATCTTCATAACTCCAATTAACCACATTTGGCCTCTTACAGAAATCTACGACATATATGTTTGCTTTCCTTAAAGTTGCCTCAACAACTATATATAAACATATAAAAGAAGCAACAAATAATTTTTTCACGTCGACAAGACCACTTAGGTATCCATTTCAAATCGAAGCACAGACCATCACACACTCCAGGTGTACACGAGAATCTACCTCATCTTTCTGACACATTTTACATAAAAATATTAATTAATTTGAAGAGAAACTATTCCATGTCGATTCATATTTGGGTAGAGCCAGTTACGCCGAACTTTACAAAGCAAGACATCCGAATGAGTAGCTGAAAGCTTCTCAATATCTGTAGATTACATGATGTTATGTCTTTTACAGATCATGTCCCAACACTCAGTTATTGCATCGCAAAATTACTAACAGTCGATATTAAGGGAACCATCTTCTTGGGCAAGTAAGAACACACACCTCATGCGGACAAGCTTACCGTTTTCACCACTAGGCGGACACTACTTAGTAGTAACCTTACCAAGGCGCTGCTGCACCCTAGCGTAGATAAAGAGCACCACCTCATCTCAACTCCCAAGAATTTGCATGCAAACGTCAAAATCATGTGTCTTACAGTCGAGGCAAATAGAATCGTCACAGACTCCCTCCCTTCAGACTTGGCGCCGGTAAAGTACCAAGCCAACGAAATTGTCCAACTGAAAATGTACATGCACCAATACCAATCTTCAACAAATACCAACCTTCAGTACCCAAATTCATCACTTCAAAACTGGTTTAGTTTTAGGCATGCATTAAATAAGGAGGTAGAAATAAACACTTCTTCACAAGTTCGTTCAAAATCCACCACCACAAGTTTGATTACACACAGGTCGATGATAGTTCATGCAGAAGTCAGCGTAGCTAATGGTACATCCCTTTTCATGCCAAGAAAATTGCATCTTACATGTAACATGATACATCAGATAACTTGTACAGACAAAAATACATCATGGTATACATAATTCATCATTTCTTTCGAGGATAAGTTCAGATCCGCTTTAGTTTCCAGATGACAGTTCCACCATCCTGGCCACAGATAGTCTTCACAGTACATCCGAAATCTTCTACGCAAACGTATCAACGATGATAGCAGCTGAAACCAAATTCGACTAGGCGAGTATCGTTTTCATGGAATAGTTTACACAAACGTTTGACATTAAACAATATAAACAAACAATATCGTTACATATATCCAAAATATGGCAGAAATTTTCCTAATGCAAAACCTATCTCAGAATATCCACACCTTTTACAAAATATTTAAGTTTACACATATTTTAAATAAACAATTAGAAGTGTTGATGAGTACTCAATGCAATATAAGAAAATGTAGAATTGACAAACCAAATTCATAACAATTACAGTGAAGCAAGCAAATCCCAGATGAAAAATGAGTTCTTTAGTATTCAAAAAAACTAATATCCCCAAATGAATGTTGGCATAAGTCCCTTATCACACATCTGTCTCAACTCATTTAGGCTACAAGCGAAAAATCTACCTAAGAAAACCATTAACAAATTCGAAACCCAAGGAAAAAAGAAAGAAAGACCAAGAAAGCAACAAAAAACGAAGTATCAACTGACCACACGTGCAGACCTAAGAAAACCCCAACACATTCACACACACATCTTTGCATAACCTCTAAATTCACCAAAAAAAACAGTTACTACCCACAAATATCCCCAAAATGTTCCACCTCAATATAAATAGGAAATCGTTAAAACCGTGACACATTACCACAAATATCCTTTAAATAAACAATTACCTTAGGCTGTCTCGGATGAGAATTTCAACAAATTCACTTCAACGAAACAACGACCATTACCACATTAACTTCAAGACACACACAACTCACCTGTAAGTACCTACTTCCTCAGTTCAACAAGCAAAGATAAGTGCACAAGGTCACTACTCGGAGAAACTATTTCGGAATGGTTAGTAAATACTTACCATCAAATACATATTCAGCTTATGCCACCTAATATTTGAGTCCCATACCTCCATATACGTTAGGATCTTAAGCTGAACAAGGATATTTTAACGACCCTATTTATATACTCGGCTACCATTGAAAACATTTAAAATAAAACATAACTTTACCCATTAAAACAAGAAACGAGAACAAAATTCCTCCCCTAATTAAATAACAAATTAGAGATTCTCAATCATACCAACACAATACACTAACGCACAATTATACCACCTTCCTCCAGAACCAGTATACAATTTTGAAGATTCCAAAAAAAGGTCACTTTACTACAAACACGCACTAAAGCATCATGTAGGTCATACACGATCTTGAAAATTCAAAATTATTACTGTAACACAAAATAAAATTCCTCTCTGTACCAACAAAATGTCAAAAGCCATTTAGAAAATTCTAACCTTTCGCCTATACACCAACTTGACGCAAAACAAAGAGTCACTCTGGTCATACACAATGCAGAAGATTCCAAATAGAGACATTTATACACAATACACAGAAATCCATCCATCGCTCATCAAAAATACAATTCATACACAACATACATACATACATACATACATACATACATACATACTTGTGTGTGGTTTCCAAAGATAAAACACAATTTTGAAAATACAATACAGTACGTACAAGATCACCACAACATATTCAGGAATTATGATTAATTCTGGCATCACACCTACGTCTAAGGTGATTATACGACCCACATAAGTCGCACCGCTTACCTCGATATGAATCACTCTCAGCATATCTCCGGTTGGAACGCCCCTGAAAATTATGGTATGGACCAGAAACAGGAACAACATCTTGACATACCTCTCCCTGAAATAAAGCGTTATTAAAACCCTGAACAGGTTGTCTTCCTCCAGACTGAACAGCACTCGTCCACTGAAAAACAGGCTTAGAACCAATTTGCCCAAAGGTACCCTGAATAGAAGAACATGGTATCGATGAATTTGCCATACGAACAGCATCTGCCTTTTTGAACTTCTCAGCAGTAAGAACAAGATCATAAAACTCCTTATAAGTCTTAGGCCTAGCACACATGGTTAAACACAATCTATAAATGGGGTTAATTCCTTCGACTAATGAGGCAACGATTTGCTCCTCCGACAACTGAACAGCAAATACTTTAGCATAATACCTAACATCCACAAAATAATCGTTCAGTGTTTCATCCATTCTCTGTCCTCTGAATAAATAGCTTCGATGAAGGTCTGACAAGGTGTACGGGGTAATAAAATAATTTAAAACTTCCATTTGAAAATTAATTAAAGAATTTCCAGCAGACATGTTATTAATTAAGATTTGTCGAAGCATACCTGAAGTGCAAGGAAACACCATTCTAAATATTTGACGTTCGGACAGTCCAAACACCACAGCACTGTCTTTTAATTCTACAAATTTCCTAAGAAATTGCACTAATAAATCATTCTCAGTACCATTACAGATGTGAAAATTCTTTAAAATCAAGGCAATCGGATTGGGTAACGTAGCAAATCTAACATTGATATCTGCCATGACATTTCCAGGGTCACATACTTGAGAAGAATCTCCTAAATTCATATTATGCTTCATCAAATTATGCTCGACAACATCAGTTACATTAATTAGACTTTCACTTGTTTGTACAGACTTCACACAACGAGAAATTCCAGAAGTTAGATTAATTGAGGCATTCGCACTATTTTCTCTCGATAAGGACCTAGATGACAAGCTGAATTCATTATTTAAATTAGCCTGGTCAATAATATTAGGCCTAGCTGAACATGACATATTTCTCGAAGGCTGACTAGACGACCCATTCCGATGCTGCATAACAGCAGGATTATAAATTTGTAAATCATTTATCGACAACACAGATTCTACATCTTCAACCAAATTATTATCAACATTCACAGCGCACCGATTACTATTCTCAGAACCTCCACCTATTGATGACGTCAAAGATTCACTTTTATAATCACCGGTTACACCAGAAAACATACGTTCGTAAATAATAGCCAACCTATCACGCAAACTTGACAATTCATTTGCAAATGAAATACCGTCCTCAACTTTTGACCAGACATTAATTAAATCAGCCAATCTCAATATCCAATGCAGAGCGCGCCACCTTAATTTATTTCTTTGATATTCAGACGAATCGATAATACCATCCAACGAAGCACAATCACTTAACAAGTTTGACACAGATGTAATGACACCAGACTTACCCTTTTCCCAATATTCGCTGTTAATAGGCGGGATAATTATAGGAGCATCACGTAACGACCTCAAGACAGCCAAGTCAGTTACTCTATTTCCCTGTGGAATCCTTCCACGAATCAAGATCTCGAACCCCAATTCATCTTTCCTCAGATAATATATGTTTGGGAGAACTCGTTTTTCCATTACCAGGTGGGTTTGTATACATGAAACATAAAACACACAAAAATTAGTAACATTTACAGAATATAACACTGATTATAATTTATTTTTGGTATATCACTTCTAGTTCCTAACTCCGAACAACTCTCAAAATAGACATTAATGTGTTAAACACGTAAAACCACGCTCTCGATACAAGTGACACACTGGACTGCGTTAGGGAAGGACTGGACCATTTTCAACCATAACCCGAGGTGTCTATCTTGAGAGCTGTCTACAGAATCCCAGACCCAGAAATGACACACATGATTCATATTTTAAAACAACACTTCTATTCATAAACCAAATATTACAATAAAATACAATAAACAATTACATGCAGTTCAAATAAAATAAAATAAAATAAAAGGTGTGGTACCTAACGTAGGATGTAACTTACTTTGTATTGGTTCCCAAAATATTTCTCTTAGGACCGAATATCCTTTCACTTTAAATTATTAACAGCTGACTCGATAACATCAAGAAGTAGGCCTGACCGACAAATTCCGTATATGCTTAATTATACAACTTTCAGGTAAGTCGGGAAACAATCTTCAATAATATTTTAATACCGTCAATTAATAGGTAATGCCATAAGACACTAAATATATTAAATCTTGGATAATTCCTTTTTAACCTGAGCAAACTCGGAACAAGATCTCAATACGTCAATCTCTTTTAAACATGGTGTCACGATTCTCTTTTTGTCATCTAACAGCTGACAATCATAACAAGGTTATCCAGAACACAACAACCGATTACCAAAAACAGAAGACGAACGCAATGCCAGCAAATACGAACCCCCACTCTAATAAAATAAAAGCTTTACATAATTTACACGGACCTCAATTAGGCAAACTAAACGTGAATAAAGAGAAAGATTACATTTATAAACCAGACACGAATTTTTAAAAACTTTATCCACACATCAAGATGAAAGCCTCCCAACTACGTTAGCCAAATCACGGAGATGACAAAAGTTAATAAATAACATGCATCAGGCTAGATACACATGCACCCCAGAAATATATAATAATCCACTTACTTCTCTCAGGAACAAAATACCTTTTTACCAAATCTTCATAACTCCAATTAACCACATTTGGCCTCTTACAGAAATCTACGACATATATGTTTGCTTTCCTTAAAGTTGCCTCAACAACTATATATAAACATATAAAAGAAGCAACAAATAATTTTTTCACGTCGACAAGACCACTTAGGTATCCATTTCAAATCGAAGCACAGACCATCACACACTCCAGGTGTACACGAGAATCTACCTCATCTTTCTGCCACATTTTACATAAAAATATTAATTAATTTGAAGAGAAACTATTCCATGTCGATTCATATTTGGGTAGAGCCAGTTACGCCGAACTTTACAAAGCAAGACATCCGAATGAGTAGCTGAAAGCTACTCAATATCTGTAGATTACATGATGTTATGTCTTTTACAGATCATGTCCCAACACTCAGTTATTGCATCGCAAAATTACTAACAGTCGATATTAAGGGAACCATCTTCTAGGGCAAGTAAGAACACACACCTCATGCGGACAAGCTTACCGTTTTCACCACTAGGCGGACACTACTTAGTAGTAACCTTACCAAGGCGCTGCTGCACCCTAGCGTAGATAAAGAGCACCACCTCATCTCAACTCCCAAGAATTTGCATGCAAACGTCAAAATCATGTGTCTTACAGTCGAGGCAAATAGAATCGTCACAGACTCCCTCCCTTCAGACTTGGCGCCGGTAAAGTACCAAGCCAACGAAATTGTCCAACTGAAAATGTACATGCACCAATACCAATCTTCAACAAATACCAACCTTCAGTACCCAAATTCATCACTTCAAAACTGGTTTAGTTTTAGGCATGCATTAAATAAGGAGGTAGAAATAAACACTTCTTCACAAGTTCGTTCAAAATCCACCACCACAAGTTTGATTACACACAGGTCGATGATAGTTCATGCAGAAGTCAGCGTAGCTAATGGTACATCCCTTTTCATGCCAAGAAAATTGCATCTTACATGTAACATGATACATCAGATAACTTGTACAGACAAAAATACATCATGGTATACATAATTCATCATTTCTTTCGAGGATAAGTTCAGATCCGCTTTAGTTTCCAGATGACAGTTCCACCATCCTGGCCACAGATAGTCTTCACAGTACATCCGAAATCTTCTACGCAAACGTATCAACGATGATAGCAGCTGAAACCAAATTCGACTAGGCGAGTATCGTTTTCATGGAATAGTTTACACAAACGTTTGACATTAAACAATATAAACAAACAATATCGTTACATATATCCAAAATATGTCAGAAATTTTCCTAATGCAAAACCTATCTCAGAATATCCACACCTTTTACAAAATATTTAAGTTTACACATATTTTAAATAAACAATTAGAAGTGTTGATGAGTACTCAATGCAATATAAGAAAATGTAGAATTGACAAACCAAATTCATAACAATTACAGTGAAGCAAGCAAATCCCAGATGAAAAATGAGTTCTTTAGTATTCAAAAAAACTAATATCCCCAAATGAATGTTGGCATAAGTCCCTTATCACACATCTGTCTCAACTCATTTAGGCTACAAGCGAAAAATCTACCTAAGAAAACCATTAACAAATTCGAAACCCAAGGAAAAAAGAAAGAAAGACCAAGAAAGCAACAAAAAACGAAGTATCAACTGACCACACGTGCAGACCTAAGAAAACCCCAACACATTCACACACACATCTTTGCATAACCTCTAAATTCACCAAAAAAAACAGTTACTACCCACAAATATCCCCAAAATGTTCCACCTCAATATAAATAGGAAATCGTTAAAACCGTGACACATTACCACAAATATCCTTTAAATAAACAATTACCTTAGGCTGTCTCGGATGAGAATTTCAACAAATTCACTTCAACGAAACAACGACCATTACCACATTAACTTCATGACACACACAACTCACCTGTAAGTACCTACTTCCTCAGTTCAACAAGCAAAGATAAGTGCACAAGGTCACTACTCGGAGAAACTATTTCGGAATGGTTAGTAAATACTTACCATCAAATACATATTCAGCTTATGCCACCTAACATTTGAGTCCCATACCTCCATATACGTTAGGATCTTAAGCTGAACAAGGATATTTTAACGACCCTATTTATATACTCGGCTACCATTGAAAACATTTAAAATAAAACATAACTTTACCCATTAAAACAAGAAACGAGAACAAAATTCCTCCCCTAATTAAATAACAAATTAGAGATTCTCAATCATACCAACACAATACACTAACGCACAATTATACCACCTTCCTCCAGAACCAGTATACAATTTTGAAGATTCCAAAAAAAGGTCACTTTACTACAAACACGCACTAAAGCATCATGTAGGTCATACACGATCTTGAAAATTCAAAATTATTACTGTAACACAAAATAAAATTCCTCTCTGTACCAACAAAATGTCAAAAGCCATTTAGAAAATTCTAACCTTTCGCCTATACACCAACTTGACGCAAAACAAAGAGTCACTCTGGTCATACACAATGCAGAAGATTCCAAATAGAGACATTTATACACAATACACAGAAATCCATCCATCGCTCATCAAAAATACAATTCATACACAACATACATACATACATACATACATACATACATACTTGTGTGTGGTTTCCAAAGATAAAACACAATTTTGAAAATACAATACAGTACGTACAAGATCACCACAACATATTCAGGAATTATGATTCATTCTGGCATCACACCAACGTCTAAGGTGATTATACGACCCACATAAGTCGCACCGCTTACCTCGATATGAATCACTCTCAGCATATCTCCGGTTGGAACGCCCCTGAAAATTATGGTATGGACCAGAAACAGGAACAACATCTTGACATACCTCTCCCTGAAATAAAGCGTTATTAAAACCCTGAACAGGTTGTCTTCCTCCAGACTGAACAGCACTCGTCCACTGAAAAACAGGCTTAGAACCAATTTGCCCAAAGGTACCCTGAATAGAAGAACATGGTATCGATGAATTTGCCATACGAACAGCATCTGCCTTTTTGAACTTCTCAGCAGTAAGAACAAGATCATAAAACTCCTTATAAGTCTTAGGCCTAGCACACATGGTTAAACACAATCTATAAATGGGGTTAATTCCTTCGACTAATGAGGCAACGATTTGCTCCTCCGACAACTGAACAGCAAATACTTTAGCATAATACCTAACATCCACAAAATAATCGTTCAGTGTTTCATCCATTCTCTGTCCTCTGAATAAATAGCTTCGATGAAGGTCTGACAAGGTGTACGGGGTAATAAAATAATTTAAAACTTCCATTTGAAAATTAATTAAAGAATTTCCAGCAGACATGTTATTAATTAAGATTTGTCGAAGCATACCTGAAGTGCAAGGAAACACCATTCTAAATATTTGACGTTCGGACAGTCCAAACACCACAGCACTGTCTTTTAATTCTACAAATTTCCTAAGAAATTGCACTAATAAATCATTCTCAGTACCATTACAGATGTGAAAATTCTTTAAAATCAAGGCAATCGGATTGGGTAACGTAGCAAATCTAACATTGATATCTGCCATGACATTTCCAGGGTCACATACTTGAGAAGAATCTCCTAAATTCATATTATGCTTCATCAAATTATGCTCGACAACATCAGTTACATTAATTAGACTTTCACTTGTTTGTACAGACTTCACACAACGAGAAATTCCAGAAGTTAGATTAATTGAGGCATTCGCACTATTTTCTCTCGATAAGGACCTAGATGACAAGCTGAATTCATTATTTAAATTAGCCTGGTCAATAATATTAGGCCTAGCTGAACATGACATATTTCTCGAAGGCTGACTAGACGACCCATTCCGATGCTGCATAACAGCAGGATTATAAATTTGTAAATCATTTATCGACAACACAGATTCTACATCTTCAACCAAATTATTATCAACATTCACAGCGCACCGATTACTATTCTCAGAACCTCCACCTATTGATGACGTCAAAGATTCACTTTTATAATCACCGGTTACACCAGAAAACATACGTTCGTAAATAATAGCCAACCTATCACGCAAACTTGACAATTCATTTGCAAATGAAATACCGTCCTCAACTTTTGACCAGACATTAATTAAATCAGCCAATCTCAATATCCAATGCAGAGCGCGCCACCTTAATTTATTTCTTTGATATTCAGACGAATCGATAATACCATCCAACGAAGCACAATCACTTAACAAGTTTGACACAGATGTAATGACACCAGACTTACCCTTTTCCCAATATTCGCTGTTAATAGGCGGGATAATTATAGGAGCATCACGTAACGACCTCAAGACAGCCAAGTCAGTTACTCTATTTCCCTGTGGAATCCTTCCACGAATCAAGATCTCGAACCCCAATTCATCTTTCCTCAGATAATATATATTTGGGAGAACTCGTTTTTCCATTACCAGGTGGGTTTGTATACATGAAACATAAAACACACAAAAATTAGTAACATTTACAGAATATAACACTGATTATAATTTATTTTTGGTATATCACTTCTAGTTCCTAACTCCGAACAACTCTCAAAATAGACATTAATGTGTTAAACACGTAAAACCACGCTCTCGATACAAGTGACACACTGGACTGCGTTAGGGAAGGACTGGACCATTTTCAACCATAACCCGAGGTGTCTATCTTGAGAGCTGTCTACAGAATCCCAGACCCAGAAATGACACACACGATTCATATTTTAAAACAACACTTCTATTCATAAACCAAATATTACAATAAAATACAATAAACAATTACATGCAGTTCAAATAAAATAAAATAAAATAAAAGGTGTGGTACCTAACGTAGGATGTAACTTACTTTGTATTGGTTCCCAAAATATTTCTCTTAGGACCGAATATCCTTTCACATTAAATTATTAACAGCTGACTCGATAACATCAAGAAGTAGGCCTGACCGACAAATTCCGTATATGCTTAATTATACAACTTTCAGGTAAGTCGGGAAACAATCTTCAATAATATTTTAATACCGTCAATTAATAGGTAATGCCATAAGACACTAAATATATTAAATCTTGGATAATTCCTTTTTAACCTGAGCAAACTCGGAACAAGATCTCAATACGTCAATCTCTTTTAAACATGGTGTCACGATTCTCTTTTTGTCATCTAACAGCTGACAATCATAACAAGGTTATCCAGAACACAACAACCGATTACCAAAAACAGAAGACGAACGCAATGCCAGCAAATACGAACCCCCACTCTAATAAAATAAAAGCTTTACATAATTTACACGGACCTCAATTAGGCAAACTAAACGTGAATAAAGAGAAAGATTACATTTATAAACCAGACACGAATTTTTAAAAACTTTATCCACACATCAAGATGAAAGCCTCCCAACTACGTTAGCCAAATCACGGAGATGACAAAAGTTAATAAATAACATGCATCAGGCTAGATACACATGCACCCCAGAAATATATAATAATCCACTTACTTCTCTCAGGAACAAAATACCTTTTTACCAAATCTTCATAACTCCAATTAACCACATTTGGCCTCTTACAGAAATCTACGACATATATGTTTGCTTTCCTTAAAGTTGCCTCAACAACTATATATAAACATATAAAAGAAGCAACAAATAATTTTTTCACGTCGACAAGACCACTTAGGTATCCATTTCAAATCGAAGCACAGACCATCACACACTCCAGGTGTACACGAGAATCTACCTCATCTTTCTGCCACATTTTACATAAAAATATTAATTAATTTGAAGAGAAACTATTCCATGTCGATTCATATTTGGGTAGAGCCAGTTACGCCGAACTTTACAAAGCAAGACATCCGAATGAGTAGCTGAAAGCTACTCAATATCTGTAGATTACATGATGTTATGTCTTTTACAGATCATGTCCCAACACTCAGTTATTGCATCGCAAAATTACTAACAGTCGATATTAAGGGAACCATCTTCTTGGGCAAGTAAGAACACACACCTCATGCGGACAAGCTTACCGTTTTCACCACTAGGCGGACACTACTTAGTAGTAACCTTACCAAGGCGCTGCTGCACCCTAGCGTAGATAAAGAGCACCACCTCATCTCAACTCCCAAGAATTTGCATGCAAACGTCAAAATCATGTGTCTTACAGTCGAGGCAAATAGAATCGTCACAGACTCCCTCCCTTCAGACTTGTAGCCGGTAAAGTACCAAGCCAACGAAATTGTCCAACTGAAAATGTACATGCACCAATACCAATCTTCAACAAATACCAACCTTCAGTACCCAAATTCATCACTTCAAAACTGGTTTAGTTTTAGGCATGCATTAAATAAGGAGGTAGAAATAAACACTTCTTCACAAGTTCGTTCAAAATCCACCACCACAAGTTTGATTACACACAGGTCGATGATAGTTCATGCAGAAGTCAGCGTAGCTAATGGTACATCCCTTTTCATGCCAAGAAAATTGCATCTTACATGTAACATGATACATCAGATAACTTGTACAGACAAAAATACATCATGGTATACATGATTCATCATTTCTTTCGAGGATAAGTTCAGATCCGCTTTAGTTTCCAGATGACAGTTCCACCATCCTGGCCACAGATAGTCTTCACAGTACATCCGAAATCTTCTACGCAAACGTATCAACGATGATAGCAGCTGAAACCAAATTCGACTAGGCGAGTATCGTTTTCATGGAATAGTTTACACAAACGTTTGACATTAAACAATATAAACAAACAATATCGTTACATATATCCAAAATATGGCAGAAATTTTCCTAATGCAAAACCTATCTCAGAATATCCACACCTTTTACAAAATATTTAAGTTTACACATATTTTAAATAAACAATTAGAAGTGTTGATGAGTACTCAATGCAATATAAGAAAATGTAGAATTGACAAACCAAATTCATAACAATTACAGTGAAGCAAGCAAATCCCAGATGAAAAATGAGTTCTTTAATATTCAAAAAAACTAATATCCCCAAATGAATGTTGGCATAAGTCCCTTATCACACATCTGTCTCAACTCATTTAGGCTACAAGCGAAAAATCTACCTAAGAAAACCATTAACAAATTCGAAACCCAAGGAAAAAAGAAAGAAAGACCAAGAAAGCAACAAAAAACGAAGTATCAACTGACCACACGTGCAGACCTAAGAAAACCCCAACACATTCACACACACATCTTTGCATAACCTCTAAATTCACCAAAAAAAACAGTTACTACCCACAAATATCCCCAAAATGTTCCACCTCAATATAAATAGGAAATCGTTAAAACCGTGACACATTACCACAAATATCCTTTAAATAAACAATTACCTTAGGCTGTCTCGGATGAGAATTTCAACAAATTCACTTCAACGAAACAACGACCATTACCACATTAACTTCATGACACACACAACTCACCTGTAAGTACCTACTTCCTCAGTTCAACAAGCAAAGATAAGTGCACAAGGTCACTACTCGGAGAAACTATTTCGGAATGGTTAGTAAATACTTACCATCAAATACATATTCAGCTTATGCCACCTAATATTTGAGTCCCATACCTCCATATACGTTAGGATCTTAAGCTGAACAAGGATATTTTAACGACCCTATTTATATACTCGGCTACCATTGAAAACATTTAAAATAAAACATAACTTTACCCATTAAAACAAGAAACGAGAACAAAATTCCTCCCCTAATTAAATAACAAATTAGAGATTCTCAATCATACCAACACAATACACTAACGCACAATTATACCACCTTCCTCCAGAACCAGTATACAATTTTGAAGATTCCAAAAAAAGGTCACTTTACTACAAACACGCACTAAAGCATCATGTAGGTCATACACGATCTTGAAAATTCAAAATTATTACTGTAACACAAAATAAAATTCCTCTCTGTACCAACAAAATGTCAAAAGCCATTTAGAAAATTCTAACCTTTCGCCTATACACCAACTTGACGCAAAACAAAGAGTCACTCTGGTCATACACAATGCAGAAGATTCCAAATAGAGACATTTATACACAATACACAGAAATCCATCCATCGCTCATCAAAAATACAATTCATACACAACATACATACATACATACATACATACATACATACATACATACTTGTGTGTGGTTTCCAAAGATAAAACACAATTTTGAAAATACAATACAGTACGTACAAGATCACCACAACATATTCAGGAATTATGATTCATTCGGGCATCACACCAACGTCTAAGGTGATTATACGACCCACATAAGTCGCACCGCTTACCTCGATATGAATCACTCTCAGCATATCTCCGGTTGGAACGCCCCTGAAAATTATGGTATGGACCAGAAACAGGAACAACATCTTGACATACCTCTCCCTGAAATAAAGCGTTATTAAAACCCTGAACAGGTTGTCTTCCTCCAGACTGAACAGCACTCGTCCACTGAAAAACAGGCTTAGAACCAATTTGCCCAAAGGTACCCTGAATAGAAGAACATGGTATCGATGAATTTGCCATACGAACAGCATCTGCCTTTTTGAACTTCTCAGCAGTAAGAACAAGATCATAAAACTCCTTATAAGTCTTAGGCCTAGCACACATGGTTAAACACAATCTATAAATGGGGTTAATTCCTTCGACTAATGAGGCAACGATTTGCTCCTCCGACAACTGAACAGCAAATACTTTAGCATAATACCTAACATCCACAAAATAATCGTTCAGTGTTTCATCCATTCTCTGTCCTCTGAATAAATAGCTTCGATGAAGGTCTGACAAGGTGTACGGGGTAATAAAATAATTTAAAACTTCCATTTGAAAATTAATTAAAGAATTTCCAGCAGACATGTTATTAATTAAGATTTGTCGAAGCATACCTGAAGTGCAAGGAAACACCATTCTAAATATTTGACGTTCGGACAGTCCAAACACCACAGCACTGTCTTTTAATTCTACAAATTTCCTAAGAAATTGCACTAATAAATCATTCTCAGTACCATTACAGATGTGAAAATTCTTTAAAATCAAGGCAATCGGATTGGGTAACGTAGCAAATCTAACATTGATATCTGCCATGACATTTCCAGGGTCACATACTTGAGAAGAATCTCCTAAATTCATATTATGCTTCATCAAATTATGCTCGACAACATCAGTTACATTAATTAGACTTTCACTTGTTTGTACAGACTTCACACAACGAGAAATTCCAGAAGTTAGATTAATTGAGGCATTCACACTATTTTCTCTCGATAAGGACCTAGATGACAAGCTGAATTCATTATTTAAATTAGCCTGGTCAATAATATTAGGCCTAGCTGAACCTGACATATTTCTCGAAGGCTGACTAGACGACCCATTCCGATGCTGCATAACAGCAGGATTATAAATTTGTAAATCATTTATCGACAACACAGATTCTACATCTTCAACCAAATTATTATCAACATTCACAGCGCACCGATTACTATTCTCAGAACCTCCACCTATTGATGACGTCAAAGATTCACTTTTATAATCACCGGTTTCACCAGAAAACATACGTTCGTAAATAATAGCCAACCTATCACGCAAACTTGACAATTCATTTGCAAATGAAATACCGTCCTCAACTTTTGACCAGACATTAATTAAATCAGCCAATCTCAATATCCAATGCAGAGCGCGCCACCTTAATTTATTTCTTTGATATTCAGACGAATCGATAATACCATCCAACGAAGCACAATCACTTAACAAGTTTGACACAGATGTAATGACACCAGACTTACCCTTTTCCCAATATTCGCTGTTAATAGGCGGGATAATTATAGGAGCATCACGTAACGACCTCAAGACAGCCAAGTCAGTTACTCTATTTCCCTGTGGAATCCTTCCACGAATCAAGATCTCGAACCCCAATTCATCTTTCCTCAGATAATATATGTTTGGGAGAACTCGTTTTTCCATTACCAGGTGGGTTTGTATACATGAAACATAAAACACACAAAAATTAGTAACATTTACAGAATATAACACTGATTATAATTTATTTTTGGTATATCACTTCTAGTTCCTAACTCCGAACAACTCTCAAAATAGACATTAATGTGTTAAACACGTAAAACCACGCTCTCGATACAAGTGACACACTGGGCTGCGTTAGGGAAGGACTGGACCATTTTCAACCATAACCCGAGGTGTCTATCTTGAGAGCTGTCTACAGAATCCCAGACCCAGAAATGACACACACGATTCATATTTTAAAACAACACTTCTATTCATAAACCAAATATTACAATAAAATACAATAAACAATTACATGCAGTTCAAATAAAATAAAATAAAAGGTGTGGTACCTAACGTAGGATGTAACTTACTTTGTATTGGTTCCCAAAATATTTCTCTTAGGACCGAATATCCTTTCACTTTAAATTATTAACAGCTGACTCGATAACATCAAGAAGTAGGCCTGACCGACAAATTCCGTATATGCTTAATTATACAACTTTCAGGTAAGTCGGGAAACAATCTTCAATAATATTTTAATACCGTCAATTAATAGGTAATGCCATAAGACACTAAATATATTAAATCTTGGATAATTCCTTTTTAACCTGAGCAAACTCGGAGCAAGATCTCAATACGTCAATCTCTTTTAAACATGGTGTCACGATTCTCTTTTTGTCATCTAACAGCTGACAATCATAACAAGGTTATCCAGAACACAACAACCGATTACCAAAAACAGAAGACGAACGCAATGCCAGCAAATACGAACCCCCACTCTAATAAAATAAAAGCTTTACATAATTTACACGGACCTCAATTAGGCAAACTAAACGTGAATAAAGAGAAAGATTACATTTATAAACCAGACACGAATTTTTAAAAACTTTATCCACACATCAAGATGAAAGCCTCCCAACTACGTTAGCCAAATCACGGAGATGACAAAAGTTAATAAATAACATGCATCAGGCTAGATACACATGCACCCCAGAAATATATAATAATCCACTTACTTCTCTCAGGAACAAAATACCTTTTTACCAAATCTTCATAACTCCAATTAACCACATTTGGCCTCTTACAGAAATCTACGACATATATGTTTGCTTTCCTTAAAGTTGCCTCAACAACTATATATAAACATATAAAAGAAGCAACAAATAATTTTTTCACGTCGACAAGACCACTTAGGTATCCATTTCAAATCGAAGCACAGACCATCACACACTCCAGGTGTACACGAGAATCTACCTCATCTTTCTGCCACATTTTACATAAAAATATTAATTAATTTGAAGAGAAACTATTCCATGTCGATTCATATTTGGGTAGAGCCAGTTACGCCGAACTTTACAAAGCAAGACATCCGAATGAGTAGCTGAAAGCTAATCAATATCTGTAGATTACATGATGTTATGTCTTTTACAGATCATGTCCCAACACTCAGTTATTGCATCGCAAAATTACTAACAGTCGATATTAAGGGAACCATCTTCTTGGGCAAGTAAGAACACACACCTCATGCGGACAAGCTTACCGTTTTCACCACTAGGTGGTCACTACTTAGTAGTAACCTTACCAAGGCGCTGCTGCACCCTAGCGTAGATAAAGAGCACCACCTCATCTCAACTCCCAAGAATTTGCATGCAAACGTCAAAATCATGTGTCTTACAGTCGAGGCAAATAGAATCGTCACAGACTCCCTCCCTTCAGACTTGGCGCCGGTAAAGTACCAAGCCAACGAAATTGTCCAACTGAAAATGTACATGCACCAATACCAATCTTCAACAAATACCAACCTTCAGTACCCAAATTCATCACTTCAAAACTGGTTTAGTTTTAGGCATGCATTAAATAAGGAGGTAGAAATAAACACTTCTTCACAAGTTCGTTCAAAATCCACCACCACAAGTTTGATTACACACAGGTCGATGATAGTTCATGCAGAAGTCAGCGTAGCTAATGGTACATCCCTTTTCATGCCAAGAAAATTGCATCTTACATGTAACATGATACATCAGATAACTTGTACAGACAAAAATACATCTTGGTATACATAATTCATCATTTCTTTCGAGGATAAGTTCAGATCCGCTTTAGTTTCCAGATGACAGTTCCACCATCCTGGCCACAGATAGTCTTCACAGTACATCCGAAATCTTCTACGCAAACGTATCAACGATGATAGCAGCTGAAACCAAATTCGACTAGGCGAGTATCGTTTTCATGGAATAGTTTACACAAACGTTTGACATTAAACAATATAAACAAACAATATCGTTACATATATCCAAAATATGGCAGAAATTTTCCTAATGCAAAACCTATCTCAGAATATCCACACCTTTTACAAAATATTTAAGTTTACACATATTTTAAATAAACAATTAGAAGTGTTGATGAGTACTCAATGCAATATAAGAAAATGTAGAATTGACAAACCAAATTCATAACAATTACAGTGAAGCAAGCAAATCCCAGATGAAAAATGAGTTCTTTAATATTCAAAAAAACTAATATCCCCAAATGAATGTTGGCATAAGTCCCTTATCACACATCTGTCTCAACTCATTTAGGCTACAAGCGAAAAATCTACCTAAGAAAACCATTAACAAATTCGAAACCCAAGGAAAAAAGAAAGAAAGACCAAGAAAGCAACAAAAAACGAAGTATCAACTGACCACACGTGCAGACCTAAGAAAACCCCAACACATTCACACACACATCTTTGCATAACCTCTAAATTCACCAAAAAAACCAGTTACTACCCACAAATATCCCCAAAATGTTCCACCTCAATATAAATAGGAAATCGTTAAAACCGTGACACATTACCACAAATATCCTTTAAATAAACAATTACCTTAGGCTGTCTCGGATGAGAATTTCAACAAATTCACTTCAACGAAACAACGACCATTACCACATTAACTTCATGACACACACAACTCACCTGTAAGTACCTACTTCCTCAGTTCAACAAGCAAAGATAAGTGCACAAGGTCACTACTCGGAGAAACTATTTCGGAATGGTTAGTAAATACTTACCATCAAATACATATTCAGCTTATGCCACCTAATATTTGAGTCCCATACCTCCATATACGTTAGGATCTTAAGCTGAACAAGGATATTTTAACGACCCTATTTATATACTCGGCTACCATTGAAAACATTTAAAATAAAACATAACTTTACCCATTAAAACAAGAAACGAGAACAAAATTCCTCCCCTAATTAAATAACAAATTAGAGATTCTCAATCATACCAACACAATACACTAACGCACAATTATACCACCTTCCTCCAGAACCAGTATACAATTTTGAAGATTCCAAAAAAAGGTCACTTTACTACAAACACGCACTAAAGCATCATGTAGGTCATACACGATCTTGAAAATTCAAAATTATTACTGTAACACAAAATAAAATTCCTCTCTGTACCAACAAAATGTCAAAAGCCATTTAGAAAATTCTAACCTTTCGCCTATACACCAACTTGACGCAAAACAAAGAGTCACTCTGGTCATACACAATGCAGAAGATTCCAAATAGAGACATTTATACACAATACACAGAAATCCATCCATCGCTCATCAAAAATACAATTCATACACAACATACATACATACATACATACATACATACATACATACATACATACTTGTGTGTGGTTTCCAAAGATAAAACACAATTTTGAAAATACAATACAGTACGTACAAGATCACCACAACATATTCAGGAATTATGATTCATTCGGGCATCACACCAACGTCTAAGGTGATTATACGACCCACATAAGTCGCACCGCTTACCTCGATATGAATCACTCTCAGCATATCTCCGGTTGGAACGCCCCTGAAAATTATGGTATGGACCAGAAACAGGAACAACATCTTGACATACCTCTCCCTGAAATAAAGCGTTATTAAAACCCTGAACAGGTTGTCTTCCTCCAGACTGAACAGCACTCGTCCACTGAAAAACAGGCTTAGAACCAATTTGCCCAAAGGTACCCTGAATAGAAGAACATGGTATCGATGAATTTGCCATACGAACAGCATCTGCCTTTTTGAACTTCTCAGCAGTAAGAACAAGATCATAAAACTCCTTATAAGTCTTAGGCCTAGCACACATGGTTAAACACAATCTATAAATGGGGTTAATTCCTTCGACTAATGAGGCAACGATTTGCTCCTCCGACAACTGAACAGCAAATACTTTAGCATAATACCTAACATCCACAAAATAATCGTTCAGTGTTTCATCCATTCTCTGTCCTCTGAATAAATAGCTTCGATGAAGGTCTGACAAGGTGTACGGGGTAATAAAATAATTTAAAACTTCCATTTGAAAATTAATTAAAGAATTTCCAGCAGACATGTTATTAATTAAGATTTGTCGAAGCATACCTGAAGTGCAAGGAAACACCATTCTAAATATTTGACGTTCGGACAGTCCAAACACCACAGCACTGTCTTTTAATTCTACAAATTTCCTAAGAAATTGCACTAATAAATCATTCTCAGTACCATTACAGATGTGAAAATTCTTTAAAATCAAGGCAATCGGATTGGGTAACGTAGCAAATCTAACATTGATATCTGCCATGACATTTCCAGGGTCACATACTTGAGAAGAATCTCCTAAATTCATATTATGCTTCATCAAATTATGCTCGACAACATCAGTTACATTAATTAGACTTTCACTTGTTTGTACAGACTTCACACAACGAGAAATTCCAGAAGTTAGATTAATTGAGGCATTCGCACTATTTTCTCTCGATAAGGACCTAGATGACAAGCTGAATTCATTATTTAAATTAGCCTGGTCAATAATATTAGGCCTAGCTGAACATGACATATTTCTCGAAGGCTGACTAGACGACCCATTCCGATGCTGCATAACAGCAGGATTATAAATTTGTAAATCATTTATCGACAACACAGATTCTACATCTTCAACCAAATTATTATCAACATTCACAGCGCACCGATTACTATTCTCAGAACCTCCACCTATTGATGACGTCAAAGATTCACTTTTATAATCACCGGTTTCACCAGAAAACATACGTTCGTAAATAATAGCCAACCTATCACGCAAACTTGACAATTCATTTGCAAATGAAATACCGTCCTCAACTTTTGACCAGACATTAATTAAATCAGCCAATCTCAATATCCAATGCAGAGCGCGCCACCTTAATTTATTTCTTTGATATTCAGACGAATCGATAATACCATCCAACGAAGCACAATCACTTAACAAGTTTGACACAGATGTAATGACACCAGACTTACCCTTTTCCCAATATTCGCTGTTAATAGGCGGGATAATTATAGGAGCATCACGTAACGACCTCAAGACAGCCAAGTCAGTTACTCTATTTCCCTGTGGAATCCTTCCACGAATCAAGATCTCGAACCCCAATTCATCTTTCCTCAGATAATATATGTTTGGGAGAACTCGTTTTTCCATTACCAGGTGGGTTTGTATACATGAAACATAAAACACACAAAAATTAGTAACATTTACAGAATATAACACTGATTATAATTTATTTTTGGTATATCACTTCTAGTTCCTAACTCCGAACAACTCTCAAAATAGACATTAATGTGTTAAACACGTAAAACCACGCTCTCGATACAAGTGACACACTGGGCTGCGTTAGGGAAGGACTGGACCATTTTCAACCATAACCCGAGGTGTCTATCTTGAGAGCTGTCTACAGAATCCCAGACCCAGAAATGACACACACGATTCATATTTTAAAACAACACTTCTATTCATAAACCAAATATTACAATAAAATACAATAAACAATTACATGCAGTTCAAATAAAATAAAATAAAAGGTGTGGTACCTAACGTAGGATGTAACTTACTTTGTATTGGTTCCCAAAATATTTCTCTTAGGACCGAATATCCTTTCACTTTAAATTATTAACAGCTGACTCGATAACATCAAGAAGTAGGCCTGACCGACAAATTCCGTATATGCTTAATTATACAACTTTCAGGTAAGTCGGGAAACAATCTTCAATAATATTTTAATACCGTCAATTAATAGGTAATGCCATAAGACACTAAATATATTAAATCTTGGATAATTCCTTTTTAACCTGAGCAAACTCGGAGCAAGATCTCAATACGTCAATCTCTTTTAAACATGGTGTCACGATTCTCTTTTTGTCATCTAACAGCTGACAATCATAACAAGGTTATCCAGAACACAACAACCGATTACCAAAAACAGAAGACGAACGCAATGCCAGCAAATACGAACCCCCACTCTAATAAAATAAAAGCTTTACATAATTTACACGGACCTCAATTAGGCAAACTAAACGTGAATAAAGAGAAAGATTACATTTATAAACCAGACACGAATTTTTAAAAACTTTATCCACACATCAAGATGAAAGCCTCCCAACTACGTTAGCCAAATCACGGAGATGACAAAAGTTAATAAATAACATGCATCAGGCTAGATACACATGCACCCCAGAAATATATAATAATCCACTTACTTCTCTCAGGAACAAAATACCTTTTTACCAAATCTTCATAACTCCAATTAACCACATTTGGCCTCTTACAGAAATCTACGACATATATGTTTGCTTTCCTTAAAGTTGCCTCAACAACTATATATAAACATATAAAAGAAGCAACAAATAATTTTTTCACGTCGACAAGACCACTTAGGTATCCATTTCAAATCGAAGCACAGACCATCACACACTCCAGGTGTACACGAGAATCTACCTCATCTTTCTGCCACATTTTACATAAAAATATTAATTAATTTGAAGAGAAACTATTCCATGTCGATTCATATTTGGGTAGAGCCAGTTACGCCGAACTTTACAAAGCAAGACATCCGAATGAGTAGCTGAAAGCTAATCAATATCTGTAGATTACATGATGTTATGTCTTTTACAGATCATGTCCCAACACTCAGTTATTGCATCGCAAAATTACTAACAGTCGATATTAAGGGAACCATCTTCTTGGGCAAGTAAGAACACACACCTCATGCGGACAAGCTTACCGTTTTCACCACTAGGCGGACACTACTTAGTAGTAACCTTACCAAGGCGCTGCTGCACCCTAGCGTAGATAAAGAGCACCACCTCATCTCAACTCCCAAGAATTTGCATGCAAACGTCAAAATCATGTGTCTTACAGTCGAGGCAAATAGAATCGTCACAGACTCCCTCCCTTCAGACTTGGCGCCGGTAAAGTACCAAGCCAACGAAATTGTCCAACTGAAAATGTACATGCACCAATACCAATCTTCAACAAATACCAACCTTCAGTACCCAAATTCATCACTTCAAAACTGGTTTAGTTTTAGGCATGCATTAAATAAGGAGGTAGAAATAAACACTTCTTCACAAGTTCGTTCAAAATCCACCACCACAAGTTTGATTACACACAGGTCGATGATAGTTCATGCAGAAGTCAGCGTAGCTAATGGTACATCCCTTTTCATGCCAAGAAAATTGCATCTTACATGTAACATGATACATCAGATAACTTGTACAGACAAAAATACATCTTGGTATACATAATTCATCATTTCTTTCGAGGATAAGTTCAGATCCGCTTTAGTTTCCAGATGACAGTTCCACCATCCTGGCCACAGATAGTCTTCACAGTACATCCGAAATCTTCTACGCAAACGTATCAACGATGATAGCAGCTGAAACCAAATTCGACTAGGCGAGTATCGTTTTCATGGAATAGTTTACACAAACGTTTGACATTAAACAATATAAACAAACAATATCGTTACATATATCCAAAATATGGCAGAAATTTTCCTAATGCAAAACCTATCTCAGAATATCCACACCTTTTACAAAATATTTAAGTTTACACATATTTTAAATAAACAATTAGAAGTGTTGATGAGTACTCAATGCAATATAAGAAAATGTAGAATTGACAAACCAAATTCATAACAATTACAGTGAAGCAAGCAAATCCCAGATGAAAAATGAGTTCTTTAGTATTCAAAAAAACTAATATCCCCAAATGAATGTTGGCATAAGTCCCTTATCACACATCTGTCTCAACTCATTTAGGCTACAAGCGAAAAATCTACCTAAGAAAACCATTAACAAATTCGAAACCCAAGGAAAAAAGAAAGAAAGACCAAGAAAGCAACAAAAAACGAAGTATCAACTGACCACACGTGCAGACCTAAGAAAACCCCAACACATTCACACACACATCTTTGCATAACCTCTAAATTCACCAAAAAAAACAGTTACTACCCACAAATATCCCCAAAATGTTCCACCTCAATATAAATAGGAAATCGTTAAAACCGTGACACATTACCACAAATATCCTTTAAATAAACAATTACCTTAGGCTGTCTCGGATGAGAATTTCAACAAATTCACTTCAACGAAACAACGACCATTACCACATTAACTTCATGACACACACAAATCACCTGTAAGTACCTACTTCCTCAGTTCAACAAGCAAAGATAAGTGCACAAGGTCACTACTCGGAGAAACTATTTCGGAATGGTTAGTAAATACTTACCATCAAATACATATTCAGCTTATGCCACCTAACATTTGAGTCCCATACCTCCATATACGTTAGGATCTTAAGCTGAACAAGGATATTTTAACGACCCTATTTATATACTCGGCTACCATTGAAAACATTTAAAATAAAACATAACTTTACCCATTAAAACAAGAAACGAGAACAAAATTCCTCCCCTAATTAAATAACAAATTAGAGATTCTCAATCATACCAACACAATACACTAACGCACAATTATACCACCTTCCTCCAGAACCAGTATACAATTTTGAAGATTCCAAAAAAAGGTCACTTTACTACAAACACGCACTAAAGCATCATGTAGGTCATACACGATCTTGAAAATTCAAAATTATTACTGTAACACAAAATAAAATTCCTCTCTGTACCAACAAAATGTCAAAAGCCATTTAGAAAATTCTAACCTTTCGCCTATACACCAACTTGACGCAAAACAAAGAGTCACTCTGGTCATACACAATGCAGAAGATTCCAAATAGAGACATTTATACACAATACACAGAAATCCATCCATCGCTCATCAAAAATACAATTCATACACAACATACATACATACATACATACATACATACATACATACATACTTGTGTGTGGTTTCCAAAGATAAAACACAATTTTGAAAATACAATACAGTACGTACAAGATCACCACAACATATTCAGGAATTATGATTCATTCTGGCATCACACCAACGTCTAAGGTGATTATACGACCCACATAAGTCGCACCGCTTACCTCGATATGAATCACTCTCAGCATATCTCCGGTTGGAACGCCCCTGAAAATTATGGTATGGACCAGAAACAGGAACAACATCTTGACATACCTCTCCCTGAAATAAAGCGTTATTAAAACCCTGAACAGGTTGTCTTCCTCCAGACTGAACAGCACTCGTCCACTGAAAAACAGGCTTAGAACCAATTTGCCCAAAGGTACCCTGAATAGAAGAACATGGTATCGATGAATTTGCCATACGAACAGCATCTGCCTTTTTGAACTTCTCAGCAGTAAGAACAAGATCATAAAACTCCTTATAAGTCTTAGGCCTAGCACACATGGTTAAACACAATCTATAAATGGGGTTAATTCCTTCGACTAATGAGGCAACGATTTGCTCCTCCGACAACTGAACAGCAAATACTTTAGCATTATACCTAACATCCACAAAATAATCGTTCAGTGTTTCATCCATTCTCTGTCCTCTGAATAAATAGCTTCGATGAAGGTCTGACAAGGTGTACGGGGTAATAAAATAATTTAAAACTTCCATTTGAAAATTAATTAAAGAATTTCCAGCAGACATGTTATTAATTAAGATTTGTCGAAGCATACCTGAAGTGCAAGGAAACACCATTCTAAATATTTGACGTTCGGACAGTCCAAACACCACAGCACTGTCTTTTAATTCTACAAATTTCCTAAGAAATTGCACTAATAAATCATTCTCAGTACCATTACAGATGTGAAAATTCTTTAAAATCAAGGCAATCGGATTGGGTAACGTAGCAAATCTAACATTGATATCTGCCATGACATTTCCAGGGTCACATACTTGAGAAGAATCTCCTAAATTCATATTATGCTTCATCAAATTATGCTCGACAACATCAGTTACATTAATTAGACTTTCACTTGTTTGTACAGACTTCACACAGCGAGAAATTCCAGAAGTTAGATTAATTGAGGCATTCGCACTATTTTCTCTCGATAAGGACCTAGATGACAAGCTGAATTCATTATTTAAATTAGCCTGGTCAATAATATTAGGCCTAGCTGAACATGACATATTTCTCGAAGGCTGACTAGACGACCCATTCCGATGCTGCATAACAGCAGGATTATAAATTTGTAAATCATTTATCGACAACACAGATTCTACATCTTCAACCAAATTATTATCAACATTCACAGCGCACCGATTACTATTCTCAGAACCTCCACCTATTGATGACGTCAAAGATTCACTTTTATAATCACCGGTTACACCAGAAAACATACGTTCGTAAATAATAGCCAACCTATCACGCAAACTTGACAATTCATTTGCAAATGAAATACCGTCCTCAACTTTTGACCAGACATTAATTAAATCAGCCAATCTCAATATCCAATGCAGAGCGCGCCACCTTAATTTATTTCTTTGATATTCAGACGAATCGATAATACCATCCAACGAAGCACAATCACTTAACAAGTTTGACACAGATGTAATGACACCAGACTTACCCTTTTCCCAATATTCGCTGTTAATAGGCGGGATAATTATAGGAGCATCACGTAACGACCTCAAGACAGCCAAGTCAGTTACTCTATTTCCCTGTGGAATCCTTCCACGAATCAAGATCTCGAACCCCAATTCATCTTTCCTCAGATAATATATGTTTGGGAGAACTCGTTTTTCCATTACCAGGTGGGTTTGTATACATGAAACATAAAACACACAAAAATTAGTAACATTTACAGAATATAACACTGATTATAATTTATTTTTGGTATATCACTTCTAGTTCCTAACTCCGAACAACTCTCAAAATAGACATTAATGTGTTAAACACGTAAAACCACGCTCTCGATACAAGTGACACACTGGACTGCGTTAGGGAAGGACTGGACCATTTTCAACCATAACCCGAGGTGTCTATCTTGAGAGCTGTCTACAGAATCCCAGACCCAGAAATGACACACACGATTCATATTTTAAAACAACACTTCTATTCATAAACCAAATATTACAATAAAATACAATAAACAATTACATGCAGTTCAAATAAAATAAAATAAAATAAAAGGTGTGGTACCTAACGTAGGATGTAACTTACTTTGTATTGGTTCCCAAAATATTTCTCTTAGGACCGAATATCCTTTCACTTTAAATTATTAACAGCTGACTCGATAACATCAAGAAGTAGGCCTGACCGACAAATTCCGTATATGCTTAATTATACAACTTTCAGGTAAGTCGGGAAACAATCTTCAATAATATTTTAATACCGTCAATTAATAGGTAATGCCATAAGACACTAAATATATTAAATCTTGGATAATTCCTTTTTAACCTGAGCAAACTCGGAACAAGATCTCAATACGTCAATCTCTTTTAAACATGGTGTCACGATTCTCTTTTTGTCATCTAACAGCTGACAATCATAACAAGGTTATCCAGAACACAACAACCGATTACCAAAAACAGAAGACGAACGCAATGCCAGCAAATACGAACCCCCACTCTAATAAAATAAAAGCTTTACATAATTTACACGGACCTCAATTAGGCAAACTAAACGTGAATAAAGAGAAAGATTACATTTATAAACCAGACACGAATTTTTAAAAACTTTATCCACACATCAAGATGAAAGCCTCCCAACTACGTTAGCCAAATCACGGAGATGACAAAAGTTAATAAATAACATGCATCAGGCTAGATACACATGCACCCCAGAAATATATAATAATCCACTTACTTCTCTCAGGAACAAAATACCTTTTTACCAAATCTTCATAACTCCAATTAACCACATTTGGCCTCTTACAGAAATCTACGACATATATGTTTGCTTTCCTTAAAGTTGCCTCAACAACTATATATAAACATATAAAAGAAGCAACAAATAATTTTTTCACGTCGACAAGACCACTTAGGTATCCATTTCAAATCGAAGCACAGACCATCACACACTCCAGGTGTACACGAGAATCTACCTCATCTTTCTGCCACATTTTACATAAAAATATTAATTAATTTGAAGAGAAACTATTCCATGTCGATTCATATTTGGGTAGAGCCAGTTACGCCGAACTTTACAAAGCAAGACATCCGAATGAGTAGCTGAAAGCTACTCAATATCTGTAGATTACATGATGTTATGTCTTTAACAGATCATGTCCCAACACTCAGTTATTGCATCGCAAAATTACTAACAGTCGATACTAAGGGAACCATTTTCTTGGGCAAGTAAGAACACACACCACATGCGGACAAGCTTACCGTTTTCACCACTAGGCGGACACTACTTAGT
The DNA here is from genome assembly GCA_946902985.2 of Meconema thalassinum. Taxonomy (NCBI): domain Eukaryota; kingdom Metazoa; phylum Arthropoda; class Insecta; order Orthoptera; family Tettigoniidae; genus Meconema; species Meconema thalassinum. Next base: position 1,657,821,193 of record OX336388.2, read on the forward strand.
AGTAACCTTACCAAGGCGCTGCTGCACCCTAGCGTAGATAAAGAGCACCACCTCATCTCAACTCCCAAGAATTTGCATGCAAACGTCAAAATCATGTGTCTTACAGTCGAGGCAAATAAAATCGTCACAACTGTAACATCGATACTAATTATGGCAGGTAACTGTAACTTCGATACTAATTATGACAGGTAACTGTAACTACTATATTAAATATGACAGGTAACTGTAACTTCGTTAGTAATTATGACAAGTAACTGTAATTTCGATACAAATTATGTCAGGTAACTGTAATTTCGATACTTATTATGACAGGTAACAGTTACTTCGATACTAATTATGACAAGTAACAGTAACTTCGTTACTAATTATGACAAGTAACTGTAATTTCGATACAAATTATGGCAGGTAACTGTAACTTCGATACTAATTATGACAGGTAACAGTAACTTCGATACTAATTATGACAGAAAACAGTAACTTCGATACTAATTATGACAGTTAACAGTAACTTCGATAATAATTATGGCAGGTAACTGTAACTTCGTTACTAATTATGACAAGTAACAGTAACTTCGATACTAATTATGACAGGTAACTGCTACTTCGTTACTAATTATGACAAGTAACTGTAATTTCGATACTAATTATGGCGGGTAACTGTAACTTCGTTACTAATTATGACAAGTAACTGTAATTTCGATACAAATTATGTCAGGTAACTGTAATTTCGATACTTATTATGACAGGTAACCGATACTTCGATACTAATTATGACAAGAAACAGTAACTTCGTTACTAATTATGACAAGTAACTGTAATTTCGATACAAATTATGGCAGGTAACTGTAACTTCGATACTAATTATGACAGGTAACAGTAACTTCGATACTAATTATGACAGAAAACAGTAACATCGATACTAATTATCACATATAACTGTAATTTCGATACAAATTTTGACAGGTAACTGTAACTTCGTTAATAATTATGGCAAGTAACTGTAATTTGGATACAAATTATGGCAGGTAACAGTAACTTCGATACTAATTATGACAGGTAACTGCAACTACTATATTAAATATGACAGGTAACTGTAACTTCGTTAGTAATTATGACAAGTAACTGTAATTTCGATACAAATTATGGCAGGTAACTGTAACTTCGATACTAATTATGACAGGTAACAGTAACTTCGATACTAATTATGACAGAAAACAGTAACTTCGATACTAATTATGACAAGTAACAGTAACTTCGATAATAATTATGACAGGTAACTGTAACTCCACAACTAATTATGACAGGACACTGTAACATCGTTACTAATTATGACAAGTAACTGTAATTTGGATACAAATTATGGCAGGGAACTGTAACTTCGATTCTAATTATGACAGGTAACAGTAACTTCAATACTAATTATAACAAGTAACTGTAACTTCGATACTAATTACCACAGGTAACTGTAACTTCGATACTAATTATGACAATTAACTCTAACATCGTTACTAATTATGACAAGTAACTGTAATTTTGATTAAAAATTATGGCAGGTAACTGTAACTTCGATACTTATAATGACAGGTAACAGTAACTTCGATACTAATTATGACAGGTAACTGCTACTTCGTTACTAATTTGACAAGTAACTGTAATTTCGATTCTAATTATGGCAGGTAACTGTAACTTCGTGACTAATTAAGACATGTAACTGTAATTTCGATACAAATTATGTCAGGTAACTGTAATTTCGATACTTATTATGACAGGTAACAGTTACTTCGATACTAATTATGACAAGTAACAGTAACTTCGTTACTAATTATGACAAGTAACTGTAATTTCGATACAAATTATGGCAGGTAACTGTAACTTCGATACTAATTATGACAGGTAACAGTAACTTCGCTACTAATTATGACAGAAAACAGTAACTTCGATACTAATTATGACAGTTAACAGTAACTTCGATAATAATTATGGCAGGTAACTGTAACTTCGTTACTAATTATGACAAGTAACAGTAACTTCGTTCCAAATTATGACAAGTAACAGTAACTTCGATACTAATTATGACAGGTAACTGTAACTTCGATACTAATTATGACAAGTAAATGTAATTTCGATAAAAATTATGACAGGTAACAGTAACTTCGATAATAATTATGACAAGTAACTGGAACTTCGTTACTAATTATGACAAGTAACTGTAATTTCGATACAAATTATGACAGGTAACAGTAACTTCGATAATAATTATGACAAGTAACTGTAATTTCTATACAAATTATAGCAAGTAACTGTAATTTCGATACTTATTTTGAAAGGTAACAGTAACTCCGATACTAATTATGACAATTAACAGCAACTTCGATACTAATTATGACAGGTAAATGTAAATTCGATACTAATTATGACAATTAACTCTAACAACGTTACTAATTGTGACAAGTAACTGTAATTTTGATTAAAAAATTTGGCAGGTAACTGTAACATCGATACTAATAATGACAGGTAACAGTAACTTCGATACTAATTATGACAGGTAACTGCAACTTCGTTACTAATTAAGACAAGTAACTGTAATTTCGATAATAATTATGGCAGGTAACTGTAACTTAGTTACTAAGTATGACATGTAACTGTAATTTCGATACAAATTATGGCACGTAACTGTAATTTCGATCCTTATTATGACAGGTAACAGTAACTTCGATACTAATTATGACAAGTAACAGTAACTTCGTAACTAATTATGAAAAGAAACTGTAATTTCGATACAAATTATGGCAGGTAACTGTAACTTCGATATTAATTATGACAGGTAACAGTAACTTCGATACTAATTATGACAGAAAAGAGCAACGTCGATACTAATTATGACAGTTAACAGTAACTTCGATAATAATTATGGCAGGTAACTGTAACTTCGATACTAATTATGACAGTTAACTGTAACTTCGTTACTAATTATGACAAGTAACTGTAATTTCGATACAAATTATGGCAGGTAACTGTAACTGCGATACTAATTATGACAGGTAACAGTAACTTCGATACTAATTATGACAAGTAACTGTAACTTCGATACTTATTATGGCAGGTAATTGTAATTTCGAAACTAATTATGACAGGTAACAGTAACTTCGATAATAATTATGACAAGTAACTGGAACTTCGTTACTAATTATGACAAGTAACTGTAATTTCGATACAAATTATGGCAGGTAACTGTAACTTCGATACTAATTATATCAGGTATCAGTAACTTCGACACTAATTATGACATGTTACTGTAACTTCGTTACTAATTATGTCATGTAAGTGTACCTTCGATACTAATTATGAAAAGTAACTGTAACTTCGATACTTATTATGACAGGTTACTGTAACTTCATTACTAATTATGACAAGAAACTTAAACTTCGATACTAATTATGACAGGTAACTGTAACTTCGATACTAATTATGACAAGTAACTGTAACTTTGAAACTAATTATGACAGCTAACTGTAACTTCGATACTAATTATGACGGGTAACTGTAACTTCGATACTTATTATGACAGGTAACTGTAACTTAAATACTAATTATGACAGCTAACTGTAACTTCGATACTAATTATGACAAGTAACTGTCACTTCGTTACTAATTATGACCAGTAACTCTAATTTCGATACAAATTATGGCAGGTAAATGTAACTTCGATACTAATTATGACAGGTAACTGTAACTTGGATACTAATTATGACAGATAACTGTAACTTCGATACTAATTATGACAGGTAACTGTAATTTCGATAAAAATTATGACAGGTAACAGTAACTTCGATAATAATTATGACAAGTAACTGGAACTTCGTTACCTATTATGACAAGTAACTGTAATGTCGATACAAATTATGACAGGTAACAGTAACTTCGATAATAATTATGACAAGTAACTATAATTTCGATACAAATTATGGTAGGTAACTGTAATTTCGATACTAATTATGACAGGTAACAGTAACTTCGATACTAATTATGACAATTAACAGTAACTTAGATACTAATTATGGCAAGTAACTCTAACTTCGATACTAATTATGACAGGTAACTGTAATTTCGTTACTAATTATGACAAGTAACTGTAATTTCGATACAAATTATGGCAGGTAACTGTAACTTCGATACTGATTATGACAGGTAACAGCAACTTCGATACTAATTATGACAAGTAACTGTAACTTTGAAACTAATTATGACAAGTAACTGTAACTTCGATACTAATTATGACAGGCAACTGTAACTTCGGTACTAATTATGACAAGTAACTGTAATTTCTATACAAATTATGACAGGTAACTGTAACTTCGTTAATAATTATGGCAAGTAACTGTAATTTCGATACAAATAATGGCAGGTAACAGTAACTTCGATACTATTTTTGACAGGTAACTGTAACTTCCATTTTAATTATGACAGGTAACTGTAAATTCGTTAGTTATTATGACAAGTAACTGTAATTTCGATACAAATGATGGCAGGTAACTGTAACTTCGATACTAAATATGCCAGGAACAGTAATTTCGATACTAATTACGACAAGTAACAGTAACTTCGTTACTTATTATGACAAGTAACTGTAATTTCGATACAAATTATGGCAGGTAACTGTAACTTCGGTACTGATTATGACAGGTAACAGTAACTTCGATACAAATTATGACAGAATACAGTAACTTCGATACTAATTATGACAGGTAACAGTAACTTCGATAATAATTATGGCAGGTAACTGTAACTTCGATACTAATTATGACAGGTAACTGTAACTTCGATAATAATTATGACAAATAACTGTAACTTCGTTACTAATTATGACCAGTTACTGCAATTTCGATACAAATTATGGCAGGTAACAGTAACTTCGTTACTAATTATGACAATTATCAGTAACTTCGTTTCTAATTATGACAAGTAACAGTAACTTCGATACTAATTATGACAGGTAACTGTAACTTGTATACTAATTATGACAGGTAACTGTAACTTCGATACTAATTATGACAAGTAACTGTAATTTCGATAAAAATTATGACAGGTAACAGTAACTTCGATACTAATTATGACAAGTAACTGTAATTTCGATACAAATTATGGCAGGTAACTGTAACTTCGATACTAATTATGACAGGTAACAGTAACTTCGATACTAATTATGACAGAAAACAGTAACTTCGATACTAATTATGACAGGTAACTGTAACTTCGATAATAATTATGACAAATAACTGTAACTTCGTTACTAATTATGACCAGTAACTGCAATTTCGATACAAATTATGGCAGGTAACTGTAACTTCGTTACTAATTATGACAAGTAACAGTAACTTCGTTTCTAATTATGACAAGTAACAGTAACGTCGGCACTAATTATGACAGGTAACTGTAACTTGTATACTAATTATGACAGGTAACTGTAACTTCGATACTAATTATGACAAGTAACTGTAATTTCGATAAAAATTATGACAGGTAACAGTAACTTCGATACTAATTATGACAAGTAACTGTAATTTCGATACAAATTATGGCAGGTAACTGTAACTTCGATACCAATTATGACAGGTAACAGTAACTTCGATACTAATTATGACAGAAAACAGTAACTTCGATACTAATTATGACAGGTAACAGTAACTTCGATACTACATATGACAAGTAAGAGTAACTTCGATACTAATTATTACAGGTAACTGCAACTTCGTTACTAATTATGACAAGTAACTGTAATTTCGATACAAATTATGGCAGGTAACTGTAACTTCGATATTAATTATGACGGGTAACAGTAACTTCGATACTTATTATGACAAGTAACAGTAACTTCGATACTAATTAGAACAAGTAACTGTAACTTCGAAACTAATTATGACAGGTTACTGTAACATCGTTACTAATTATGACAAGTAACTTTAATTTCGATACAAATTATGGCAGGGAACTGTAACTTCGATATTATTTATGACAGGTAACAGTAAAATCGATACTAATTATGACAAGTAACTGTATCTTCGATACTAATTATGACAGGTAACTGTAAATTCGATACTAATTATGACAATTAACTCTAACATCGTTACTAATTATGACAAGTAACTGTAATTTTGATAAAAATTTATGGCAGGTAACTGTAGCTTTGATACTAATAATGACAGGTAACAGTAACTTCGATACTAATTATGACAGGTAACTGCAACTTCGTTACTAATTATGACAAGTAAATGTAATTTCGATAAAAATTATGACAGGTAACAGTAACTTCGATACTAATTATGACAAGTAACTGTAATTTCGATACAAAATATGGCAGGTAACTGTAATTTCGATACTTATTATGACAGGTAACAGTAACTTCGATACTAATTATGACAAGTAACAGTATTTTCGTAACTAATTATGACAAGTAATTGTAATTTCGATACAAATTATGGCAGGTAACTGTAACTTCGATACTAATTATGACAGGTAACAGTTACTTCGATACTAATTATGACAGAAAACAGTAACTTCGATACTAATTATGACAGTTAACAGTAACTTCGATAATAATTATGGCAGGTAACTGTAACTTCGATACTAATTATGACAGTTAACTGTAACTTCGTTACTAACTATGACAAGTAACTGTAATTTCGATACAAATTATGGCAGGTAACTGTAACTTCGATACTAATTATGACAGGTAACTGTAACTTCGATACTAATTATGACAAGTAACTGTAATTTCGATAAGAATTATGACAGGTAACAGTAACTTCGATACTAATTATGACAAGTAACTGTAATTTCGATACAAATTATGGCAGGTAACTGTAATTTCGATACTTATTATGACAGGTAACAGTAACTTCGATACTAATTATGACAAGTAACAGTAACTTCGTAACTAATTATGACAAGTAATTGTAATTTCGATACAAATTATGGCAGGTAACTGTAACTTCGATACTAATTATGACAGGTAACAGTTACTTCGATACTAATTATGACAGAAAACAGTAACTTCGATACTAATTATGACAGTTAACAGTAACTTCGATAATAATTATGGCAGGTAACTGTAACTTCGATACTAATTATGACAGTTAACTGTAACTTCGTTACTAACTATGACAAGTAACTGTAATTTCGATACAAAATATGGCAGGTAACTGTAACTTAGTTACTAATTATGACAAGTAACTGTAATTTCGATACAAATTATGGCAGGTAACTGTAATTTCGATACTTATTATGACAGGTAACAGTAACTTCGATACTAATTATGGCAGGTAACTGTAATTTCGATACTTATTATGACAGTTAACAGTTACTTCGATACTAATTATGACAGAAAACAGTAACTTCGATACTAATTATGACAGTTAACAATAACATCGATAATAATTATGGCAGGTAACTGTAACTTCGATACTAATTATGACAGTTAACTGTAACTTCGATAGTACTTATGACACTTAACTGTAACTTCGTTACTAATTGTGACAAGTAACTGTTATTTCGATACAAATTATGGCTGGTAACTGTAACTTCGATACTAATTATATCAGGTAACAGTAACTTCGATACTAATTATGTCAGGTAACAGAAACTTAACTACTAGTTATGACAAGTAACTGTCATGACAGGTTACCGTAACTTCGTTATTAATTTGACAAGTAACTGTAATTTCGATACAAATTATGGCAGGTAACTGTAACTTCGATACTAATTATGACAGGTAACACTAACATCGATACTAATTATGACAAGTAACTGTAACTCCGATACTAATTATGACAGGTAACTGTAACTTCGTTACTAATTATGACAAGTAACTGTAATTTCGATACAAATTATGGCAGGTAATTGTAATTTCGATACATATTATGACAGGTCACAGTACCTTCGATACTACTTATGGCAAGTAACAGTAACTTCGATACTAATTATGACAAGTAACTGTAACTTCGATACTAATTATGACAGGTAACTGTAACTTCGTTACTAATTATGACAAGTAACTTTAATTTCGATACAAATTATGGCAGGTAACTGTAACTTCGATATTAATTATGACAGGTAACAGTAACTTCGATACTTATTATGACAAGTAACAGTAACTTCGATACTAATTATGATAAGTAACTGTAACTTCGAAACTAATTATGACAGGTAACTGTAACATCGTTACTAATTATGACAAGTAACTGTAATTTCGATACAAATTATGGCAGGGAACTGTAACTTCGTTATTAATTATGAAGGTAACAGTAAAATCGATACTAATTATGACAAGTAACTGTAACTTCGATACTAATTATGACAGGTAACTGTAAATTCGATACTAATTATGACAATTAACTCTAACATCGTTACTAATTATGACAAGTAACTGTAATTTTTAGTAAAAAATTATGGCAGGTAACTGTAACTTCGATACTAATAATGACAGGTAACTGTAACTTCGATACTAATTATGACAGGTAACTGCAACTTCGTTACTAATTAAGACAAGTAACTGTAATTTCGATACTAATTATGGCAGGTAACTGTAACTTAGTTACTAAGTATGACATGTAACTGTAATTTCGATACAAATTATGGCAGGTAACTGTAATTTCGATACTTATTATGACAGGTAACAGTAACTTTGATACTAATTATGACAAGTAACAGTAACTTCGATACTAATTATGACAAGTAACTGTAACATCGATACTAATTATGACAGGTAACTGTAACTTCGATACTAATTATGACAGGTAACTGTAACATCGATACTAATTATGACAGGTAACTGTAACTTCGTTACTAATTATGACAAGTAACTGTAATTTCGATACAAATTATGGCAGGTAACTGTAACTTCGATACTAATTATGACAGGTAACAGTAACTTCGATACTAATTATGACAGAAAACAGTAACTTCGATACTAATTATCACAAATAACTGTAATTTCGCTACAAATTTTGACAGGTAACTGTAACTTCGTTAATAATTATGGCAAGTAACTGTAATTTGGATACAAATTATGGCAGGTAACAGTAACTTCGATACTAATTATGACAGGTAACTGTAACTACTATATTAAATATGACAGGTAACTGTAACTTCGTTAGTAATTATGACAAGTAACTGTAATTTCGATAAAAATTATCAGGTAACTGTAACTTCGATACTAATTATGACAGGTAACAGTAACTTCGATACTAATTATGACAGAAAACAGTAACTTCGATACTAATTATGACAAATAACTGTAATTTCGATACAAATTTTGACAGGTAACTGTAACTTCGTTAATAATTATGGCAAGTAACTGTAATTTGGATACAAATTATGGCAGGTAACAGTAACTTCGATACTAATTATGACAGGTAACTGTAACTACTATATTAAATATGACAGGTAACTGTAACATCGTTAGTAATTATGACAAGTAACTGTAATTTCGATACTAATTATGGCAGGTAACTGTAACTTCGTTACTAATTATGACAAGTATCTGTAATTTCGATACAAATTATGTCAGGTAACTGTAATTTCGATACTAATTATGACAAGTAACAGTAACTTCGATACTAATTATGACAAGTAACTGTAACTCCAAAACTAATTATGACAGGTAACTGTAACTTCGTTAGTAATTATGACAAGTAACTGTAATTTCTATACAAATTATGGCAAGTAACTGTAATGTCGATACTTATTATGACAGGCAACAGTAACTCCGATACTAATTATGACAAGTAACAGCAACTTCGATACTAATTATGACAAGTAACTGTAACTTCGATACTAATTATGACAGGTAACTGTAACTTCGTTAATAATTATGACAAGTAACTGTAATTTCGATAAAATTATGGCAGGTAACTGTAACTTCGATACTAATTATGACAGGTAACAGTAACTTCGATACTAATTATGACAGATAACAGTAACTTCGATACTAATTATGACAAGTAACTGTAACATCGTTACTAATTATGACAAATAACTGTAATTTCGTTACAAATTATGGCAGGTAACTGTAACTTCGATACTAATTAAGACAGGTAACTGTATCTTCGATACTAATTATGACAAATAACAGTAATTTCGATACAAATTTTGACAGGTAACTGTAACTTCGTTAATAATTATGGCAAGTAACTGTAATTTGGATACAAATTATGGCAGGTAACAGTAACTTCGATACTAATTATGACAGGTAACTGTAACTACTATATTAAATATGACAGGTAACTGTAACTTCGTTAGTAATTATGACAAGTTACTGTAATTTCGATACAAATGATGGCAGGTAACTGTAACTTCGATACTAATTGTGACAGGTAACAGTTATTTCGATACTAATTATGACAAGTAACAGTAACTTCGTTACTAATTACAAAAAGTAACTGTAATTTCGATACAAATTATGGCAGGTAACTGTAACTTCGATACTAATTATGACAGGTAACACTAACATCGATACTAATTATGACAAGTAACTGTAACTCCGATACTAATTATGACAGGTAACTGTAACTTCGTTACTAATTATGACAAGTGACTGTAATTTCGATACAAATTATGGCAGGTAATTGTAATTTCGATACATATTATGACAGGTCACAGTACCTTCGATACTACTTATGACAAGTAACAGTAACTTCGATACTAATTATGACAAGTAACTGTAACTTCGATACTAATTATGACAGGTAACTGTAACTTCGTTACTAATTATGACAAGTAACTTTAATTTCGATACAAATTATGGCAGGTAAATGTAACTTCGATATTAATTATGACAGGTAACAGTAACTTCGATACTTATTATGACAAGTAACAGTAACTTCGATACAAATTATGACAAGTAACTGTAACTTCGAAACTAATTATGACAGGTAACTGTAACATCGTTACTAATTATGACAAGTAACTGTAATTTCGATACAAATTATGGCAGGGAACTGTAACTTCGATATTAATTATGAAGGTAACAGTAAAATCGATACTAATTATGACAAGTAACTGTAACTTCGATACTAATTATGACAGGTAACTGTAAATTCGATACTAATTATGACAATTAACTCTAACATCGTTACTAATTATGACAAGTAACTGTAATTTTGGTAAAAAATTATGGCAGGTAACTGTAACTTCGATACTAATAATGACAGGTAACTTTAACTTCGATACTAATTATGACAGGTAACTGCTACTTCGTTACTAATTAAGACAAGTAACTGTAATTTCGATACTAATTATGGCAGGTAACTGTAACTTAGTTACTAAGTATGACATGTAACTGTAATTTCGATACAAATTATGGCAGGTAACTGTAATTTCGATACTTATTATGACAGGTAACAGTAACTTTGATACTAATTATGACAAGTAACAGTAACTTCGATACTAATTATGACAGGTAACTGCAACATCGATACTAATTATGACAGGTAACTGTAACATCGATACTAATTATGACAGGTAACTGTAACTTCGTTACTAATTATGACAAGTAACTGTAATTTCGATACAAATTATGGCAGGTAACTGTAACTTCGATACTAATTATATCAGGTATCAGTAACTTCGACACTAATTATGACAGGTTACTGCAACTTCGTTACTAATTATGTCAAGTAACTGTAACTTCGATACAAATTATGGCAGGTAACTGTAACTTCGATTCTAATTATGACAGGTAACTGCAACTTCGTTACTAATTAAGACAAGTAACTGTAATTTCGATACAAATTATGGCAGGAAACTGTAACTTCGATACTAATTATGACAGGTAACACTAACTTCGATACTAATTATGACAGAAAACAGTAACTTCGATACTAATTATGACAGTTAACAGTAACTTCGATAATAATTATGGCAGGTAACTGTAACTTCAATACTAATTATGACAGTTAACTGTAACTTCGTTACTAATTATGACAAGTAACTATAATTTCGATACAAATTATGGCAGGTAACTGTAACTTCGATACTAATTATGACAGGTAACACTAACATCGATACTAATTATGACAAGTGACTGTAATTTCGATACAAATTATGGCAGGTAATTGTAATTTCGATACATATTATGACAGGTCACAGTACCTTCGATACTACTTATGACAAGTAACAGTAACTTCGATACTAATTATGACAAGTAACTGTAACTTCGATACTAATTATGACAGGTAACTGTAACTTCGTTACTCATTATGACAAGTAACTTTAATTTCGATACAAATTATGGCAGGTAACTGTAACTTCGATATTAATTATGACAAGTGACTGTAATTTCGATACAAATTATGGCAGGTAATTGTAATTTCGATACATATTATGACAGGTCACAGTACCTTCGATACTACTTATGACAAGTAACAGTAACTTCGATACTAATTATGACAAGTAACTGTAACTTCGATACTAATTATGACAGGTAACTGTAACTTCGTTACTAATTATGACAAGTAACTTTAATTTCGATACAAATTATGGCAGGTAACTGTAACTTCGATATTAATTATGACAGGTAACAGTAACTTCGATACTTATTATGACAAGTAACAGTAACTTCGATACTAATTATGACAAGTAACTGTAACTTCGAAACTAATTATGACAGGTAACTGTAACATCGTTACTAATTATGACAAGTAACTGTAATTTCGATACAAATTATGGCAGGGAACTGTAACTTCGATATTAGTTATGAAGGTAACAGTAAAATCGATACTAATTATGACAAGTAACTGTAACTTCGATACTAATTATGACAGGTAACTGTAAATTCGATACTAATTATGACAATTAACTCTAACATCGTTACTAATTATGACAAGTAACTGTAATTTTGGTAAAAAATTATGGCAGGTAACTGTAACTTCGTTACTAATAATGACAGGTAACTGTAACTTCGATACTAATTATGACAGGTAACTGTTACTTCGTTACTAATTAAGACAAGTAACTGTAAATTCGATACTAATTATGGCAGGTAACTGTAACTTAGTTACTAAGTATGACATGTAACTGTAATTTCGATACAAATTATGGCAGGTAACTGTAATTTCGATACTTATTATGACAGGTAACAGTAACTTTGATACTAATTATGACAAGTAACAGTAACTTCGATACTAATTATGACAAGTAACTGTAACTTCGATATTAATTATGACAGGTAACTGTAACTTCGATACTAATTATGACAGGTAACTGTAACATCGATACTAATTATGACAGGTAACTGTAACTTCGTTACTAATTATGACAAGTAACTGTAATTTCGATACAAATTATGGCAGGTAACTGTAACTTCGATACTAATTATATCAGGTATCAGTAACTTCGACACTAATTATGACAGGTTACTGCAACTTCGTTACTAATTATGTCAAGTAACTGTAACTTCGATACAAATTATGGCAGGTAACTGTAACTTCGATACTAATTATGACAGGTAACTGCAACTTCGTTACTAATTAAGACAAGTAACTGTAATTTCGATACAAATTATGGCAGGAAACTGTGACTTCGATACTAATTATGACAGGTAACACTAACTTCGATACTAATTATGACAGAAAACAGTAACTTCGATACTAATTATGACAGTTAACAGTAACTTCGATAATAATTATGGCAGGTAACTGTAACTTCAATACTAATTATGACAGTTAACTGTAACTTCGTTACTAATTATGACAAGTAACTATAATTTCGATACAAATTATGGCAGGTAACTGTAACTTCGATACTAATTATGACAGGTAACACTAACATCGATACTAATTATGACATGTGACTGTAATTTCGATACAAATTATGGCAGGTAATTGTAATTTCGATACATATTATGACAGGTCACAGTACCTTCGATACTACTTATGACAAGTAACAGTAACTTCGATACTAATTATGACAAGTAACTGTAACTTCGATACTAATTATGACAGGTAACTGTAACTTCGTTACTAATTATGACAAGTAACTTTAATTTCGATACGAATTATGGCAGGTAACTGTAACTTCGATATTAATTATGACAAGTGACTGTAATTTCGATACAAATTATGGCAGGTAATTGTAATTTCGATAGATATTATGACAGGTCACAGTACCTTCGATACTACTTATGACAAGTAACAGTAACTTCGATACTAATTATGACAAGTAACTGTAACTTCGATACTAATTATGACAGGTGACTGTAACTTCGTTACTAATTATGACAAGTAACTTTAATTTCGATACAAATTATGGCAGGTAACTGTAACTTCGATATTAATTATGACAGGTAACAGTAACTTCGATACTTAATATGACAAGTAACAGTAACTTCGATACTAATTATGACAAGTAACTGTAACTTCGAAACAAATTATGACAGGTAACTGTAACATCGTTACTAATTATGACAAGTAACTGTAATTTCGATACAAATTATGGCAGGGAACTGTAACTTCGATATTAATTATGAAGGTAACAGTAAAATCGATACTAATTATGACAAGTAACTGTAACTTCGATACTAATTATGACAGGTAACTGTAAATTCGATACTAATTATGACAATTAACTCTAACATCGTTACTAATTATGACAAGTAACTGTAATTTTGGTAAAAAATTATGGCAGGTAACTGTAACTTCGTTACTAATAATGAAAGGTAACTGTAACATCGATACTAATTATGACAGGTAACTGCTACTTCGTTACTAATTAAGACAAGTAACTGTAATTTCGATACTAATTATGGCAGGTAACTGTAACTTAGTTACTAAGTATGACATGTAACTGTAATTTCGATACAAATTATGGCAGGTAACTGTAATTTCGATACTTATTATGACAGGTAACAGTAACTTTGATACTAATTATGACAAGTAACAGTAACTTCGATACTAATTATGACAATAACTGTAACTTCGATATTAATTATGACAGGTAACTGTAACTTCGATACTAATTATGACAGGTGACTGTAACATCGATACTAATTATGACAGGTAACTGTAACTTCGTTACTAATTATGACAAGTAACTGTAATTTCGATACAAATTATGGCAGGTAACTGTAACTTCGATACTAATTATATCAGGTATCAGTAACTTCGACACTAATTATGACAGGTTACTGCAACTTCGTTACTAATTATGTCAAGTAACTGTAACTTCGATACAAATTATGGCAGGTAACTGTAACATCGATACTAATTATGACAGGTAACTGCAACTTCGTTACTAATTAAGACAAGTAACTGTAATTTCGATGCAAATTATGGCAGGAAACTGTAACTTCGATACTAATTATGACAGGTAACACTAACTTCGATACTAATTATGACAGAAAACAGTAACTTCGATACTAATTATGACAGTTAACAGTAACTTCGATAATAATTATGGCAGGTAACTGTAACTTCGATACTAATTATGACAGTTAACTGTAACTTCGTTACTAATTATGACAGGTAACTGTAATTTCGATACAAATTATGGCAGGTAACTGTAACTTCCATACTAATTATGACAGGTAACAGTAACTTCGATACTATTTATGACAAGTAACTGTAACTTCGATACTTATTATGGCAGGTAATTGTAATTTCGAAACTAATTATGACAGGTAACAGTAACTTCGATACTAATTATGACAAGTAACATTAACTTCGATACTAATTATGACAAGTAACTGTAACTTCGATACTAATTATGACAGGTAACTGTAACTTCGATACTAATTATGACAGGTAAATGTAACATCGATACTAATTATGACAGGTAACTGTAACTTCGTTACTAATTATGACAAGTAACTGTAATTTCGATACAAATTATGGCAGGTAACTGTAACTTCGATACTAATTATATCAGGTATCAGTAACTTCGACACTAATTATGACAGGTTACTGCAACTTCGTTACTAATTATGTCAAGTAACTGTAACTTCGATACTAGTTATGAAAAGTAACTGTAACTTCGATACTTATTATGACAGGTTACTGTAACTTCATTACTAATTATGACAAGAAACTGTAACTTCGATACTAATTATGACAGGTAACTGTAACTTCGATACTAATTATGACAAGTAACTGTAACTTTGAAACTAATTATGACAAGTAACTGTAACTTCGATACTAATTATGACATGTAACAGTAACTTCGATATTAATTATGACAAGTAACAGTAACTTCGACACTAATTATGACGGGTAACTGTAACTTCGATACTAATTATGACAGGTAACTGTAACTTAAATACTAATTATGACAGCTAACTCTAACTTCGATACTAATTATGACAAGTAACTGTCACTACGTTACTAATTATGACCAGTAACTCTAATTTCGATACAAATTATGGCAGGTAACTGTAACTTCGATACTAATTATGACAGGTAACAGTAACTTCGATACTAATTATGACAATTAACAGTAACTTCGATACTAATTATGACAAGTAACTGTAACTTCGATACTAATTATGACAGGTAACTGTAACTTCGTTACTAATTATGACAAGTAACTGTAATTTCGATACAAATTATGGCAGGTAACTGTAACTTCGATACTGATTATGACAGGTAACAGTAACTTCGATACTAATTATGACGGGTAACTGTAACTTCGATACTAATTATGACAGGTAACTGTAACTTAAATACTAATTGTGACAGCTAACTGTAACTTCGATACTAATTATGACAAGTAACTGTCACTTCGTTACTAATTATGACCAGTTACTCTAATTTCGATACAAATTATGGCAGGTAACTGTAACTTCGATACTAATTATGACAGGTAACAGTAACTTCGATACTAATTATGACAATTAACAGTAACTTCGATACTAATTATGACAAGTAACTGTAACTTCGATACTAATTATGACAGGTAACTGTAACTTGGATACAAATTATGACAGGTAACTGTAATTTCGATAAAAATTATGACAGGTAACAGTAACTTCGATAATAATTATGACAAGTAACTGGAACTTCGTTACTAATTATGACAAGTAACTGTAATTTCGATACAAATTATGACAGGTAACAGTAACTTCGATAATAATTATGACAAGTTACTGTAATTTCGATGCAAATTATGGCAGGTAACTGTAATTTCGATACTAATTATGACAGGTAACAGTAACTTCGATACTAATTATGACAATTAACAGTAACTTCGATACTAATTATGACAAGTAACTGTAACTTCGATACTAATTATGACAGGTAACTGTAACTTCGTTACTAATTATGACAAGTAACTGTAATTTCGAAACAAATTATGGCAGGTAACTGTAACTTCGATACTGATTATGACAGGTAACAGTAACTTCGATACTAATTATGACAAGTAACTGTAACTTTGAAACTAATTATGACAAGTAACTGTAACTTCGATACTAATTTTGACAGGTAACTGTAACTTCGGTACTAATTATGACAAATAACTGTAATTTCTATACAAATTATGACAGGTAACTGTAACTTCGTTAATAATTATGGCAAGTAACTGTAATTTCGATACAAATAATGGTAGGTAACCGTAACTTCGATACTATTTTTGACAGGTAACTGTAACATCCATATTAATTATGACAGGTAACTGTAAATTCGTTAGTTATTATGACGAGTAACTGTAATTTCGATACAAATGATGGCAGGTAACTGTAACTTCGATACTAAATATGACAGGAACAGTAATTTCGATACTAATTATGACAAGTAACAGTAACTTCGTTACTTATTATGACAAGTAATTGTAATTTCGAAACAAATTATGGCAGGTAACTGTAACTTCGATACTGATTATGACAGGTAACAGTAACTTCGATACTAATTGTGACAGAATACAGTAACTTCGATAATAATTATGACAGGTAACAGTAACTTCGATAATAATTATGGCAGGTAACTGTAACTTCGATACTAATTATGACAGGTAACTGTAACTTCGATAATAATTATGACAAATAACTGTTACTTCGTTACTAATTATGACCAGTAACTCTAATTTCGATACAAATTATGGCAGGTAACTGTAACTTCGATACTAATTATGACAGGTAACTGTAACTTGGATACTAATTATGACAGGTAACTGTAACTTCGATACAAATTATGACAGGTAACTGTCATTTCGATAAAAATTATGACAGGTAACAGTAACTTCGATAATAATTATGACAAGTAACTGGAACTTCGTTACTAATTATAACAAGTAACTGTAATTTCGATACAAATTATGGCAGGTAACTGTAATTTCGATACTAATTATGACAGGTAACAGTAACTTCGATACTAATTATGACAATTAACAGTAACTTCGATACTAATTATGACAAGTAACTGTAACTTCGATACTAATTATGACAAGTAACTGTAACTTCGATACTAATTATGACAGGTAACTGTAACTTCGATACTAATTATGACAGGTAACTGTAACCTGGATACTAATTATGACAGGTAACTGTAAATTCGATACAAATTATGACAGGTAACTGTAATTTCGATAAAAATTATGACAGGTAACAGTAACTTCGATAATAATTATGACAAGTAACTGGAACTTCGTTACTAATTATGACAAGTAACTGTAATTTCGATACAAATTATGACAGGTAACAGTAACTTCGATAATAATTATGACAAGTAACTGTAATTTCGATACAAATTATGGCAGGTAACTGTAATTTCGATACTAATTATGACAGGTAACAGTAACTTCGATACTAATTATGACAATTAACAGTAACTTCGATACTAATTATGACAAGTAACTGTAACTTCGATACTAATTATGACAGGTAACTGTAACTTCGTTACTAATTATGACAAGTAACTGTAATTTCGATACAAATTATGGCAGGTAACTGTAACTTCGATACTGATTATGACAGGTAACAGTAACTTCGATACTAATTATGACAAGTAACTGTAACGTTGAAACTAATTATGACAAGTAACTGTAACTTCGATACTAATTATGACAGGTAACTGTAACTTCGGTATTAATTATGACAAATAACTGTAATTTCTATACAAATTATGACAGGTAACTGTAATTTCGTTAATAATTATGGCAAGTAACTGTAATTTCGATACAAATAATGGTAGGTAACAGTAACTTCGATACTATTTTTGACAGGTAACTGTAACTTCCATATTAATTATGACAGGTAACTATAAATTCGTTAGTTATTATGACAAGTAACTGTAATTCCGATACAAATGATGGCAGGTAACTGTAACTTCGATACTAAATATGACAGGAACAGTAATTTCGATACTAAATATGACAAGTAACAGTAACTTCGTTACTTATTATGACAAGTAACTGTAATTTCGAAACAAATTATGGCAGGTAACTGTAACTTCGATACTGATTATGACAGTTAACAGTAACTTCGATACTATTTATGACAGAATACAGTAACTTCGATACTAATTATGGCAGGTAACAGTAACATCGATAATAATTATGGCAGGTAACTGTAATTTCGATACTAATTATGACAGGTAACTGTAACTTCGATAATAATTATGACAAATAACAGTAACTTCGTTACTAATTATGACAAGTAACTGCAATTTCGATGCAAATTATGGCAGGTAACTGTAACTTCGTTACTAATTATGACAAGTAACAGTAACTTCGTTTCTAATTATGACAAGTAACAGTAACTTCGATACTAATTATGACAGGTAACTGTAACTTGTATACTAATAATGACAGGTAACTGTAACTTCGATACTAATTATGACAAGTAACTGTAATTTCGATAAAAATTATGACAGGTAACAGTAACTTCGATACTAATTATGACAAGTAACTGGAACTTCGTTACTAATTATGACAACTAACTGTAATTTCGATACAAATTATGACAGGTAGCAGTAACTTCGATAATAATTATGACAAGTAACTGTAATTTCGATACAAATTATGGCAGGTAACTGTATTTTCGATACTAATTATGACAGGTTACAGTAACTTCGATACTAATTATGACAAGTAACAGTAACTTCGATACTAATTATGACAAGTAACTG
Source organism: Meconema thalassinum (assembly GCA_946902985.2). Taxonomy (NCBI): domain Eukaryota; kingdom Metazoa; phylum Arthropoda; class Insecta; order Orthoptera; family Tettigoniidae; genus Meconema; species Meconema thalassinum. The sequence continues at coordinate 1,657,841,301 of OX336388.2, forward strand.
TAACTTCGATACTAATTATGGCAGGTAACTGTAACTTCGTTACTAATTATGACGAGTAACTGTAATTTCGATACAAATTATGGCAGGTAACTGTAACTTCGATACTAATTATGACAGGTAACAGTAACTTCGATACTAATTATGACAGGTAACAGTAACTTCGATACTAATTATGACAAGTAACTGTAACTTCGTTACTAATTATGACAAACAACTGTAATTTCCATACAAATTATGGCAGGTAACTGTAACTTCGATACTAATTATGACAGGTAACTGTAACTTCTATATTAATTATGACAGGTAACTGTAAATTCGTTAGTTATTATGACAAGTAACTGTAATTTCGATACAAATGATGGCAGGTAACTGTAACATCGATACTAATTATGACAGTTAACAGTAATTTCGATACTAATTATGACAGGTAACTGTAACATCGATACTAATTATGACAAGTAACTGTAATTTCGATAAAAATTATGACAGGTAACAGTAACTTCGATACTAATTATGACAAGTAACTGGAACTTCGTTACTAATTATGACAACTAACTGTAATTTCGATACAAATTATGACAGGTAGCAGTAACTTCGATAATAATTATGACAAGTAACTGTAATTTCGATACAAATTATGGCAGGTAACTGTAATTTCGATACTAATTATGACAGGTTACAGTAACTTCGATACTAATTATGACAAGTAACAGTAACTTCGATACTAATTATGACAAGTAACTGTAACTTCGATACTAATTATGGCAGGTAACTGTAACTTCGTTACTAATTATGACGAGTAACTGTAATTTCGATACAAATTATGGCAGGTAACTGTAACTTCGATACTAATTATGACAGGTAACAGTAACTTCGATACTAATTATGACAGGTAACAGTAACTTCGATACTAATTATGACAAGTAACTGTAACTTCGTTACTAATTATGACAAACAACTGTAATTTCCATGCAAATTATGGCAGGTAACTGTAACTTCGATACTAATTATGACAGGTAACTGTAACTTCTATATTAATTATGACAGGTAACTGTAAATTCGTTAGTTATTATGACAAGTAACTGTAATTTCGATACAAATGATGGCAGGTAACTGTAACTTCGATACTAATTATAACAGTTAACAGTAATTTCGATACTAATTATGACAAGTAAGTGTAACTTCATTACTAATTATGACAAGAAACTGTAATATCGATACAAATTATGGCAGGTAACTGTAACATCGATACTGATTATGACAGGTAAAAGTAACTTCGATACTAATTATGACTGAATAGATTAACTTCGATACTAATTATGACAGGTAACTGTAACTTCGATAATAATTTTGGCAGGTATTTGTAACTTCGATACTAATTATGACAGGTTACATTAACTTCGATACTAATTATGACAAGTAACTGTAACTTCGATACTAATTATGACAGGTAACTGTAACTTCGTTACTAATTATGACAAGTAACTGTAGTTTCGATACAAATTATGGCAGGTAACTGTAACTTCGATACTAATTATGACAGGTAACAGTAACTTCGAAACTAATTATGACAAGTAACAGTAACTTCGATACTAAATATGACAAGTAACTGTAACTCCAAAACTAATTATGACAGGTAACTGTAACATCGTTACTAATTATGACAAGTAACTGTAATTTGGATAAAAATTATGGCAGGGAACTGTAACTTCGATACTTATTATGACAGGTAACAGTAACTTCAATACTAATTATGACAAGTAACTGTAACTTCGATACTAATTACCACAGGTAACTGTAACTTCGATACTAATTATGACAATTAACTCTAACATCGTTACTAATTATGACAAGTAACTGTAATTTTGATTAAAAATTATGGCAGGTAACTGTAACCTCGATACTTATAATGACAGGTAACAGTAACTTCGATACTAATTATGACAGGTATCTGCTACTTCGTTACTAATTTGACAAGTAACTGTAATTTCGATACTAATTATGGCAGGTAACTGTAACTTCGTGACTAATTATGACATGTAACTGTAATTTCGATACAAATTATGTCAGGTAACTGTAATTTCGATACTTATTATGACAGGTAACAGTTACTTCGATACTAATTATGACATGTAACAGTAACTTCGTTACTAATTATGACAAGTAACTGTAATTTCGATACAAATTTTGGCAGGTAACTGTAACTACGATACTATTTATGACAGGTAACAGTAACTTCGATACTAATTATTACAGAAAACATTAACTTCGATACTAATTATGACAGTTAACAGTAACTTCGATAATAATTATGGCAGGTAACTGTAACTTCGTTACTAATTATGACAAGTAACAGTAACTTCGTTCCTAATTATGACAAGTAACAGTAACTTCGATACTAATTATGACAGGTAACTGTAACTTCGATACTAATTATGACAAGTAAATGTTATTTCGATAAAAACTATGACAGGTAACAGTAACTTCGATAATAATTATGACAAGTAACTGGAACTTCGTTACTAATTATGACAAGTAACTGTAATTTCGATACAAATTATGACAGGTAACAGTAACTTCGATAATAATTATGACAAGGAACTGTAATATCTATACAAATTATTGCAAGTAACTGTAATTTCGATACTTATTATGAAAGGTAACAGTAACTCCGATACTAATTATGACAAGTAACAGCAACTTCGATACTAATTATGACAGGTAAATGTAAATTCGATACTAATTATGACAATTAACTCTAACAACGTTACTAATTGTGACAAGTAACTGTAATTTTGATTAAAAAATTTGGCAGGTAACTGTAACTTCGATACTGATTATGACAGGTAACAGTAACTTCGATACTAATTATGACAAGTAACTGTAACTTTGAAACTAATTATGACAAGTAACTGTAACTTCGATACTAATTTTGACAGGTAACTGTAACTTCGGTACTAATTATGACAAATAACTGTAATTTCTATACAAATTATGACAGGTAACTGTAACTTCGTTAATAATTATGGCAAGTAACTGTAATTTCGATACAAATAATGGTAGGTAACAGTAACTTCGATACTATTTTCGACAGGTAACTGTAACTTCCATATTAATAATGACAGGTAACTGTAAATTCGTTAGTTATTATGACGAGTAACTATAATTTCGATACAAATGATGGCAGGTAACTGTAACTTCGATACTAAATATGACAGGAACAGTAATTTCGATACTAATTATGACAAGTAACAGTAACTTCGTTACTTATTATGACAAGTAATTGTAATTTCGAAACAAATTATGGCAGGTAACTGTAACTTCGATACTGATTATGACAGGTAACAGTAACTTCGATACTAATTATGACAGAATACAGTAACTTCGATACTAATTATGACAGGTAACAGTAACTTCGATAATAATTATGGCAGGTAACTGTAACTTCGATACTAATTATGACAGGTAACTGTAACTTCGATAATAATTATGACAAATAACTGTTACTTCGTTACTAATTATGACCAGTAACTCTAATTTCGATACAAATTATGGCAGGTAACTGTAACTTCGATACTAATTATGACAGGTAACTGTAACTTGGATACTAATTATGACAGGTAACTGTAACTTCGATACAAATTATGACAGGTAATTGTCATTTCGATAAAAATTATGACAGGTAACAGTAACTTCGATAATAATTATGACAAGTAACTGGAACATCGTTACTAATTATAACAAGTAACTGTAATTTCGATACAAATTATGGCAGGTAACTGTAATTTCGATACTAATTATGACAGGTAACAGTAACTTCGATACTAATTATGACAATTAACAGTAACTTCGATACTAATTATGACAAGTAACTGTAACTTCGATACTAATTATGACAAGTAACTGTAACTTCGATACTAATTATGACAGGTAACTGTAACTTCGATACTAATTATGACAGGTAACTGTAACTTGGATACTAATTATGACAGGTAACTGTAAATTCGATACAAATTATGACAGGTAACTGTAATTTCGATAAAAATTATGACAGGTAACAGTAACTTCGATAATAATTATGACAAGTAACTGGAACTTCGTTACTAATTATGACAAGTAACTGTAATTTCGATACAAATTATGACAGGTAACAGTAACATCGATAATAATTATGACAAGTAACTGTAATTTCGATACAAATTATGGCAGGTAACTGTAATTTCGATACTAATTATGACAGGTAACAGTAACTTCGATACTAATTATGACAATTAACAGTAACTTCGATACTAATTATGACAAGTAACTGTAACTTCGATACTAATTATGACAGGTAACTGTAACTTCGTTACTAATTATGACAAGTAACTGTAATTTCGATACAAATTATGGCAGGTAACTGTAACTTCGATACTGATTATGACAGGTAACAGTAACTTCGATACTAATTATGACAAGTAACTGTAACGTTGAAACTAATTATGACAAGTAACTGTAACTTCGATACTAATTATGACAGGTAACTGTAACTTCGGTATTAATTATGACAAATAACTGTAATTTCTATACAAATTATGACAGGTAACTGTAATTTCGTTAATAATTATGGCAAGTAACTGTAATTTCGATACAAATAATGGTAGGTAACAGTAACTTCGATACTATTTTTGACAGGTAACTGTAACTTCCATATTAATTATGACAGGTAACTATAAATTCGTTAGTTATTATGACAAGTAACTGTAATTTCGATACAAATGATGGCAGGTAACTGTAACTTCGATACTAAATATGACAGGAACAGTAATTTCGATACTAAATATGACAAGTAACAGTAACTTCGTTACTTATTATGACAAGTAACTGTAATTTCGAAACAAATTATGGCAGGTAATTGTAACTTCGATACTGATTATGACAGTTAACAGTAACTTCGATACTATTTATGACAGAATACAGTAACTTCGATACTATTTATGACAGAATACAGTAACTTCGATACTAATTATGACAGGTAACAGTAACTTCGATAATAATTATGGCAGGTAACTGTAACTTCGATACTAATTATGACAGGTAACTGTAACATCGATAATAATTATGACAAATAACAGTAACTTCGTTACTAATTATGACCAGTAACTGCAATTTTGATGCAAATTATGGCAGGTAACTGTAACTTCGTTACTAATTATGACAAGTAACAGTAACTTCGTTTCTAATTATGACAAGTTACAGTAACTTCGATACTAATTATGACAGGTAACTGTAACTTGTATACTAATTATGACAGGTAACTGTAACTTCGATACTAATTATGACAAGTAACTGTAATTTCGATAAAAATTATGACAGGTAACAGTAACTTCGATACTAATTATGACAAGTAACTGGAACTTCGTTACTAATTATGACAACTAACTGTAATTTCGATACAAATTATGACAGGTAGCAGTAACTTCGATAATAATTATGACAAGTAACTGTAATTTCGATACAAATTATGACAGGTTACAGTAACTTCGATACTAATTATGACAAGTAACAGTAACTTCGATACTAATTATGACAAGTAACTGTAACTTCGATACTAATTATGGCAGGTAACTGTAACTTCGTTACTAATTATGACGAGTAACTGTAATTTCGATACAAATTATGGCAGGTAACTGTAACTTCGATACTAATTATGACAGGTAACAGTAACTTCGATACTAATTATGACAGGTAACAGTAACTTCGATACTAATTATGACATGTAACTGTAACTTCGTTACTAATTATGACAAACAACTGTAATTTCCATACAAATTATGGCAGGTAACTGTAACTTCGATACTAATTATGACAGGTAACTGTAACTTCTATATTAATTATGACAGGTAACTGTAAATTCGTTAGTTATTATGACAAGTAACTGTAATTTCGATACAAATGATGGCAGGTAACTGTAACTTCGATACTAATTATGACAGTTAACAGTAATTTCGATACTAATTATGACAGGTAGCTGTAACTTCGATACTAATTATGACAAGTAACTGTAATTTCGATAAAAATTATGACAGGTAACAGTAACTTCGATACTAATTATGACAAGTAACTGGAACTTCGTTACTAATTATGACAACTAACTGTAATTTCGATACATATTATGACAGGTAGCAATAACTTCGATAATAATTATGACAAGTAACTGTAATTTCGATACAAATTATGGCAGGTAACTGTAATTTCGATACTAATTATGACAGGTTACAGTAACTTCGATACTAATTATGACAAGTAACAGTAACTTCGATACTAATTATGACAAGTAACTGTAACTTCGATACTAATTATGGCAGGTAACTGTAACTTCGTTACTAATTATGACGAGTAACTGTAATTTCGATACAAATTATGGCAGGTAACTGTAACTTCGATACTAATTATGACAGGTAACAGTAACTTCGATACTAATTATGACAGGTAACAGTAACTTCGATACTAATTATGACAAGTAACTGTAACTTCGTTACTAATTATGACAAACAACTGTAATTTCCATACAAATTATGGCAGGTAACTGTAACTTCGATACTAATTATGACAGGTAACTGTAACTTCTATATTAATTATGACAGGTAACTGTAAATTCGTTAGTTATTATGACAAGTAACTGTAATTTCGATACAAATGATGGCAGGTGACTGTAACTTCGATACTAATTATGACAGTTAACAGTAATTTCGATACTAATTATGACAAGTAATTGTAACTTCGTTACTAATTATGACAAGAAACTGTAATATCGATACAAATTATGGCAGGTAACTGTAACATCGATACTGATTATGACAGGTAAAAGTAACTTCGATACTAATTATGACTGAATAGATTAACTTCGATACTAATTATGACAGGTAACTGTAACTTCGATAATAATTTTGGCAGGTATTTGTATCCCCGATACTAATTATGACAGGTTACATTAACTTCGATACTAATTATGACAAGTAATTGTAACTTCGATACTAATTATGACAGGTAACTGTAACTTCGTTACTAATTATGACAAGTAACTGTAGTTTCGATACAAATTATGGCAGGTAACTGTAACTTCGATACTAATTATGACAGGTAACAGTAACTTCGAAACTAATTATGACAAGTAACAGTAACTTCGATACTAAATATGACAAGTAACTGTAACTCCAAAACTAATTATGACAGGTAACTGTAACATCGTTACTAATTATGACAAGTAACTGTAATTTGGATAAAAATTATGGCAGGGAACTGTAACTTCGATACTTATAATGACAGGTAACAGTAACTTCGATACTAATTATGACAGGTATCTGCTACTTCGTTACTAATTTGACAAGTAACTGAAATTTTGATTAAAAATTATGGCAGGTAACTGTAACCTCGATACTAATTATGACAGGTAACAGTAACTTCGAAACTAATTATGACAAGTAACAGTAACTTCGATACTAAATATGACAAGTAACTGTAACTCCAAAACTAATTATGACAGGTAACTGTAACATCGTTACTAATTATGACAAGTAACTGTAATTTGGATAAAAATTATGGCAGGGAACTGTAACTTCGATACTTATTATGACAGGTAACAGTAACTTCAATACTAATTATGACAAGTAACTGTAACTTCGATACTAATTACCACAGGTAACTGTAACTTCGATACTAATTATGACAATTAACTCTAACATCGTTACTAATTATGACAAGTAACTGAAATTTTGATTAAAAATTATGGCAGGTAACTGTAACCTCGATACTTATAATGACAGGTAACAGTAACTTCGATACTAATTATGACAGGTATCTGCTACTTCGTTACTAATTTGACAAGTAACTGTAATTTCGATACTAATTATGGCAGGTAACTGTAACTTCGTGACTAATTATGACATGTAACTGTAATTTCGATACAAATTATGTCAGGTAACTGTAATTTCGATACTTATTATGACAGGTAACAGTTACTTCGATACTAATTATGACAAGTAACAGTAACTTCGTTACTAATTATGACAAGTAACTGTAATTTCGATACAAATTTTGGCAGGTAACTGTAACTTCGATACTAATTATGACAGGTAACAGTAACTTCGATACTAATTATTACAGAAAACATTAACTTCGATACTAATTATGACAGTTAACAGTAACTTCGATAATAATTATGGCAGGTAACTGTAACTTCGTTACTAATTATGACAAGTAACAGTAAATTCGTTCCTAATTATGACAAGTAACAGTAACTTCGATACTAATTATGACAGGTAACTGTAACTTCGATACTAATTATGACAAGTAAATGTTATTTCGATAAAAACTATGACAGGTAACAGTAACTTCGATAATAATTATGACAAGTAACTGGAACTTCGTTACTAATTATGACAAGTAACTGTAATTTCGATACAAATTATGACAGGTAACAGTAACTTCGATAATAATTATGACAAGGAACTGTAATATCTATACAAATTATTGCAAGTAACTGTAATTTCGATAGTTATTATGAAAGGTAACAGTAACTCCGATACTAATTATGACAAGTAACAGCAACTTCGATACTAATTATGACAGGTAAATGTAAATTCGATACTAATTATAACAATTAACTCTAACAACGTTACTAATTGTGACAAGTAACTGTAATTTTGATTAAAAAATTTGGCAGGTAACTGTAACTTCGATACTAATAATGACAGGTAACAGTAACTTCGATACTTATTATGACAGGCAACTGCAACTTCGTTACTAATTAAGACAAGTAACTGTAATTTCGATACTAATTATGGCAGGTTACTGTAACTTAGTTACTAAGTATGACATGTAACTGTAATTTCGATACAAATTATGGCACGTAACTGTAATTTCGATACTTATTATGACAGGTAACAGTAACTTCGATACTAATTATGACAAGTAACAGTAACTTCGTAACTAATTATGACAAGTAACTGTAATTTCGATACAAATTAGGGCAGGTAACTGTAACTTCGATACTAATTATGACAGGTAACAGTAACTTCGATACTAATTATGACAGAAAACAGTAACTTCGATACTAATTATGACAGTTAACAGTAACTTCGATAATAATTATGGCAGGTAACTGTAACTTCGATACTAATTATGACAGTTAACTGTAACTTCGTTACTAATTATGACAAGTAACTGTAATTTCGATACTAATTATGGCAGGTAACTGTAACTTCGATACTAATTATGACAGGTAACAGTAACTTCGATACTAATTATGACAAGTAACTGTAACTTCGATACTTATTATGGCAGGTAATGGTAATTTCGAAACTAATTATGACAGGTAACAGTAACTCCGATACTAATTATGACAAGTAACAGTAACTTCGATACTAATTATGACAAGTAACTGTAATTTTGATTTAAAAAAAATATGAGAGGTAACTGTAACATCGATACTTATTATGACAGGTAACTGTAACTTCGTTACTAATTATGACAAGTAACTGTAATTTCGATACAAATTATGGCAGGTAACTGTAACTTCGATACTAATTATATCAGGTATCAGTAACTTCGACACTAATTATGACATGTTACTGTAACTTCGTTACTAATTATGTCAAGTAACTGTAACTTCGATACTAATTATGAAAAGTAACTCTAACTTCGATACTTATTATGACAGGTTACTGTAACTTCATTACTAATTATGACAAGAAACTGTAACTTCGATACTAATTATGACAGGTAACTGTAACTTCGATACTAATTATGACAAGTAACTGTAACTTTGAAACTAATTATGACAAGTAACTGTAGCTTCGATACTAATTATGACAGGTAACAGTAACTCCGATATTAATAATGACAAGTAACAGTAACTTCGACACTAATTATGACGGGTAACTGCAACTTCGATACTAATTAGGACAGGTAACTGTAACTTAAATACTAAATATGACAGGTAACTGCAATTTCGATAAAAATTATGACAGGTAACAGTAACTTCGATAATAATTATGACAAGAAACTGGAACTTCGTTACCTATTATGACAAGTAACTGTAATTTCGATACAAATTATGACAGGTAACAGTAACTTCGATAATAATTATGACAAGTAACTGTAATTTCGATACAAATTATGGCAGGTAACTGTAATTTCGATACTAATTATGACAGGTAACAGTAACTTCGATACTAATTATGACAATTAACAGTAACTTCGATACTAATTATGGCAAGTAACTCTAACTTCGATACTAATTATGACATGTAACTGGAACTTCGTTACTAATTATGACAACTAACTGTAATTTCGATACAAATTATGACAGGTTGCAGTAACTTCGATAATAATTATGACAAGTAACTGTAATTTCGATACAAATTATGGCAGGTAACTGTAATTTCGATACTAATTATGACAGGTTACAGTAACTTCGATACTAATTATGACAAGTAACAGTAACTTCGATACTATATATGACAAGTAACTGTAACTTCGATACTAATTATGGCAGGTAACTGTAACTTCGTTACTAATTATGACGAGTAACTGTAATTTCGATACAAATTATGGCAGGTAACTGTAACTTCGATACTAATTATGACAGGTAACAGTAACTTCGATACTAATTATGACAGGTAACAGTAACATCGATACTAATTATGACAAGTAACTGTAACTTCGTTACTAATTATGACAAGTAACTGTAATTTCCATACAAATTATGGCAGGTAACTGTAGCTTCGATACTAATTATGACAGGTAACTGTAACTTCTATATTAATTATGACAGGTAACTGTAAATTCGTTAGTTATTATGACAAGTAACTGTAATTTCGATACAAATGAAGGCAGGTAACTGTAACTTCGATACTAATTATGACAGGTAACAGTAATTTCGATACTAATTATGACAAGTAACTGTAACTTCGTTACTAATTATGACAAGTAACTGTAATATCGATACAAATTATGGCAGGTAACTGTAACATCGATACTGATTATGACAGGTAACAGTAACTTCGATACTAATTATGACTGAATACAGTAACTTCGATACTAATTATGACAGGTAACTGTAACTTCGATAATAATTTTGGCAGGTATTTGTAACTTCGATACTAATTATGAAAGGTTACATTAACTTCGATACTAATTATGACAAGTAACTGTAACTTCGATACTAATTATGACAGGTAACTGTAACTTCGTTACTAATTATGACAAGTAACTGTAGTTTCGATACAAATTATGGCAGGTAACTGTAACTTCGATACTAATTATGACAGGTAACAGTAACTTCGATACTAATTATGACAAGTAACAGTAACTTCGATACTAATTATGACAAGTAACTGTAACTCCAAAACTAATTATGACAGGTAACTGTAACATCGTTACTAATTATGACAAGTAACTGTAATTTGGATAAAAATTATGGCAGGGAACTGTAACTTCGATTCTAATTATGACAGGTAACAGTAACTTCAATACTAATTATGACAAGTAACTGTAACTTCGATACTAACTACCACAGGTAACTGGAACTTCGATACTAATTATGACAATTAACTCTAACATCTTTACTAATTATGACAAGTAACTGTAATTTTGATTTAAAAAATTATGGCAGGTAACTGTAACCTCGATACTTATAATGACAGGTAACAGTAACTTCGATACTAATTATGACAGGTAACTGATACTTCGTTACTAATTTGACAAGTAACTGTAATTTCGATACTAATTATGGCAGGTAACTGTAACTTCGTGACTAATTATGACATGTAACTGTAATTTCGATACAAATTATGTCAGGTAACTGTAATTTCGATACTTATTATGACAGGTAACAGTTACTTCGATACTAAGTATGACAAGTAACAGTAACTTCGTTACTAATTATGACAAGTAGCTGTAATTTCGATACAAATTTTGGCAGGTAACTGTAACTACGATACTAATTATGACAGGTAACAGTAACGTCGATACTAATTATGACAGAAAACAGTAACTTCGATACTAATTAAGACAGTTAACAGTAACTTCGATAACAATTATGGCAGGTAACTGTAACTTCGTTACTAATTATGACAAGTAACAGTAACTTCGTTCCTAATTATGACAAGTAACAGTAACTTCGATACTAATTATGACAGGTAACTGTAACTTCGATACTAATTATGACAAGTAAATGTAATTTCGATAAAAAATATGACAGGTAACAGTAACTTCGATAATAATTATGACAAGTAACTGGAACTTCGTTACTAATTATGACAAGTAACTGTAATTTCGATACAAATTATGACAGGTAACAGTAACTTCGATAATAATTATGAGAAGGAACTGTAATTTCTATACAAATTATGGCAAGTAACTGTAATTTCGATACATATTATGAAAGGTAACAGTAACTCCGATACTAATTATGACAAGTAACAGCAACTACGATACTAATTATGACAGGTAAATGTAAATTCGTTACTAATTATGAGAATTAACTCTAACAACGTTACTAATTGTGACAAGTAACTGTAATTTTGATTAAAAAATTTGGCAGGTAACTGTAACTTCGATACTAATAATGACAGGTAACAGTAACTTCGATACTAATAATGTCAGGTAACTGCAACTTCGTTACTAATTAAGACAAGTAACTGTAATTTCGATACTAATTATGGCAGGTTACTGTAACTTAGTTACTAAGTATGACATGTAACTGTAATTTCGATACAAATTATGGCACGTAACTGTAATTTCGATACTTATTATGACAGGTAACAGTAACTTCGATACTAATTATGACAAGTAACAGTAACTTCGTAACTAATTATGTCAAGTAACTGTAATTTCGATACAAATTAGGGCAGGTAACTGTAACTTCGATACTAGTTATGACAGGTAACAGTAACTTCGATACTAATTATGACAGAAAACAGTAACTTCGATACTAATTATGACAGTTAACAGTAACTTCGATAATAATTATGGCAGGTAACTGTAACTTCGATACTAATTATGACAGTTAACTGTAACTTCGTTACTAATTATGACAAGTAACTGTAATTTTGATACTAATTATGGCAGGTAACTTTAACTTCGATACTAATTATGACAGGTAACAGTAACTTCGATACTAATTATGACAAGTAACTGTAACTTCGATACTTATTATGGCAGGTAATGGTAATTTCGAAACTAATTATGACAGGTTTCAGTAACTTCGATACTAATTATGACAAGTAACAGTAACTTCGATACTAATTATGACAAGTAACTGTAACTTCGATACTAATTATGTCAGGTAACTGTAACTTCGATACTAATTATGAGAGGTAACTGTAACATCGATACTTATTATGACAGGTAACTGTAACTTCGTTACTAATTAAGACAAGTAACTGTAATTTCGATACAAATTATGGCAGGTAACTGTAACTTCGATACTAATTATGACAAGTAACTGTAACTTCGATACTAATTACCACAGGTAACTGTAACTTCGATACTAATTATGACAGGTAACAGTAACTTCGAAACTAATTATGACAAGTAACAGTAACTTCGATACTAAATATGACAAGTAACTGTAACTCCAAAACTAATTATGACAGGTAACTGTAAAATCGTTACTAATTATGACAAGTAACTGTAATTTGGATAAAAATTATGGCAGGGAACTGTAACTTCGATACTTATTATGACAGGTAACAGTAACTTCAATACTAATTATGACAAGTAACTGTAACTTCGATACTAATTACCACAGGTAACTGTAACTTCGATACTAATTATGACAATTAACTCTAACATCGTTACTAATTATGACAAGTAACTGTAATTTTGATTAAAAATTATGGCTGATAACTGTAACCTCGATACTTATAATGACAGGTAACAGTAACTTCGATACTAATTATGACAGGTATCTGCTACTTCGTTACTAATTTGACAAGTAACTGTAATTTCGATACTAATTATGGCAGGTAACTGTAACTTTGTGACTAATTATGACATGTAACTGTAATTTCGATACAAATTATGTCAGGTAACTGTAATTTCGATACTTATTATGACAGGTAACAGTTACTTCGATAATAATTATGACAAGTAACAGTAACTTCGTTACTAATTATGACAAGTAACTGTAATTTCGATACAAATTTTGGCAGGTAACTGTAACTTCGATACTAATTATGACAGGTAACAGTAACTTCGATACTAATTATTACAGAAAACATTAACTTCGATACTAATTATGACAGTTAACAGTAACTTCGATAATAATTATGGCAGGTAACTGTAACTTCGTTACTAATTATGACAAGTAACAGTAACTTCGTTCCTAATTATGACAAGTAACAGTAACTTCGATACTAATTATGACAGGTAACTGTAACTTCGATACTAATTATGACAAGTAAATGTTATTTCGATAAAAACTATGACAGGTAACAGTAACTTCGATAATAATTATGACAAGTAACTGGAACTTCGTTACTAATTATGACAAGTAACTGTAATTTCGATACAAATTATGACAGGTAACAGTAACTTCGATAATAATTAAGACAAGGAACTGTAATATCTATACAAATTATTGCAAGTAACTGTAATTTCGATACTTATTATGAAAGGTAACAGTAACTCCGATACTAATTATGACAAGTAACAGCAACTTCGAAACTAATTATGACAGGTAAATGTAAATTCGATACTAATTATGACAATTAACTCTAACAACGTTACTAATTGTGACAAGTAACTGTTATTTTGATTAAAAAATTTGGCAGGTAACTGTAACTTCGATACTGATTATGACAGGTAACAGTAACTTCGATACTAATTATGACAAGTAACTGTAACTTTGAAACTAATTATGACAAGTAACTGTAACTTCGATACTAATTTTGACAGGTAACTGTAACTTCGGTACTAATTATGACAAATAACTGTAATTTCTATACAAATTATGACAGGTAACTGTAACTTCGTTAATAATTATGGCAAGTAACTGTAATTTCGATACAAATAATGGTAGGTAACAGTAACTTCGATACTATTTTCGACAGGTAACTGTAACTTCCATATTAATTATGACAGGTAACTGTAAATTCGTTAGTTATTATGACGAGTAACTGTAATTTCGATACAAATGATGGCAGGTAACTGTAACTTCGATACTAAATATGACAGGAACAGTAATTTCGATACTAATTATGACAAGTTACAGTAACTTCGTTACTTATTATGACAAGTAATTGTAATTTCGAAACAAATTATGGCAGGTAACTGTAACTTCGATACTGATTATGACAGGTAACAGTAACTTCGATACTAATTATGACAGAATACAGTAACTTCGATACTAATTATGACAGGTAACTGTAACTTCGTTACTAATTATGACAAGTAACTGTAATTTCGATACAAATTATGGCAGGTAACTGTAACTTCGATACTGATTATGACAGGTAACAGTAACTTCGATACTAATTATGACAAGTAAATGTAACGTTGAAACTAATTATGACAAGTAACTGTAACTTCGATACTAATTATGACAGGTAACTGTAACTTCGGTATTAATTATGACAAATAACTGTAATCTCTATACAAATTATGACAGGTAACTGTAATTTCGTTAATAATTATGGCAAGTAACTGTAATTTCGATACAAATAATGGTAGGTAACAGTAACTTCGATACTATTTTTGACAGGTAACTGTAACTTCCATATTAATTATGACAGGTAACTATAAATTCGTTAGTTATTATGACAAGTAACTGTAATTTCGATACAAATGATGGCAGGTAACTGTAACTTCGATACTAAATATGACAGGAACAGTAATTTCGATACTAAATATGACAAGTAACAGTAACTTCGTTACTTATTTTGACAAGTAACTGTAATTTCGAAACAAATTATGGCAGGTAACTGTAACTTCGATACTGATTATGACAGTTAACAGTAACTTCGATACTATTTATGACAGAATACAGTAACTTCGATACTAATTATGACAGGTAACAGCTACTTCGATAATAATTATGGCAGGTAACTGTAACTTCGATACTAATTATGACAGGTAACTGTAACTTCGATAATAATTATGACAAATAACAGTAACTTCGTTACTAATTATGACCAGTAACTGCAATTTCGATGCAAATTATGGCAGGTAACTGTAACTTCGTTACTAATTATGACAAGTAACAGTAACTTCGTTTCTAATTATGACAAGTAACAGTAACTTCGATACTAATTATGACAGGTAACTGTAACTTGTATACTAATTATGACAGGTAACTGTAACTTCGATACTAATTATGACAAGTAACTGTAATTTCGATAAAAATTATGACAGGTAACAGTAACTTCGATACTAATTATGACAAGTAACTGGAACTTCGTTACTAATTATGACAACTAACTGTAATTTCGATACAAATTATGACAGGTAGCAGTAACTTCGATAATAATTATGACAAGTAACTGTAATTTCGATACAAATTATGGCAGGTAACTGTAATTTCGATACTAATTATGACAGGTTACAGTAACTTCGATACTAATTATGACAAGTAACAGTAACTTCGATACTAATTATGACAAGTAACTGTAACTTCGATACTAATTATGGCAGGTAACTGTAACTTCGTAACTAATTATGACGAGTAACTGTAATTTCGATACAAATTATGGCAGGTAACTGTAACTTCGTTACTAATTATGACGAGATACTGTAATTTCGATACAAATTATGGCAGGTAACTGTAACTTCGATACTAATTATGACAGGTAACAGTAACTTCGATACTAATTATGACAGGTAACAGTAACTTCGATACTAATTATGACAAGTAACTGTAACTTCGTTACTAATTATGACAAACAACTGTAATTTCCATACAAATTATGGCAGGTAACTGTAACTTCGATACTAATTATGACAGGTAACTGTAACTTCTATATTAATTATGACAGGTAACTGTAAATTCGTTAGTTATTATGACAAGTAACTGTAATTTCGATACAAATGATGGCAGGTAACTGTAACTTCGATACTAATTATGACAGTTAACAGTAATTTCGATACTAATTATGACAAGTAATTGTAACTTCGTTACTAATTATGACAAGAAACTGTAATATCGATACAAATTATGGCAGGTAACTGTAACATCGATACTGATTATGACTGGTAAAAGTAATTTCGATACTAATTATGACTGAATAGATTAACTTCGATACTAATTATGACAGGTAACTGTAACTTCGATAATAATTTTGGCAGGTATTTGTAACTTCGATACTAATTATGACAGGTTACATTAACGTCGATACTAATTATGACAAGTAACTTTAACTTCGATACTAATTATGACAGGTAACTGTAACTTCGTTACTAATTATGACAAGTAACTGTAGTTTCGATACAAATTATGGCAGGTAACTGTAACTTCGATACTAATTATGACAGGTAACAGTAACTTTGAAACTAATTATGACAAGTTACAGTAACTTCGATACTAAATATGACAAGTAACTGTAACTCCAAAACTAATTATGACAGGTAACTGTAACATCGTTACTAATTATGACAAGTAACTGTAATTTGGATAAAAATTATGGCAGGGAACTGTAACTTCGATACTTATTATGACAGGTAACAGTAACTTCAATACTAATTATGACAAGTAACTGTAACTTCGATACTAATTACCACAGGTAACTGTAACTTCGATACTAATTATGACAATTAACTCTAACATCGTTACTAATTATGACAAGTAACTGTAATTTTGATTAAAAATTATGGCAGGTAACTGTAACCTCGATACTTATAATGACAGGTAACAGTAACTTCGATACTAATTATGACAGGTATCTGCTACTTCGTTACTAATTTGACAAGTAACTGTAATTTCGATACTAATTATGGCAGGTAACTGTAACTTCGTGACTAATTATGACATGTAACTGTAATTTCGATACAAATTATGTCAGGTAACTGTAATTTCGATACTTATTATGACAGGTAACAGTTACTTCGATACTAATTATGACAAGTAACAGTAACTTCGTTACTAATTATGACAAGTAACTGTAATTTCGATACAAATTTTGGCAGGTAACTGTAACTTCGATACTAATTATGACAGGTAACAGTAACTTCGATACTAATTATTACAGAAAACATTAACTTCGATACTAATTATGACAGTTAACAGTAACTTCGATAATAATTATGGCAGGTAACTGTAACTTCGTTACTAATTATGACAAGTAACAGTAACTTCGTTCCTAATTATGACAAGTAACAGTAACTTCGATACTAATTATGACAGGTAACTGTAACTTCGATACTAATTATGACAAGTAAATGTTATTTCGATAAAAACTATGACAGGTAACAGTAACTTCGATAATAATTATGACAAGTAACTGGAACTTCGTTACTTATTATGACAAGTAACTGTAATTTCGATACAAATTATGACAGGTAACAGTAACTTCGATAATAATTATGACAAGGAACTGTAATATCTATACAAATTATTGCAAGTAACTGTAATTTCGATAGTTATTATGAAAGGTAACAGTAACTCCGATACTAATTATGACAAGTAACAGCAACTTCGATACTAATTATGAGAGGTAAATGTAAATTCGATACTAATTATGACAATTAACTCTAACAACGTTACTAATTGTGACAAGTAAATGTTATTTCGATAAAAACTATGACAGGTAACAGTAACTTCGATAATAATTATGACAAGTAACTGGAACTTCGTTACTTATTATGACAAGTAACTGTAATTTCGATACTAATTATGACAGGTAACAGTAACTTCGATACTAATTATTACAGAAAACATTAACTTCGATACTAATTATGACAGTTAACAGTAACTTCGATAATAATTATGGCAGGTAACTGTAACTTCGATACTAATAATGACAGGTAACAGTAACTTCGATACTAATTATGAAAGGCAACTGCAACTTCGTTACTAATTAAGACAAGTAACTGTAATTTCGATACTAATTATGGCAGGTTACCGTAACTTAGTTACTAAGTATGACATGTAACTGTAATTTCGATACAAATTAGGGCAGGTAACTGTAACTTCGATACTAATTAAGACAGGTAACAGTAACTTCGATACTAATTATGACAGAAAACAGTAACTTCGATACTAATTATGACAGTTAACAGTAACTTCGATAATAATTATGGCAGGTAACTGTAACTTCGTTACTAATTATGACAAGTAATTGTAATTTCGATACTAATTATGGCAGGTAACTGTAACTTCGATACTAATTAAGACAGGTAACAGTAACTTCGATACTAATTATGACAGAAAACAGTAACTTCGATACTAATTATGACAGTTAACAGTAACTTCGATAATAATTATGACAGGTAACTGTAACATCGTTAGTAATTATGACAAGTAACTGTAATTTCGATACTAATTATGGCAGGTAACTGTAACTTCGTTACTAATTATGACAAGTATCTGTAATTTCGATACTTATTATGACAGGTAACAGTAACTTCGATACTAATTATGACAAGTAACAGTAACTTCGTAACTAATTATGACAAGTAACTGTAATTTCGATACAAATTAGGGCAGGTAACTGTAACTTCGATACTAATTAAGACAGGTAACAGTAACTTCGATACTAATTATGACAGAAAACAGTAACTTCGATACTAATTATGACAGTTAACAGTAACTTCGATAATAATTATGGCAGGTAACTGTAACTTCGTTACAAATTATGACAAGTAATTGTAATTTCGATACTAATTATGGCAGGTAACTGTAACTTCGATACTAATTATGACAGGTAACAGTAACTTCGATACTAATTATGACAAGTAACTGTAACTTCGATACTTATTATGGCAGGTAATGGTAATTTCGAAACTAATTATGACAGGTAACAGTAACTCCGATACTAATTATGACAAGTAACAGTAACTTCGATACTAATTATGACAGGTAACTGTAACTTCGATACTAATTATGAGAGGTAACTGTAACATCGATACTTATTATGACAGGTAACTGTAACTTCGTTACTAATTATGACAAGTAACTGTAATTTCGATACAAATTATGGCAGGTAACTGTAACTTCGATACTAATTATATCAGGTATCAGTAACTTCGACACTAATTATGACATGTTACTGTAACTTCGTTACTAATTATGTCAAGTAACTGTAACTTCGATACTAATTATGAAAAGTAACTGTAACTTCGATACTTATTATGACAGGTTACTGTAACTTCATTACTAATTATGACAAGAAACTGTAACTTCGATACTAATTATGACAGGTAACTGTAACTTCGATACTAATTATGACAAGTAACTGTAACTTTGAAACTAATTATGACAAGTAACTGTAAATTCGATACTAATTATGACAATTAACTCTAACATCGTTACTAATTATGACAAGTAACTGTAATTTTGATAAAAAATTATGGCAGGTAACTGTAACTTCGATACTAATAATGACAGGTAACAGTAACTTCGATACTAATTATGACAAGTAACAGTAACTTCGTAACTAATTATGACAAGTAACTGTAATTTCGATACAAATTATGGCAGGTAACTGTACTTCGATACTAATTATGACAGGTAACAGTAACTTCGATACTAATTATGACAGAAAACAGTAACTTCGATACTAATTATGACAGGTAACAGTAACTTCGATAATAATTATGGCAGGTAACTGTAACTTCGATACTAATTATGACAGGTAACTGTAACTTCGATAATAATTATGACAAATAACTGTTACTTCGTTACTAATTATGACCAGTAACTCTAATTTCGATACAAATTATGGCAGGTAACTGTAACTTCGATACTAATTATGACAGGTAACTGTAACTTGGATACTAATTATGACAGGTAACTGTAACTTCGATACAAATTATGACAGGTAATTGTCATTTCGATAAAAATTATGACAGGTAACAGTAACTTCGATAATAATTATGACAAGTAACTGGAACTTCGTTACTAATTATGACAAGTAACTGTAATTTCGATACAAATTATGACAGGTAACAGTAACATCGATAATAATTATGACAAGTAACTGTAATTTCGATACAAATTATGGCAGGTAACTGTAATTTCGATACTAATTATGACAGGTAACAGTAACTTCGATACTAATTATGACAATTAACAGTAACTTCGATACTAATTATGACAAGTAACTGTAACTTCGATACTAATTATGACAGGTAACTGTAACTTCGTTACTAATTATGACAAGTAACTGTAATTTCGATACAAATTATGGCAGGTAACTGTAACTTCGATACTGATTATGACAGGTAACAGTAACTTCGATACTAATTATGACAAGTAACTGTAACGTTGAAACTAATTATGACAAGTAACTGTAACTTCGATACTAATTATGGCAGGTAACTGTAACTTCGTTACTAATTATGACGAGTAACTGTAATTTCGATACAAATTATGGCAGGTAACTGTAACTTCGATACTAATTATGACAGGTAACAGTAACTTCGATACTAATTATGACAGGTAACAGTAACATCGATACTAATTATGACAAGTAACTGTAACTTCGTTACTAATTATGACAAGTAACTGTAATTTCCATACAAATTATGGCAGGTAACTGTAGCTTCGATACTAATTATGACAGGTAACTGTAACTTGGATACTAATTATGACAGGTAACTGTAACTTCGATACAAATTATGACAGGTAATTGTCATTTCGATAAAAATTATGACAGGTAACAGTAACTTCGATACTGATTATGACAGGTAACAGTAACTTCGATACTAATTATGACAGAATACAGTAACTTCGATACTAATTATGACAGGTAACAGTAACTTCGATAATAATTATGGCAGGTAACTGTAACTTCGATACTAATTATGACAGGTAACTGTAACTTCGATAATAATTATGACAAATAACTGTTACTTCGTTACTAATTATGACCAGTAACTCTAATTTCGATACAAATTATGGCAGGTAACTGTAACTTCGATACTAATTATGACAGGTAACTGTAACTTGGATACTAATTATGACAGGTAACTGTAACTTCGATACAAATTATGACAGGTAATTGTCATTTCGATAAAAATTATGACAGGTAACAGTAACTTCGATAATAATTATGACAAGTAACTGGAACATCGTTACTAATTATAACAAGTAACTGTAATTTCGATACAAATTATGGCAGGTAACTGTAATTTCGATACTAATTATGACAGGTAACAGTAACTTCGATACTAATTATGACAATTAACAGTAACTTCGATACTAATTATGACAAGTAACTGTAACTTCGATACTAATTATGACAAGTAACTGTAACTTCGATACTAATTATGACAGGTAACTGTAACTTCGATACTAATTATGACAGGTAACTGTAACTTGGATACTAATTATGACAGGTAACTGTAAATTCGATACAAATTATGACAGGTAACTGTAATTTCGATAAAAATTATGACAGGTAACAGTAACTTCGATAATAATTATGACAAGTAACTGGAACTTCGTTACTAATTATGACAAGTAACTGTAATTTCGATACAAATTATGACAGGTAACAGTAACATCGATAATAATTATGACAAGTAACTGTAATTTCGATACAAATTATGGCAGGTAACTGTAATTTCGATACTAATTATGACAGGTAACAGTAACTTCGATACTAATTATGACAATTAACAGTAACTTCGATACTAATTATGACAAGTAACTGTAACTTCGATACTAATTATGACAGGTAACTGTAACTTCGTTACTAATTATGACAAGTAACTGTAATTTCGATACAAATTATGGCAGGTAACTGTAACTTCGATACTGATTATGACAGGTAACAGTAACTTCGATACTAATTATGACAAGTAACTGTAACGTTGAAACTAATTATGACAAGTAACTGTAACTTCGATACTAATTATGACAGGTAACTGTAACTTCGGTATTAATTATGACAAATAACTGTAATTTCTATACAAATTATGACAGGTAACTGTAATTTCGTTAATAATTATGGCAAGTAACTGTAATTTCGATACAAATAATGGTAGGTAACAGTAACTTCGATACTATTTTTGACAGGTAACTGTAACTTCCATATTAATTATGACAGGTAACTATAAATTCGTTAGTTATTATGACAAGTAACTGTAATTTCGATACAAATGATGGCAGGTAACTGTAACTTCGATACTAAATATGACAGGAACAGTAATTTCGATACTAAATATGACAAGTAACAGTAACTTCGTTACTTATTATGACAAGTAACTGTAATTTCGAAACAAATTATGGCAGGTAATTGTAACTTCGATACTGATTATGACAGTTAACAGTAACTTCGATACTATTTATGACAGAATACAGTAACTTCGATACTATTTATGACAGAATACAGTAACTTCGATACTAATTATGACAGGTAACAGTAACTTCGATAATAATTATGGCAGGTAACTGTAACTTCGATACTAATTATGACAGGTAACTGTAACTTCGATAATAATTATGACAAATAACAGTAACTTCGTTACTAATTATGACCAGTAACTGCAATTTTGATGCAAATTATGGCAGGTAACTGTAACTTCGTTACTAATTATGACAAGTAACAGTAACTTCGTTTCTAATTATGACAAGTTACAGTAACTTCGATACTAATTATGACAGGTAACTGTAACTTGTATACTAATTATGACAGGTAACTGTAACTTCGATACTAATTATGACAAGTAACTGTAATTTCGATAAAAATTATGACAGGTAACAGTAACTTCGATACTAATTATGACAAGTAACTGGAACTTCGTTACTAATTATGACAACTAACTGTAATTTCGATACAAATTATGACAGGTAGCAGTAACTTCGATAATAATTATGACAAGTAACTGTAATTTCGATACAAATTATGGCAGGTAACTGTAATTTCGATACTAATTATGACAGGTTACAGTAACTTCGATACTAATTATGACAAGTAACAGTAACTTCGATACTAATTATGACAAGTAACTGTAACTTCGATACTAATTATGGCAGGTAACTGTAACTTCGTTACTAATTATGACGAGTAACTGTAATTTCGATACAAATTATGGCAGGTAACTGTAACTTCGATACTAATTATGACAGGTAACAGTAACTTCGATACTAATTATGACAGGTAACAGTAACTTCGATACTAATTATGACATGTAACTGTAACTTCGTTACTAATTATGACAAACAACTGTAATTTCCATACAAATTATGGCAGGTAACTGTAACTTCGATACTAATTATGACAGGTAACTGTAACTTCTATATTAATTATGACAGGTAACTGTAAATTCGTTAGTTATTATGACAAGTAACTGTAATTTCGATACAAATGATGGCAGGTAACTGTAACTTCGATACTAATTATGACAGTTAACAGTAATTTCGATACTAATTATGACAGGTAGCTGTAACTTCGATACTAATTATGACAAGTAACTGTAATTTCGATAAAAATTATGACAGGTAACAGTAACTTCGATACTAATTATGACAAGTAACTGGAACTTCGTTACTAATTATGACAACTAACTGTAATTTCGATACATATTATGACAGGTAGCAATAACTTCGATAATAATTATGACAAGTAACTGTAATTTCGATACAAATTATGGCAGGTAACTGTAATTTCGATACTAATTATGACAGGTTACAGTAACTTCGATACTAATTATGACAAGTAACAGTAACTTCGATACTAATTATGACAAGTAACTGTAACTTCGATACTAATTATGGCAGGTAACTGTAACTTCGTTACTAATTATGACGAGTAACTGTAATTTCGATACAAATTATGGCAGGTAACTGTAACTTCGATACTAATTATGACAGGTAACAGTAACTTCGATACTAATTATGACAGGTAACAGTAACTTCGATACTAATTATGACAAGTAACTGTAACTTCGTTACTAATTATGACAAACAACTGTAATTTCCATACAAATTATGGCAGGTAACTGTAACTTCGATACTAATTATGACAGGTAACTGTAACTTCTATATTAATTATGACAGGTAACTGTAAATTCGTTAGTTATTATGACAAGTAACTGTAATTTCGATACAAATGATGGCAGGTGACTGTAACTTCGATACTAATTATGACAGTTAACAGTAATTTCGATACTAATTATGACAAGTAATTGTAACTTCGTTACTAATTATGACAAGAAACTGTAATATCGATACAAATTATGGCAGGTAACTGTAACATCGATACTGATTATGACAGGTAAAAGTAACTTCGATACTAATTATGACTGAATAGATTAACTTCGATACTAATTATGACAGGTAACTGTAACTTCGATAATAATTTTGGCAGGTATTTGTATCCCCGATACTAATTATGACAGGTTACATTAACTTCGATACTAATTATGACAAGTAATTGTAACTTCGATACTAATTATGACAGGTAACTGTAACTTCGTTACTAATTATGACAAGTAACTGTAGTTTCGATACAAATTATGGCAGGTAACTGTAACTTCGATACTAATTATGACAGGTAACAGTAACTTCGAAACTAATTATGACAAGTAACAGTAACTTCGATACTAAATATGACAAGTAACTGTAACTCCAAAACTAATTATGACAGGTAACTGTAACATCGTTACTAATTATGACAAGTAACTGTAATTTGGATAAAAATTATGGCAGGGATCTGTAACTTCGATACTTATTATGACAGGTAACAGTAACTTCAATACTAATTATGACAAGTAACTGTAACTTCGATACTAATTACCACAGGTAACTGTAACTTCGATACTAATTATGACAATTAACTCTAACATCGTTACTAATTATGACAAGTAACTGAAATTTTGATTAAAAATTATGGCAGGTAACTGTAACCTCGATACTTATAATGACAGGTAACAGTAACTTCGATACTAATTATGACAGGTATCTGCTACTTCGTTACTAATTTGACAAGTAACTGTAATTTCGATACTAATTATGGCAGGTAACTGTAACTTCGTGACTAATTATGACATGTAACTGTAATTTCGATACAAATTATGTCAGGTAACTGTAATTTCGATACTTATTATGACAGGTAACAGTTACTTCGATACTAATTATGACAAGTAACAGTAACTTCGTTACTAATTATGACAAGTAACTGTAATTTCGATACAAATTTTGGCAGGTAACTGTAACTTCGATACTAATTATGACAGGTAACAGTAACTTCGATACTAATTATTACAGAAAACATTAACTTCGATACTAATTATGACAGTTAACAGTAACTTCGATAATAATTATGGCAGGTAACTGTAACTTCGTTACTAATTATGACAAGTAACAGTAAATTCGTTCCTAATTATGACAAGTAACAGTAACTTCGATACTAATTATGACAGGTAACTGTAACTTCGATACTAATTATGACAAGTAAATGTTATTTCGATAAAAACTATGACAGGTAACAGTAACTTCGATAATAATTATGACAAGTAACTGGAACTTCGTTACTAATTATGACAAGTAACTGTAATTTCGATACAAATTATGACAGGTAACAGTAACTTCGATAATAATTATGACAAGGAACTGTAATATCTATACAAATTATTGCAAGTAACTGTAATTTCGATAGTTATTATGAAAGGTAACAGTAACTCCGATACTAATTATGACAAGTAACAGCAACTTCGATACTAATTATGACAGGTAAATGTAAATTCGATACTAATTATAACAATTAACTCTAACAACGTTACTAATTGTGACAAGTAACTGTAATTTTGATTAAAAAATTTGGCAGGTAACTGTAACTTCGATACTAATAATGACAGGTAACAGTAACTTCGATACTTATTATGACAGGCAACTGCAACTTCGTTACTAATTAAGACAAGTAACTGTAATTTCGATACTAATTATGGCAGGTTACTGTAACTTAGTTACTAAGTATGACATGTAACTGTAATTTCGATACAAATTATGGCACGTAACTGTAATTTCGATACTTATTATGACAGGTAACAGTAACTTCGATACTAATTATGACAAGTAACAGTAACTTCGTAACTAATTATGACAAGTAACTGTAATTTCGATACAAATTAGGGCAGGTAACTGTAACTTCGATACTAATTATGACAGGTAACAGTAACTTCGATACTAATTATGACAGAAAACAGTAACTTCGATACTAATTATGACAGTTAACAGTAACTTCGATAATAATTATGGCAGGTAACTGTAACTTCGATACTAATTATGACAGTTAACTGTAACTTCGTTACTAATTATGACAAGTAACTGTAATTTCGATACTAATTATGGCAGGTAACTGTAACTTCGATACTAATTATGACAGGTAACAGTAACTTCGATACTAATTATGACAAGTAACTGTAACTTCGATACTTATTATGGCAGGTAATGGTAATTTCGAAACTAATTATGACAGGTAACAGTAACTCCGATACTAATTATGACAAGTAACAGTAACTTCGATACTAATTATGACAAGTAACTGTAATTTTGATTAAAAAAAAATATGAGAGGTAACTGTAACATCGATACTTATTATGACAGGTAACTGTAACTTCGTTACTAATTATGACAAGTAACTGTAATTTCGATACAAATTATGGCAGGTAACTGTAACTTCGATACTAATTATATCAGGTATCAGTAACTTCGACACTAATTATGACATGTTACTGTAACTTCGTTACTAATTATGTCAAGTAACTGTAACTTCGATACTAATTATGAAAAGTAACTCTAACTTCGATACTTATTATGACAGGTTACTGTAACTTCATTACTAATTATGACAAGAAACTGTAACTTCGATACTAATTATGACAGGTAACTGTAACTTCGATACTAATTATGACAAGTAACTGTAACTTTGAAACTAATTATGACAAGTAACTGTAGCTTCGATACTAATTATGACAGGTAACAGTAACTCCGATATTAATAATGACAAGTAACAGTAACTTCGACACTAATTATGACGGGTAACTGCAACTTCGATACTAATTAGGACAGGTAACTGTAACTTAAATACTAAATATGACAGGTAACTGCAATTTCGATAAAAATTATGACAGGTAACAGTAACTTCGATAATAATTATGACAAGAAACTGGAACTTCGTTACCTATTATGACAAGTAACTGTAATTTCGATACAAATTATGACAGGTAACAGTAACTTCGATAATAATTATGACAAGTAACTGTAATTTCGATACAAATTATGGCAGGTAACTGTAATTTCGATACTAATTATGACAGGTAACAGTAACTTCGATACTAATTATGACAATTAACAGTAACTTCGATACTAATTATGGCAAGTAACTCTAACTTCGATACTAATTATGACATGTAACTGGAACTTCGTTACTAATTATGACAACTAACTGTAATTTCGATACAAATTATGACAGGTTGCAGTAACTTCGATAATAATTATGACAAGTAACTGTAATTTCGATACAAATTATGGCAGGTAACTGTAATTTCGATACTAATTATGACAGGTTACAGTAACTTCGATACTAATTATGACAAGTAACAGTAACTTCGATACTATATATGACAAGTAACTGTAACTTCGATACTAATTATGGCAGGTAACTGTAACTTCGTTACTAATTATGACGAGTAACTGTAATTTCGATACAAATTATGGCAGGTAACTGTAACTTCGATACTAATTATGACAGGTAACAGTAACTTCGATACTAATTATGACAGGTAACAGTAACATCGATACTAATTATGACAAGTAACTGTAACTTCGTTACTAATTATGACAAGTAACTGTAATTTCCATACAAATTATGGCAGGTAACTGTAGCTTCGATACTAATTATGACAGGTAACTGTAACTTCTATATTAATTATGACAGGTAACTGTAAATTCGTTAGTTATTATGACAAGTAACTGTAATTTCGATACAAATGAAGGCAGGTAACTGTAACTTCGATACTAATTATGACAGGTAACAGTAATTTCGATACTAATTATGACAAGTAACTGTAACTTCGTTACTAATTATGACAAGTAACTGTAATATCGATACAAATTATGGCAGGTAACTGTAACATCGATACTGATTATGACAGGTAACAGTAACTTCGATACTAATTATGACTGAATACAGTAACTTCGATACTAATTATGACAGGTAACTGTAACTTCGATAATAATTTTGGCAGGTATTTGTAACTTCGATACTAATTATGAAAGGTTACATTAACTTCGATACTAATTATGACAAGTAACTGTAACTTCGATACTAATTATGACAGGTAACTGTAACTTCGTTACTAATTATGACAAGTAACTGTAGTTTCGATACAAATTATGGCAGGTAACTGTAACTTCGATACTAATTATGACAGGTAACAGTAACTTCGATACTAATTATGACAAGTAACAGTAACTTCGATACTAATTATGACAAGTAACTGTAACTCCAAAACTAATTATGACAGGTAACTGTAACATCGTTACTAATTATGACAAGTAACTGTAATTTGGATAAAAATTATGGCAGGGAACTGTAACTTCGATTCTAATTATGACAGGTAACAGTAACTTCAATACTAATTATGACAAGTAACTGTAACTTCGATACTAACTACCACAGGTAACTGGAACTTCGATACTAATTATGACAATTAACTCTAACATCTTTACTAATTATGACAAGTAACTGTAATTTTGATTTAAAAAATTATGGCAGGTAACTGTAACCTCGATACTTATAATGACAGGTAACAGTAACTTCGATACTAATTATGACAGGTAACTGATACTTCGTTACTAATTTGACAAGTAACTGTAATTTCGATACTAATTATGGCAGGTAACTGTAACTTCGTGACTAATTATGACATGTAACTGTAATTTCGATACAAATTATGTCAGGTAACTGTAATTTCGATACTTATTATGACAGGTAACAGTTACTTCGATACTAAGTATGACAAGTAACAGTAACTTCGTTACTAATTATGACAAGTAGCTGTAATTTCGATACAAATTTTGGCAGGTAACTGTAACTACGATACTAATTATGACAGGTAACAGTAACGTCGATACTAATTATGACAGAAAACAGTAACTTCGATACTAATTAAGACAGTTAACAGTAACTTCGATAACAATTATGGCAGGTAACTGTAACTTCGTTACTAATTATGACAAGTAACAGTAACTTCGTTCCTAATTATGACAAGTAACAGTAACTTCGATACTAATTATGACAGGTAACTGTAACTTCGATACTAATTATGACAAGTAAATGTAATTTCGATAAAAAATATGACAGGTAACAGTAACTTCGATAATAATTATGACAAGTAACTGGAACTTCGTTACTAATTATGACAAGTAACTGTAATTTCGATACAAATTATGACAGGTAACAGTAACTTCGATAATAATTATGAGAAGGAACTGTAATTTCTATACAAATTATGGCAAGTAACTGTAATTTCGATACATATTATGAAAGGTAACAGTAACTCCGATACTAATTATGACAAGTAACAGCAACTACGATACTAATTATGACAGGTAAATGTAAATTCGTTACTAATTATGAGAATTAACTCTAACAACGTTACTAATTGTGACAAGTAACTGTAATTTTGATTTAAAAATTTGGCAGGTAACTGTAACTTCGATACTAATAATGACAGGTAACAGTAACTTCGATACTAATAATGTCAGGTAACTGCAACTTCGTTACTAATTAAGACAAGTAACTGTAATTTCGATACTAATTATGGCAGGTTACTGTAACTTAGTTACTAAGTATGACATGTAACTGTAATTTCGATACAAATTATGGCACGTAACTGTAATTTCGATACTTATTATGACAGGTAACAGTAACTTCGATACTAATTATGACAAGTAACAGTAACTTCGTAACTAATTATGTCAAGTAACTGTAATTTCGATACAAATTAGGGCAGGTAACTGTAACTTCGATACTAGTTATGACAGGTAACAGTAACTTCGATACTAATTATGACAGAAAACAGTAACTTCGATACTAATTATGACAGTTAACAGTAACTTCGATAATAATTATGGCAGGTAACTGTAACTTCGATACTAATTATGACAGTTAACTGTAACTTCGTTACTAATTATGACAAGTAACTGTAATTTTGATACTAATTATGGCAGGTAACTTTAACTTCGATACTAATTATGACAGGTAACAGTAACTTCGATACTAATTATGACAAGTAACTGTAACTTCGATACTTATTATGGCAGGTAATGGTAATTTCGAAACTAATTATGACAGGTTTCAGTAACTTCGATACTAATTATGACAAGTAACAGTAACTTCGATACTAATTATGACAAGTAACTGTAACTTCGATACTAATTATGTCAGGTAACTGTAACTTCGATACTAATTATGAGAGGTAACTGTAACATCGATACTTATTATGACAGGTAACTGTAACTTCGTTACTAATTAAGACAAGTAACTGTAATTTCGATACAAATTATGGCAGGTAACTGTAACTTCGATACTAATTATGACAAGTAACTGTAACTTCGATACTAATTACCACAGGTAACTGTAACTTCGATACTAATTATGACAGGTAACAGTAACTTCGAAACTAATTATGACAAGTAACAGTAACTTCGATACTAAATATGACAAGTAACTGTAACTCCAAAACTAATTATGACAGGTAACTGTAAAATCGTTACTAATTATGACAAGTAACTGTAATTTGGATAAAAATTATGGCAGGGAACTGTAACTTCGATACTTATTATGACAGGTAACAGTAACTTCAATACTAATTATGACAAGTAACTGTAACTTCGATACTAATTACCACAGGTAACTGTAACTTCGATACTAATTATGACAATTAACTCTAACATCGTTACTAATTATGACAAGTAACTGTAATTTTGATTAAAAATTATGGCTGATAACTGTAACCTCGATACTTATAATGACAGGTAACAGTAACTTCGATACTAATTATGACAGGTATCTGCTACTTCGTTACTAATTTGACAAGTAACTGTAATTTCGATACTAATTATGGCAGGTAACTGTAACTTTGTGACTAATTATGACATGTAACTGTAATTTCGATACAAATTATGTCAGGTAACTGTAATTTCGATACTTATTATGACAGGTAACAGTTACTTCGATAATAATTATGACAAGTAACAGTAACTTCGTTACTAATTATGACAAGTAACTGTAATTTCGATACAAATTTTGGCAGGTAACTGTAACTTCGATACTAATTATGACAGGTAACAGTAACTTCGATACTAATTATTACAGAAAACATTAACTTCGATACTAATTATGACAGTTAACAGTAACTTCGATAATAATTATGGCAGGTAACTGTAACTTCGTTACTAATTATGACAAGTAACAGTAACTTCGTTCCTAATTATGACAAGTAACAGTAACTTCGATACTAATTATGACAGGTAACTGTAACTTCGATACTAATTATGACAAGTAAATGTTATTTCGATAAAAACTATGACAGGTAACAGTAACTTCGATAATAATTATGACAAGTAACTGGAACTTCGTTACTAATTATGACAAGTAACTGTAATTTCGATACAAATTATGACAGGTAACAGTAACTTCGATAATAATTAAGACAAGGAACTGTAATATCTATACAAATTATTGCAAGTAACTGTAATTTCGATACTTATTATGAAAGGTAACAGTAACTCCGATACTAATTATGACAAGTAACAGCAACTTCGAAACTAATTATGACAGGTAAATGTAAATTCGATACTAATTATGACAATTAACTCTAACAACGTTACTAATTGTGACAAGTAACTGTTATTTTGATTAAAAAATTTGGCAGGTAACTGTAACTTCGATACTGATTATGACAGGTAACAGTAACTTCGATACTAATTATGACAAGTAACTGTAACTTTGAAACTAATTATGACAAGTAACTGTAACTTCGATACTAATTTTGACAGGTAACTGTAACTTCGGTACTAATTATGACAAATAACTGTAATTTCTATACAAATTATGACAGGTAACTGTAACTTCGTTAATAATTATGGCAAGTAACTGTAATTTCGATACAAATAATGGTAGGTAACAGTAACTTCGATACTATTTTCGACAGGTAACTGTAACTTCCATATTAATTATGACAGGTAACTGTAAATTCGTTAGTTATTATGACGAGTAACTGTAATTTCGATACAAATGATGGCAGGTAACTGTAACTTCGATACTAAATATGACAGGAACAGTAATTTCGATACTAATTATGACAAGTTACAGTAACTTCGTTACTTATTATGACAAGTAATTGTAATTTCGAAACAAATTATGGCAGGTAACTGTAACTTCGATACTGATTATGACAGGTAACAGTAACTTCGATACTAATTATGACAGAATACAGTAACTTCGATACTAATTATGACAGGTAACTGTAACTTCGTTACTAATTATGACAAGTAACTGTAATTTCGATACAAATTATGGCAGGTAACTGTAACTTCGATACTGATTATGACAGGTAACAGTAACTTCGATACTAATTATGACAAGTAAATGTAACGTTGAAACTAATTATGACAAGTAACTGTAACTTCGATACTAATTATGACAGGTAACTGTAACTTCGGTATTAATTATGACAAATAACTGTAATCTCTATACAAATTATGACAGGTAACTGTAATTTCGTTAATAATTATGGCAAGTAACTGTAATTTCGATACAAATAATGGTAGGTAACAGTAACTTCGATACTATTTTTGAGAGGTAACTGTAACTTCCATATTAATTATGACAGGTAACTATAAATTCGTTAGTTATTATGACAAGTAACTGTAATTTCGATACAAATGATGGCAGGTAACTGTAACTTCGATACTAAATATGACAGGAACAGTAATTTCGATACTAAATATGACAAGTAACAGTAACTTCGTTACTTATTTTGACAAGTAACTGTAATTTCGAAACAAATTATGGCAGGTAACTGTAACTTCGATACTGATTATGACAGTTAACAGTAACTTCGATACTATTTATGACAGAATACAGTAACTTCGATACTAATTATGACAGGTAACAGCTACTTCGATAATAATTATGGCAGGTAACTGTAACTTCGATACTAATTATGACAGGTAACTGTAACTTCGATAATAATTATGACAAATAACAGTAACTTCGTTACTAATTATGACCAGTAACTGCAATTTCGATGCAAATTATGGCAGGTAACTGTAACTTCGTTACTAATTATGACAAGTAACAGTAACTTCGTTTCTAATTATGACAAGTAACAGTAACTTCGATACTAATTATGACAGGTAACTGTAACTTGTATACTAATTATGACAGGTAACTGTAACTTCGATACTAATTATGACAAGTAACTGTAATTTCGATAAAAATTATGACAGGTAACAGTAACTTCGATACTAATTATGACAAGTAACTGGAACTTCGTTACTAATTATGACAACTAACTGTAATTTCGATACAAATTATGACAGGTAGCAGTAACTTCGATAATAATTATGACAAGTAACTGTAATTTCGATACAAATTATGGCAGGTAACTGTAATTTCGATACTAATTATGACAGGTTACAGTAACTTCGATACTAATTATGACAAGTAACAGTAACTTCGATACTAATTATGACAAGTAACTGTAACTTCGATACTAATTATGGCAGGTAACTGTAACTTCGTAACTAATTATGACGAGTAACTGTAATTTCGATACAAATTATGGCAGGTAACTGTAACTTCGATACTAATTATGACAGGTAACAGTAACTTCGATACTAATTATGACAAGTAACTGTAACTTCGTTACTAATTATGACAAACAACTGTAATTTCCATACAAATTATGGCAGGTAACTGTAACTTCGATACTAATTATGACAGGTAACTGTAACTTCTATATTAATTATGACAGGTAACTGTAAATTCGTTAGTTATTATGACAAGTAACTGTAATTTCGATACAAATGATGGCAGGTAACTGTAACTTCGATACTAATTATGACAGTTAACAGTAATTTCGATACTAATTATGACAGGTAACTGTAACTTCGATACTAATTATGACAAGTAACTGTAATTTCGATAAAAATTATGACAGGTAACAGTAACTTCGATACTAATTATGACAAGTAACGGGAACATCGTTACTAATTATGACAACTAACTGTAATTTCGATACAAATTATGACAGGTAGCAATAACTTCGATAATAATTATGACAAGTAACTGTAATTTCGATACAAATTATGGCAGGTAACTGTAATTTTGATACTAATTATGACAGGTTACAGTAACTTCGATACTAATTATGACAAGTAACAGTAACTTCGATACTAATTATGACAAGTAACTGTAACTTCGATACTAATTATGGCAGGTAACTGTAACTTCGTTACTAATTATGACGAGATACTGTAATTTCGATACAAATTATGGCAGGTAACTGTAACTTCGATACTAATTATGACAGGTAACAGTAACTTCGATACTAATTATGACAGGTAACAGTAACTTCGATACTAATTATGACAAGTAACTGTAACTTCGTTACTAATTATGACAAACAACTGTAATTTCCATACAAATTATGGCAGGTAACTGTAACTTCGATACTAATTATGACAGGTAACTGTAACTTCTATATTAATTATGACAGGTAACTGTAAATTCGTTAGTTATTATGACAAGTAACTGTAATTTCGATACAAATGATGGCAGGTAACTGTAACTTCGATACTAATTATGACAGTTAACAGTAATTTCGATACTAATTATGACAAGTAATTGTAACTTCGTTACTAATTATGACAAGAAACTGTAATATCGATACAAATTATGGCAGGTAACTGTAACATCGATACTGATTATGACTGGTAAAAGTAATTTCGATACTAATTATGACTGAATAGATTAACTTCGATACTAATTATGACAGGTAACTGTAACTTCGATAATAATTTTGGCAGGTATTTGTAACTTCGATACTAATTATGACAGGTTACATTAACGTCGATACTAATTATGACAAGTAACTTTAACTTCGATACTAATTATGACAGGTAACTGTAACTTCGTTAC
Source organism: Meconema thalassinum (assembly GCA_946902985.2). Classification (NCBI taxonomy): domain Eukaryota; kingdom Metazoa; phylum Arthropoda; class Insecta; order Orthoptera; family Tettigoniidae; genus Meconema; species Meconema thalassinum. The sequence continues at coordinate 1,657,877,657 of OX336388.2, forward strand.
TAATTATGACAAGTAACTGTAGTTTCGATACAAATTATGGCAGGTAACTGTAACTTCGATACTAATTATGACAGGTAACAGTAACTTTGAAACTAATTATGACAAGTTACAGTAACTTCGATACTAAATATGACAAGTAACTGTAACTCCAAAACTAATTATGACAGGTAACTGTAACATCGTTACTAATTATGACAAGTAACTGTAATTTGGATAAAAATTATGGCAGGGAACTGTAACTTCGATACTTATTATGACAGGTAACAGTAACTTCAATACTAATTATGACAAGTAACTGTAACTTCGATACTAATTACCACAGGTAACTGTAACTTCGATACTAATTATGACAATTAACTCTAACATCGTTACTAATTATGACAAGTAACTGTAATTTTGATTAAAAATTATGGCAGGTAACTGTAACCTCGATACTTATAATGACAGGTAACAGTAACTTCGATACTAATTATGACAGGTATCTGCTACTTCGTTACTAATTTGACAAGTAACTGTAATTTCGATACTAATTATGGCAGGTAACTGTAACTTCGTGACTAATTATGACATGTAACTGTAATTTCGATACAAATTATGTCAGGTAACTGTAATTTCGATACTTATTATGACAGGTAACAGTTACTTCGATACTAATTATGACAAGTAACAGTAACTTCGTTACTAATTATGACAAGTAACTGTAATTTCGATACAAATTTTGGCAGGTAACTGTAACTTCGATACTAATTATGACAGGTAACAGTAACTTCGATACTAATTATTACAGAAAACATTAACTTCGATACTAATTATGACAGTTAACAGTAACTTCGATAATAATTATGGCAGGTAACTGTAACTTCGTTACTAATTATGACAAGTAACAGTAACTTCGTTCCTAATTATGACAAGTAACAGTAACTTCGATACTAATTATGACAGGTAACTGTAACTTCGATACTAATTATGACAAGTAAATGTTATTTCGATAAAAACTATGACAGGTAACAGTAACTTCGATAATAATTATGACAAGTAACTGGAACTTCGTTACTTATTATGACAAGTAACTGTAATTTCGATACAAATTATGACAGGTAACAGTAACTTCGATAATAATTATGACAAGGAACTGTAATATCTATACAAATTATTGCAAGTAACTGTAATTTCGATAGTTATTATGAAAGGTAACAGTAACTCCGATACTAATTATGACAAGTAACAGCAACTTCGATACTAATTATGAGAGGTAAATGTAAATTCGATACTAATTATGACAATTAACTCTAACAACGTTACTAATTGTGACAAGTAAATGTTATTTCGATAAAAACTATGACAGGTAACAGTAACTTCGATAATAATTATGACAAGTAACTGGAACTTCGTTACTTATTATGACAAGTAACTGTAATTTCGATACTAATTATGACAGGTAACAGTAACTTCGATACTAATTATTACAGAAAACATTAACTTCGATACTAATTATGACAGTTAACAGTAACTTCGATAATAATTATGGCAGGTAACTGTAACTTCGATACTAATAATGACAGGTAACAGTAACTTCGATACTAATTATGAAAGGCAACTGCAACTTCGTTACTAATTAAGACAAGTAACTGTAATTTCGATACTAATTATGGCAGGTTACCGTAACTTAGTTACTAAGTATGACATGTAACTGTAATTTCGATACAAATTAGGGCAGGTAACTGTAACTTCGATACTAATTAAGACAGGTAACAGTAACTTCGATACTAATTATGACAGAAAACAGTAACTTCGATACTAATTATGACAGTTAACAGTAACTTCGATAATAATTATGGCAGGTAACTGTAACTTCGTTACTAATTATGACAAGTAATTGTAATTTCGATACTAATTATGGCAGGTAACTGTAACTTCGATACTAATTAAGACAGGTAACAGTAACTTCGATACTAATTATGACAGAAAACAGTAACTTCGATACTAATTATGACAGTTAACAGTAACTTCGATAATAATTATGACAGGTAACTGTAACATCGTTAGTAATTATGACAAGTAACTGTAATTTCGATACTAATTATGGCAGGTAACTGTAACTTCGTTACTAATTATGACAAGTATCTGTAATTTCGATACTTATTATGACAGGTAACAGTAACTTCGATACTAATTATGACAAGTAACAGTAACTTCGTAACTAATTATGACAAGTAACTGTAATTTCGATACAAATTAGGGCAGGTAACTGTAACTTCGATACTAATTAAGACAGGTAACAGTAACTTCGATACTAATTATGACAGAAAACAGTAACTTCGATACTAATTATGACAGTTAACAGTAACTTCGATAATAATTATGGCAGGTAACTGTAACTTCGTTACAAATTATGACAAGTAATTGTAATTTCGATACTAATTATGGCAGGTAACTGTAACTTCGATACTAATTATGACAGGTAACAGTAACTTCGATACTAATTATGACAAGTAACTGTAACTTCGATACTTATTATGGCAGGTAATGGTAATTTCGAAACTAATTATGACAGGTAACAGTAACTCCGATACTAATTATGACAAGTAACAGTAACTTCGATACTAATTATGACAGGTAACTGTAACTTCGATACTAATTATGAGAGGTAACTGTAACATCGATACTTATTATGACAGGTAACTGTAACTTCGTTACTAATTATGACAAGTAACTGTAATTTCGATACAAATTATGGCAGGTAACTGTAACTTCGATACTAATTATATCAGGTATCAGTAACTTCGACACTAATTATGACATGTTACTGTAACTTCGTTACTAATTATGTCAAGTAACTGTAACTTCGATACTAATTATGAAAAGTAACTGTAACTTCGATACTTATTATGACAGGTTACTGTAACTTCATTACTAATTATGACAAGAAACTGTAACTTCGATACTAATTATGACAGGTAACTGTAACTTCGATACTAATTATGACAAGTAACTGTAACTTTGAAACTAATTATGACAAGTAACTGTAACTTCGATACTAATTATGACAGGTAACAGTAACTCCGATATTAATAATGACAAGTAACAGTAACTTCGACACTAATTATGACGGGTAACTGCAACTTCGATACTAATTAGGACAGGTAACTGTAACTTAAATACTAAATATGACAGGTAACTGCAATTTCGATAAAAATTATGACAGGTAACAGTAACTTCGATAATAATTATGACAAGAAACTGGAACTTCGTTACCTATTATGACAAGTAACTGTAATTTCGATACAAATTATGACAGGTAACAGTAACTTCGATAATAATTATGACAAGTAACTGTAATTTCGATACAAATTATGGCAGGTAACTGTAATTTCGATACTAATTATAACAGGTAACAGTAACTTCGATACTAATTATGACAAGTAACAGTAACTTCGATACTATATATGACAAGTAACTGTAACTTCGATACTAATTATGGCAGGTAACTGTATCTTCGTTACTAATTATGACGAGTAACTGTAATTTCGATACAAATTATGGCAGGTAACTGTAACTTCGATACTAATTATGACAGGTAACAGTAACTTCGATACTAATTATGACAGGTAACAGTAACTTCGATACTAATTATGACAAGTAACTGTAACTTCGTTACTAATTATGACAAGTAACTGTAATTTCCATACAAATTATGGCAGGTAACTGTAACTTCGATACTAATTATGACAGGTAACAGTAATTTCGATACTAATTATGACAAGTAACTGTAACTTCGTTAATAATTATGACAAGTAACTGTAATATCGATACAAATTATGGCAGGTAACTGTAACATCGATACTGATTATGACAGGTAACAGTAACTTCGATACTAATTATGACTGAATACAGTAACTTCGATACTAATTATGACAGGTAACTGTAACTTCGATAATAATTTTGGCAGGTATTTGTAACATCGATACTAATTATGAAAGGTTACATTAACTTCGATACTAATTATGACAAGTAACTGTAACTTCGATACTAATTATGACAGGTAACTGTAACTTCGTTACTAATTATGACAAGTAACTGTAGTTTCGATACAAATTATGGCAGGTAACTGTAACTACGATACTAATTATGACAGGTAACAGTAACTTCGATACTAATTATGACAAGTAACAGTAACTTCGATACTAATTATGACAAGTAACTGTAACTCCAAAACTAATTATGACAGGTAACTGTAACATCGTTACTAATTATGACAAGTAACTGTAATTTGGATAAAAATTATGGCAGGGAACTGTAACTTCGATACTAATTATGACAGGTAACAGTAACTTCAATACTAATTATGACAAGTAACTGTAACTTCGATACTAATTACCACAGGTAACTGGAACTTCGATACTAATTATGACAATTAACTCTAACATCTTTACTAATTATGACAAGTAACTGTAATTTTGATAAAAAAAATTATGGCAGGTAACTGTAACCTCGATACTTATAATGACAGGTAACAGTAACTTCGATACTAATTATGACAGGTAACTGCTACTTCGTTACTAATTTGACAAGTAACTGTAATTTCGATACTAATTATGGCAGGTAACTGTAACTTCGTGACTAATTATGACATGTAACTGTAATTTCGATACAAATTATGTCAGGTAACTGTAATTTCGATACTTATTATGACAGGTAACAGTTACTTCGATACTAATTATGACAAGTAACAGTAACTTCGTTACTAATTATGACAAGTAGCTGTAATTTCGATACAAATTTTGGCAGGTAACTGTAACTACGATACTAATTATGACAGGTAACAGTAACTTCGATACTAATTATGACAGAAAACAGTAACTTCGATACTAATTATGACAGTTAACAGTAACTTCGATAATAATTATGGCAGGTAACTGTAACTTCGTTACTAATTATGACAAGTAACAGTAACTTCGTTCCTAATTATGACAAGTAACAGTAACTTCGATACTAATTATGGCAGGTAACTGTAACTTCGATACTAATTATGACAAGTAAATGTAATTTCGATAAAAACTATGACAGGTAACAGTAACTTCGATAATAATTATGACAAGTAACTGGAACTTCGTTACTAATTATGACAAGTAACTGTAATTTCGATACAAATTATGACAGGTAACAGTAACTTCGATAATAATTATGAGAAGGAACTGTAATTTCTATACAAATTATGGCCAGTAACTGTAATTTCGATACTTATTATGAAAGGTAACAGGAACTCCGATACTAATTATGACAAGTAACAGCAACTACGATACTAATTATGACAGGTAAATGTAAATTCGATACTAATTATGACAATTAACTCTAACAACGTTACTAATTGTGACAAGTAACTGTAATTTTGATTAAAAAATTTGGCAGGTAACTGTAACTTCGATACTAATAATGACAGGTAACAGTAACTTCGATACTAATAATGACAGGTAACTGCAACTTCGTTACTAATTAAGACAAGTAACTGTAATTTCGATACAAATTATGACAGGTAACAGTAACTTCGATAATAATTATGAGAAGGAACTGTAATTTCTATACAAATTATGGCCAGTAACTGTAATTTCGATACTTATTATGAAAGGTAACAGGAACTCCGATACTAATTATGACAAGTAACAGCAACTACGATACTAATTATGACAGGTAAATGTAAATTCGATACTAATTATGACAATTAACTCTAACAACGTTACTAATTGTGACAAGTAACTGTAATTTTGATTAAAAAATTTGGCAGGTAACTGTAACTTCGATACTAATAATGACAGGTAACAGTAACTTCGATACTAATAATGACAGGTAACTGCAACTTCGTTACTAATTAAGACAAGTAACTGTAATTTCGATACTTATTATGACAGGTAACAGTAACTTCGATACTAATTATGACAAGTAACAGTAACTTCGTAACTAATTATGACAAGTAACTGTAATTTCGATACAAATTAGGGCAGGTAACTGTAACTTCGATACTAGTTATGACAGGTAACAGTAACTTCGATACTAATTATGACAGAAAACAGTAACTTCGATACTAATTATGACAGTTAACAGTAACTTCGATAATAATTATGGCAGGTAACTGTAACTTCGATACTAATTATGACAGTTAACTGTAACTTCGTTACTAATTATGACAAGTAACTGTAATTTTGATACTAATTATGGCAGGTAACTGTAACTTCGATACTAATTATGACAGGTAACAGTTACTTCGATACTAATTATGACAAGTAACTGTAACTTCGATACTTATTATGGCAGGTAATGGTAATTTCGAAACTAATTATGACAGGTTACAGTAACTTCGATACTAATTATGACAAGTAACAGTAACTTCGATACTAATTATGACAAGTAACTGTAACTTCGATACTAATTATGTCAGGTAACTGTAACTTCGATACTAATTATGAGAGGTAACTGTAACATCGATACTTATTATGACAGGTAACTGTAACTTCGTTACTAATTAAGACAAGTAACTGTAATTTCGATACAAATTATGGCAGGTAACTGTAACTTCGATACTAATTATATCAGGTATCAGTAACTTCGACACTAATTATGACATGTTACTGTAACTTCGTTACTAATTATGTCAAGTAACTGTAACTTCGATACTAATTATGAAAAGTAACTGTAACTTCGATACTTATTATGACAGGTTACTGTAACTTCATTACTAATTATGACAAGAAACTGTAATTTCGATACTAATTATGACAGGTAACTGTAACTTCGATACTAATTATGACAAGTAACTGTAACTTTGAAACTAATTATGACAAGTAACTGTAACTTCGATACTAATTATGACAGGTAACAGTAACTCCGATATTAATAATGACAAGTAACAGTAACTTCGACACTAATTATGAGAGGTAACTGTAACTTCGATACTAATTAGGACAGGTAACTGTAACTTAAATACTAAATATGACAGCTAACTGTAACTTCGATACTAATTATGACAAGTAACTGTCACTTCGTTACTAATTATGACCAGTAACTCTAATTTCGATACAAATTATGGCAGGTAAATGTAACTTCGATACTAATTATGACAGGTAACTGTAACTTGGATACTAATTATGACAGGTAACTGTAACTTAGATACTAATTATGACAGGTAACTGTAATTTCGATAAAAATTATGACATGTAACAGTAACTTCGATAATAATTATGACAAGAAACTGGAACATCGTTACCTATTATGACAAGTAACTGTAATTTCGATACAAATTATGACAGGTAACAGTAACTTCGATAATAATTATGACAAGTTACTGTAATTTCGATACAAATTATGGCAGGTAACTGTAATTTCGATACTAATTATGACAGGTAACAGTAACTTCGATACTAATTATGACAATTAACAGTAACTTCGATACTAATTATGGCAAGTAACTCTAACTTCGATACTAATTATGACAGGTAACTGTAACTTCGTTACTAATTATGACAAGTAACTGTAATTTCGATACAAATTATGGCAGGTAACTGTAACTTCGATACTGATTATGACAGGTAACAGTAACTTCGATACTAATTATGACAAGTAATTGTAACTTCGATACTAATTATGACAGGTAACTGTAACTTCGTTACTAATTATGACAAGTAACTGTAATTTCGATACAAATTATGGCAGGTAACTGTAACTTCGATACTGATTATGACAGGTAACAGTAACTTCGATACTACTTATGACAAGTAACTGTAAATTTGAAACTAATTATGACAAGTAACTGTAACTTCGATACTAATTATGACAGGTAACTGTAACTTAGGTACTAATTATGACAAATAACTGTAATTTCTATACAAATTATGACAGGTAACTGTAACTTCGTTAATAATTATGGCAAGTAACTGTAATTTCGATACAAATAATGGCAGGTAACAGTAACTTCGATACTATTTTTGACAGGTAACTGTAACTTCCATATTAATTATGACAGGTACTGTAAATTCGTTAGTTATTTTGACAAGTAACTGTAATTTCGATACAAATGAAGGCAGGTAACTGTAACTTCGATACTAAGTATGACAGGAACAGTAATTTCGATACTAATTACGACAAGTAACAGTAACTTCGTTACTTATTATGACAAGTAACTGTAATTTCGATACAAATTATGGCAGGTAACTGTAACTTCGATACTGATTATGACAGGTAACAGTAACTTCGATACTAATTATGACAGAATACAGTAACTTCGATACTAATTATGACAGGTAACAGTAACTTCGATAATAATTATGGCAGGTAACTGTAACTTCGATACTAATTATGACAGGTAACTGTAACTTCGATAATAATTATGACAAATAACTATAACTTCGTTACTAATTATGACCAGTAACTGCAATTTCGATACAAATTATGGCAGGTAACTGTAACTTCGTTACTAATTATGACAAGTAACAGTAACTTCGTTTCTAATTATGACAAGTAACAGTAACTTCGATACTAATTATGACAGGTAACTGTAACTTGTATACTAATTATGACAGGTAACTGTAACTTCGATACTAATTATGACAAGTAACTGTAATTTCGATAAAAACTATGACAGGTAACAGTAACTTCGATACTAATTATGACAAGTAACTGGAACTTCGTTACTAATTATGACAACTAACTGTAATTTCGATACAAATTATGACAGGTAGCAGTAACTTCGATAATAATTATGACAAGTAACTGTAATTTCGATATAAATTATGGCAGGTAACTGTAATTTCGATACTAATTATGACAGGTTACAGTAACTTCGATACTAATTATGACAAGTAACAGTAACTTCGATACTAATTATGACAAGTAACTGTAACTTCGATACTAATTATGGCAGGTAACTGTAACTTCGTTACCAATTATGACAAGTAACTGTAATTTCCATACAAAATATGGCAGGTAACTGTAACATCGATACAAATTATGACAGGTAACTGTAAATTCGTTAGTTATTATGACAAGTAACTGTAATTTCGATACAAATGTTGGCAGGTAACTGTAACTTCGATACTAATTATGACAGGTAACAGTAATTTCGATACTAATTATGACAAGTAACTGTAACTTCGTTACTAATTATGACAAGTAACTGTAACTTCGATACTAATTATGGCAGGTAACTGTAACTTCGTTACTAATTATGACAAGTAACTGTAATTTCGATACAAATTATGGAAGGTAACTGTAACTTCGATACTAATTATGACAGGTTACAGTAACTTCGATACTAATTATGACAGGTAACAGTAACTACGATACTAATTATGACAAGTAACTGTAACTTCGTTACCAATTATGACAAGTAACTGTAATTTCCATACAAATTATGGCAGGTAACTGTAACTTCGATACTAATTATGACAGGTTACAGTAACTTCGATACTAATTATGTCAGGTAACAGTAACTTCGATATTAATTATGACAAGTAACTGTAACTTCGTTACCAATTATGACAAGTAACTCTAATTTCCATACAAATTATGGCAGGTAACTGTAACTTCGATACTAATTATGACAGGTAACTGTAACTTCTATATTAATTATGACAGGTAACTGTAAATTCGTTAGTTATTATGACAAGTAACTGTAATTTCGATACAAATGATGGCAGGTAACTGTAACATCGATGCTGATTATGACAGGTAACAGTAACTTCGATACTAATTATGACTGAATACAGTAACTTCGATACTAATTATGACAGGTAACGGTAACTTCGATAATAATTTTGGAAGGTATTTTTAACTTCGATACTAATTATGACAGGTAACATTAACTTCGATACTAATTATGACAAGTAACTGTAACTTCGATACTAATTATGACAGGTAACTGTAACTTCGTTACTAATTATGACATGTAACTGTAGTTTCGATACAAATTATGGCAGGTAACTGTAAATTCGATACTAATTATGACAGGTAACAGTAACTTCCATACTAATTATGACAAGTAACAGTAACTTCGATACTAATTATGACAAGTAACTGTAACTCCAAAACTAATTATGACAGGTACCTGTAACATCGATACTAATTATGACAAACTGTAATTAGGATACAAATTATGGCAGGGAACTGTAACTACGATACTAATTATGACAGGTAACAGTAACTTCAATACTAATTATGACAAGTAACTGTAACTTCGATACTAATTACCACAAGTAACTGTAACTTCGATACTAATTATGACAATTAACTCTAACATCGTTACTAATTATGACAAGTAACTGTAATTTTGATAAAAAATTATGGCAGGTAACTGTAACTTCGATACTTATAATGACAGGTAACAGTAACTTTGATACTAATTATGACAGGTAACTGCTACTTCGTTACTAATTTGACAAGTAACTGTAATTTCGATACTAATTATGGCAGGTAACTGTAACTTCGTGACTAATTATGACATGTAACTGTAATTTCGATACAAATTATGTCAGGTAACTGTAATTTCGATACTTATTATGACAGGGAACAGTTACTTCGATACTAATTATGACAATTAACAGTAACTTCGATACTAATTTTGACAGGTAACTGTAACTTCGATACTAATTTTGACAAGTAAATGTAATTTCGATAAAAATGATGACAGGTAACAGTAACTTCGATAATAATTATGACAAGTAACTGGAACTTCGTTACTAATTATGACAAGTAACTGTATTTTCGATACAAATTATGACAGGTAAGAGTAACTTCGATAATAATTATGACAAGTAACTGTAATTTCTATACAAATTATCTCAAGTAACTGTAATTTCGAAACTTATTATGAAAGGTAACAGTAACTCCGATACTAATTATGACAAGTAACAGCAACTTCGATACTAATTATGACAGGTAAATGTAAATTCGATACTAATTATGACAATTAACTCTAACAACGTTACTAATTATGACAAGTAACTGTAATTTTGATAAAAAAAAATTGGCAGGTAACTGTAACTTCGATAATAATAATGACAGGTAACAGTAACTTCGATACTAATTATGACAGGTAACTGCAACTTCGTTACTAATTAAGACAAGTAACTGGAATTTCGATACTAATTATGGCAGGTAACTGTAACTTAGTTACTACGTATGACATGTAACTGTAATTTCGATACAAATTATGGCACGTAACTGTAATTTCGATACTTATTATGACAGGTAACAGTAACTTCGATACTAATTATGACAAGTAACAGTAACTTCGTAACTTATTATGACAAGTAACTGTAATTTCGATACAAATTATGGCAGGTAACTGTAACTTCGATTCTAATTATGACAGGTAACAGTAACTTCAATACTAATTATGACAGAAAACAGTAACTTCGATACTAATTATGACAGTTAACTGTAACTTCGTTACTAATTATGACAAGTAACTGTAATTTCGATACAAATTATGGCAGGTAACTGTAACTACGATACTAATTATGACAGGTAACAGTAACTTCGATACTAATTATGACAAGTAACTGTAACTTCGATACTTATTATGGCAGGCAATTGTAATTTCGAATCTAATTATGACAGGTAACAGTAACTTCGATACTAATTATGACAAGTAACAGTAACTTCGATACTAATTATGACAAGTAACTGTAACTTCGATTCTAATTATGACAGGTAACTGTAACTTCGATACTAATTATGAGAGGTAACTGTAACATCGATACTTATTATGACAGGTAACTGTAACTTCGTTACTAATTATGACAAGTAACTGTAATTTCGATACAAATTATGGCAGGTAACTGTAACTTCGATACTAATTATATCAGGTATCAGTAACTTCGACACTAATTATGACATGTTACTGTAACTTCGTTACTAATTATGTCAAGTAACTGTAACTTCGATACTAATTATGAAAAGTAACTATAACTTCGATACTTATTATAACAGGTTACTGTAACTTCATTACTAATTATGACTAGAAAGTGTAACTTCGATACTAATTATGACAGGTAACTGTAACTTCGATACTAATTATGACAAGTAACTGTAACTTTGAAACTAATTATGACAGGTAACTGTAACTTCGTTACTAATTATTACAAGTAACTGTTATTTCGATACGAATTATGGCAGGTAATTGTAATTTCGATAATAATTATGACAAGTAACTGTAATTACGATACAAATTTTGGCAGGTAACTGTAATTTTGATACTAATTAAGACAAGTAACTGTAATTTCGAAACAAATTATGGCAGGTAACTGTAACTTCGATAATAATTATATCAGGTATCAGTAACTTCGACACTAATTATGACATGTTACTGTAACTTCGTTACTAATTATGTAAAGTAACTGTAACTTCGTTACTAATTATGACCAGTAACTCTAATTTCGATACAAATTTTGGCAGGTAAATGTAACTTCGATACTAGTTATGACAGGTAACTGTAATTTGGATACTAATTATGACAGGTAACTGTAATTTCGATACTAATTATGACAGGTAACAGTAACATCGATACTAATTATGACAATTAACAGTGACTTCGGTACTAATTATGGCAAGTAACTCTAACTTCGATACTAATTATGACAGGTAACTGTAACATCGTTACTAATTATGACAAGTAACTGTAATTTCGATACAAATTATGGCAGGTAACTGTAACTTCGATACTGATTATGACAGGTAACAGTAACTTCGATACTAAATATGACAAGTAACTGTAACTTTGAAACTAATTATGACAAGTAACTGTAACTTCGATACTAATTATGACAGGTAACTGTAACTTCGATACTAATTATGACAAATAACTGTAATTTCTATACAAATTATGACAGGTAACTGTAACTTCGTTAATAATTATGGCATGTAACTGTAATTTCGATACAAATTATGGCAGGTAACAGTTACTTCGATACTATTTATGACAGGTAACTGTAACTTCTATATTGATTATGATAGGTAACTGTAAATTCGTTAGTTATTATCACAAGTAACTGTAATTTCGATACAAATGATGGCAGGTAACTGTAACGTCGATACTAAATATGACAGGAACAGTAATTTCGATACTAATTATGACAAGTAACAGTAACTTCGTTACTAATTATGACAAGTAACTGTAATTTCGATACAAATTATGGCAGGTAACTGTAACTTCAATACTAATTATGACAGTTAACTGTAACTTCGTTACTAATTATGACATGTAACTGTAATTTCGATACAAATTATGGCAGGTAACTGTAACTTCGATACTAATTATGACAGGTAACACTAACATCGATACTAATTATGACAAGTAACTGTAACTCCGTTACTAATTATGACAGGTAACTGTAACTTCGTTACTAATTATGACAAGTAACTGTAATTTCGATACGAATTATGGCAGGTAATTGTAACTTCGATACTGATTATGACAGGTAACAGTAACTTCGATACTAATTATGACAGAATACAGTAACTTCGATACTAATTATGACAGGTAACAGTAACTTCGATAATAATTATGGCAGGTAACTGTAACTTCGATACTAATTATGACAGGTAACTGTAACTTCGATACTAATTATGACAAATAACTGTACCTTCGTTACTAATTATGACCAGTAACTGCAATTTCGATACAAATTATGGCAGGTAACTGTAACTTCGTTACTAATTATGACAAGTAACAGTAACTTCGTTTCTAATTATGACAAGTAACAGTAACTTCGATACTAATTATAACAGGTAACTGTAACTTGGATACTAATTATGACAGGTAACTGTAACTTCGATACTAATTATGATCAATTACTGTAATTTCGATAAAAATTATGACAGGTAACAGTAACTTCGATACTAATTATGACAAGTAACTGTAATTTCGATACAAATTATGGCAGGTAACTGTAACTTCAATACTAATTATGACAGTTAACTGTAACTTCGTTACTAATTATGACATGTAACTGTAATTTCGATACAAATTATGGCAGGTAACTGTAACTTCGATACTAATTATGACAGGTAACACTAACATCGATACTAATTATGACAAGTAACTGTAACTCCGTTACTAATTATGACAGGTAACTGTAACTTCGTTACTAATTATGACAAGTAACTGTAATTTCGATACGAATTATGGCAGGTAATTGTAATTTCGATACATATTATGACAGGTAACAGTACCTTCAATACTACTTATGACAAGTAACAGTAACTTCGATACTAATTATGACAAGTAACTGTAACTTCGATACTAATTATGACAGGTAACTGTAACTTCGTTACTAATTATGACAAGTAACTGTAACTTCGAAACTAATTATGACAGGTAACTGGAACATCGTTACTAATTATGACAAGTAACTGTAATTTCGATACAAATTATGGCAGGGAACTGTAACTTCGATATTAATTATGACAGGTAACAGTAAAATCGATACTAATTATGACAATTAACTGTAACTTGGATACTAATTATGACAGGTAACTGTAAATTCGATACTAATTATGACAATTAACTCTAACATCGTTACTAATCATGACAAGTAACTGTAATTTTGATAAAAAATTATGGCAGGTAACTGTAACTTCGATACTAATAATGACAGGTAACAGTAACTTCGATACTAATTATGACAGGTAACTGCAACTTCGTTACTAATTATGACAGGTAACTGTAATTTCGATACTAAATATGGCAGGTAACTGTAACATAGTTACTAATTATGACAAGTAACTGTAATTTCGATACAAATTATGGCAGGTAACTGTAATTTCGATACTTATTATGACAGGTAACTGTAACTTCGATACTAATTATGACAAGTAACTGTAACTTCGTAACTAATTATGACAAGTAACTGTAATTTCGATACAAATTATGGCAGGTAACTGTAATTTCGATACTAATTATATCAGGTAACAGTAACTTCGATACTAATTATGACAGGTAACAGAAACTTCGCTACTAATTATGACAGGTAACAGTAACTTCGATACTTATAATGACAAGTAATTGTAACTTCGATACTTATTATGGCAGATAAATGTAACTTCGATACTAATTATGACAGGTAAAAGTAACTTCGATACTAATTATGACAGAAAACAGTAACTTCGATACTAATTATGACAGTTAACAGTAACTTCGATAATAATTATGGCAGGTAACTGTAACTTCGATACTTATTATGAGAGTTAACTGTAACTTCGTTACTAAATATGACAAGTAACTGTAATTTCGATACAAATTATGGCAGGTAGCTGTAACTTCGATACTAATTATGACAGGTAACAGTAACTTCGATACTTATAATGACAAGTAACTGTAACTTCGATACTTATTATGGCAGGTAATTGTAATTTCGAAACTAATTATGACAGGTAACAGTAACTTCGATACTAATTATGACAAGTAACTGTAACTTCGATACTAATTATGACAGGTAACTGTAACTTCGATACTAATTATGACAGGTAACTGTAACTTCGATACTAATTATGACAGGTAACGCTAACTTCGTTACTAATTATGACAAGTAACTGTAATTTCGATACAAATTATGGCAGGTAACTGTAATTTCGATACTAATTATATCAGGTAACAGTAACTTCGATACTAATTTTGACAGGTAACAGAAACATCGCTACTAATTATGACAGGTAATAGTAACTTCGATACTTATAATGACAAGTAATTGTAACTTCGATACTTATTATGGCAGGTAATTGTAATTTCGAAACTAATTATGACAGGTAACAGTAACTTCGATACTAATTATGACAAGTAACAGTAACTTCGATACTAATTATGACAAGTAACTGTAACTTCGATACTAATTATGACAGGTTACCGTAACTTCGTTGTTAATTTGACAAGTAACTGTAATTTCGATACAAATTATGGCAGGTAACTATAACTTCGATACTAATTATATCAGGTATCACTAACTTCGACACTAATTATGACAGGTTACTTTAACTTCGTTACTAATTATGTCAAGTAACTGTAACTTCGATACTAATTATGAAAAGTAACTGTAACTACGATACTTATTATGACAGGTTACTGTAACTTCATTACTAATTATGACAAGAAACTGTAACTTCGATACTAATTATGACAGGTAACTGTAACTTCGATACTTATTATGACAAGTAACTGTAACTTTGAAACTAATTATGACAAGAAACTGTAATTTCGATACTAATTATGACAGGTAACAGTAACATCGATATTAATTATGACAAGTAACAGTAAATTCGACACCAATTATGACAGGTAACTGTAACGTCGATACTAATTATGACAGGTAACTGTAACTTAAATACTAATTATGACAGCTAACTGTAACTTCTATACTAATTATGACAAGTAACTGTCACTACGTTACTAATTATGACCAGTAACTGTAATTTCGATACAAATTATGGCAGGTAACTGTAGCTTCGATACTAATTATGACAGGTAACTGTAACTTGGATACTAATTATCACAGGTAACAGTAACTTCGATACTAATTATGACAATTAACAGTAACTTCGATACTAATTATGACAAGTAAATCTAACTTCGATACTAATTATGACAGGTAACTGTAACTTCGTTACTAATTATGACAAGTAACTGTAATTTCGATACAAATTATGGCAGGTACTGTAACTTCGATACTAATTATGACAGGTAACAGTAACTTCGATACTAATTATGACAAGTAACTGTAACTTTGAAACTAATTATGACAAGTAACTGTAACTTCGATACTAATTATGACAGGTAACTGTAACTTCGATACTAATTATGACAAATAACTGTAATTTCTATACAAATTATGACAGGTAACTGAAACTTCGTTAATAATTATGGCGAGTAACTGTAATTTCGATACAAATTATGGCAGGTAACAGTAACTTCGATACTATTTATGACAGGTAACTGTAACTTCTATATTAATTATGACAGGTAACAGTAAATTCGTTAGTAATTATGACAAGTAACTGTAATTTCGATACAAATGATGGCAGGTAGCTGTAACTTCGATACTAATTATGACAGGAACAGTAATTTCGATACTAATTATGACAAGTAACAGTAACTTGGTTACTAATTATGACAAGTAACTGTAATTTCGATACAAATTATGGCAGGTAACTGTAACTTCGATACTGATTATGACAGGTAACAGTAACTTCGATACTAATTATGACAGAATACAGTAACTTCGATACTAATTATGACAGGTAACAGTAACTTCGATAATAATTATGGCAGGTAACTGTAACTTCGATACTAATTATGACAGGTAACTGTAACTTCGATACTAATTATGACAAGTAACTGTAACTTCGTTACTAATTATGACCAGTAACTGTAATTTCGATACAAATTGTGGCAGGTAACTGTAACTTCGTTACTAATTATGACAAGTAACAGTAACTTCGTTTCTAATTATGACAAGTAACAGTAACATCGATACTAATTATGACAGGTAACTGTAACTTGGATACTAATTATGACAGGTAACTGAAACTTCGAGACTAATTATGACAAGTAACTGTAATTTCGATAAAAATTATGACAGGTAACAGTAACTTCGATAATAATTATGACAAGTAATTGGAGCTTCGTTACTATTTATGACAAGTAACTGTAATTTCGATACAAATTATGACAGGTAGCAGTAACTTCGATAATAATTATGACAAGTAACTGTAATTTCGATACAAATTATGGCACGTAACTGTAATTTCGATACTAATTATGACAGGTAACAGTAACTTGGATACTAATTATGACAAGTAACAGTAACTTCGATACTAATTATGACAAGTAACTGTAACTTCGATACTAATTTTGACAGTAACTGTAACTTCGTTACTAATTATGACAAGTAACTGTAATTTCGATACAAATTATGGCAGGTAACTGTAACTTCGATACTAATTATGACAGGTAACAGTAACTTCGATACTGATTATGAGAGGTAACAGTCACTTCGATACTAATTATGACAAGTAACTGTAACTTCGTTACTAATTATGACAAGTAACTGTAATTTCGATCCAAATTATGGCAGGTAACTGTAACTTAGATACTAATTTTGACAGGTAACTGTAACTTCGATACTAATTATGACAAATAACTGTAATTTCTATACAAATTATGACAGGTAACTGTAAATTCGTTAATAATTATGGCAAGTAACTGTAATTTCGATACAAATTATGGTAGGTAACAGTAACTTCGATACTAATTATGACAGGTAACTGTAACTTCTATATTAATTATGACAGGTAACTGTAAATATGTTAGTAATTATGACAAGTAACTGTAATTTCGATACATATGATGGCAGGTAATTGTAACTTCGATACTAATTATGACAGGTAACAGTAATTTCGATACTAATTATGACAGGTAACAGTAACTTCGATACTAATTATGACAGGTAACTGCAACTTCGTTACTAATCACGACAAGTAACTGTAATTTCGATACTAATTATGGCAGGTAACTGTAACGTAGTTACTAAGTATGACAAGTAACTGTAATTTCGATACAAATTATGGCAGGTAACTGTAATTTCGATACTTATTATGACAGGTAACAGTAACTTCGATGCTAATTATGACAAGTAACACTAACTTCGTAACTAATTATGACAAGTAACTGTAATTTCGAAACAAATTATGGCAGGTAACTGTAACTTCGGTGCTCATTATGACAGGTAACAGTAACTTCGATACTAATTATGACAGAAAACAGTAACTTCGATACTCTTTATGACAGTTAACAGTAACTTCGATAATAATTATGGCAGGTAACTGTAACTTCGATACTAATTATGACAGTTAACTGTAACTTCGTTACTAATTATGACAAGTAACTGTAATTTTGATAAAAAATTATGGCAGGTAACTGTAACTTCGATACTTATAATGACAGGTAACAGTAACTTCGATACTAATTATGACAGGTAACTGTAACTACGATACTAATTAGACAGGTAACAGTAACTTCGATACTAATTATGACAGGTAACTGCTACTTCGTTACTAATTTGACAAGTAACTGTAATTTCGATACTAATTATGGCAGGTAACTGTAACTTCGTGACTAATAATGACATGTAACTGTAATTTCGATACAAATTATGTCAGGTAACTGTAATTTCGATACTTATTATGACAGGTAACAGTTACTTCGATACTAATTAAGACAAGTAACAGTAACTTCGATACTAATTTTGACAGGTAACTGTAACTTCGATACTAATTATGACAAGTAAATGTAATTTCGATAAAAATTATGACAGGTAACAGTAACTTCGATAATAATTATGAAAGGTAACAGTAACTCCGATACTAATTATGGCAAGTAACAGCAACTTCGATACTAATTATGACAGGTAAATGTAAATTCGATACTAATTATGACAATTAACTCTAACAACGTTACTAATAATGACAAGTAACTGTAATTTTGATTAAAAAATTTGGCAGGTAACTGTAACTTCGATAATAATAATGACAGGTAACAGTAACTTCGATACTAATTATGACAGGTAACTGCAACTTCGTTACTAATTAAGACAAGTAACTGTAATTTCGATACTAATTATGGCAGGTAACTGTAACTTAGTTACTAAGTATGACATGTAACTGTAATTTCGATACAAATTATGGCACGTAACTGTAATTTCGATACTTATTATGACAGGTGACAGTAACTTCGATACTAATTATGACAAGTAACAGTAACTTCGTAACTAATTATGACAAGTAACTGTAATTTCGATACAAATTATGGCAGGTAACTGTAACTTCGATACTAATTATGACAGGTAACAGTAACTTCGATATTAATTATGACAGTTAACAGTAACTTCGATAATAATTATGGCAGGTTACTGTAACTTCGATACTAATTATGACAGTTAACTGTAACTTCGTTACTAATTATGACAAGTAACTGTAATTTCGATACAAATTATGGCAGGTAACTGTAACTACGATACTAATTATGACAGGTAACAGTAACTTCGATACTAATTATTACAAGTAACTGTAACTTCGATACTTATTATGGCAGGCAATTGTAATTTCGAAACTAATTATGACAGGTAACAGTAACTTCGATACTAATTATGACAAGTAACAGTAACTTCGATACTAATTATGACAAGTAAATGTAACTTCGATTCTAATTATGACAGGTAACTGTAACTTCGATACTAATTATGACAGGTAACTGTAACTTCTATATTAATTATTACAGGTAACTGTAAATTCGTTAGTTATTATGACAAGTAACTGTAATTTCGATACAAATGTTGGCAGGTAACTGTAACTTCGATACTAATTATGACAGGTAACAGTAATTTCGATACTTAATATGACAAGTAACTGTAACTTCGTTACTAATTATGACAAGTAACTGTAACTTCGATACTAATTATGGCAGGTAACTGTAACTTCGTTACTAATTATGACAAGTAACTGTAATTTCGATACAAATTATGGTAGGTAACAGTAACTTCGATACTAATTATGACAGGTAACTGTAACTTCTATATTAATTATGACAGGTAACTGTAAATATGTTAGTAATTATGGCAAGTAACTGTAATTTCGATACATATGATGGCAGGTAATTGTAACTTCGATACTAATTATGACAGGTAACAGTAATTTCGATACTAATTATGACAGGTAACAGTAACTTCGATACTAATTATGACAGGTAACTGCAACTTCGTTACTAATCACGACAAGTAACTGTAATTTCGATACAAATTATGGCAGGTAACAGTAACTTCGATACTATTTATGACAGGTAACTGTAACTTCTATATTAATTATGACAGGTAACTGTAAATTCGTTAGTAATTATGACAAGTAACTGTAATTTCGATACAAATGATGGCAGGTAGCTGTAACTTCGATACTAATTATGACAGGAACAGTAATTTCGATACTAATTATGACAAGTAACAGTAACTTGTTTACTAATTATGACAAGTAACTGTAATTTCGATACAAATTATGGCAGGTAACTGTAACTTCGATACTGATTATGACAGGTAACAGTAACTTCGATACTAATTATGACAGAATACAGTAACTTCGATACTAATTATGACAGGTAACAGTAACTTCGATAATAATTATGGCAGGTAACTGTAACTTCGATACTAATTATGACAGGTAACTGTAACTTCGATACTAATTATGACAAGTAACTGTAACTTCGTTACTAATTATGACCAGTAACTGTAATTTCGATACAAATTGTGGCAGGTAACTGTAACTTCGTTACTAATTATGACAAGTAACAGTAACTTCGTTTCTAATTATGACAAGTAACAGTAACATCGATACTAATTATGACAGGTAACTGTAACTTGGATACTAATTATGACAGGTAACTGAAACTTCGAGACTAATTATGACAAGTAACTGTAATTTCGATAAAAATTGTGACAGGTAACAGTAACTTCGATAATAATTATGACAAGTAACTGGAGCTTCCTTACTAATTATGACAAGTAACTGTAATTTCGATACAAATTATGACAGGTAGCAGTAACTTCGATAATAATTATGACAAGTAACTGTAATTTCGATACAAATTATGGCACGTAACTGTAATTTCGATACTAATTATGACAGGTAACAGTAACTTCGATACTAATTATGACAAGTAACAGTAACTTCGATACTAATTATGACAAGTAACTGTAACTTCGATACTAATTTTGACAGTAACTGTAACTTCGTTACTAATTATGACAAGTAACTGTAATTTCGATACAAATTATGGCAGGTAACTGTAACTTCAATACTAATTATGACAGTTAACTGTAACTTCGTTACTAATTATGACATGTAACTGTAATTTCGATACAAATTATGGCAGGTAACTGTAACTTAAATACTAATTATGACAGCTAACTGTAACTTCGATACTAATTATGACAAGTAACTGTCACTACGTTACTAATTATGACCAGTAACTGTAATTTCGATACAAATGTTGGCAGGTAACTGTAACTTCGATACTAATTATGACAGGTAACAGTAATTTCGATACTTATTATGACAAGTAACTGTAACTTCGTTACTAATTATGACAAGTAACAGTAACTTCGTTTCTAATTATGACAAGTAACAGTAACTTCGATACTAATTATAACAGGTAACTGTAACTTGGATACTAATTATGACAGGTAACTGTAACTTCGATACTAATTATGATCAATTACTGTAATTTCGATAAAAATTATGACAGGTAACAGTAACTTCGATACTAATTATGACAAGTAACTGTAATTTCTATACAAAATATGGCAGGTAACTGTAACTTCAATACTAATTATGACAGTTAACTGTAACTTCGTTACTAATTATGACATGTAACTGTAATTTCGATACAAATTATGGCAGGTAACTGTAACTTCGATACTAATTATGACAGGTAACACTAACATCGATACTAATTATGACAAGTAACTGTAACTCCGTTACTAATTATGACAGGTAACTGTAACTTCGTTACTAATTATGACAAGTAACTGTAATTTCGATACGAATTATGGCAGGTAATTGTAATTTCGATACATATTATGACAGGTAACAGTACCTTCAATACTACTTATGACAAGAAACAGTAACTTCGATACTAATTATGACAAGTAACTGTAACTTCGATACTAATTATGACAGGTAACTGTAACTTCGTTACTAATTATGACAAGTAACTGTAATTTCGATACTAATTATTGCAGGTAACTGTAACTTCGATATAAATTATGACAGGTAACAGTAACTTCGATACTTATTATGAAAAGTAACAGTAACTTCGATACTAATTATGACAAGTAACTGTAACTTCGAAACTAATTATGACAGGTAACTGGAACATCGTTACTAATTATGACAAGTAACTGTAATTTCGATACAAATTATGGCAGGGAACTGTAACTTCGATATTAATTATGACAGGTAACAGTAAAATCGATACTAATTATGACAAGTAACTGTAACTTGGATACTAATTATGACAGGTAACTGTAAATTCGATACTAATTATGACAATTAACTCTAACATCGTTACTAATCATGACAAGTAACTGTAATTTTGATAAAAAATTATGGCAGGTAACTGTAACTTCGATACTAATAATGACAGGTAACAGTAACTTCGATACTGATTATGACAGGTAACTGCAACTTCGTTACTAATTATGACAAGTAACTGTAATTTCGATACTAAATATGGCAGGTAACTGTAACATAGTTACTAATTATGACAAGTAACTGTAATTTCGATACAAATTATGGCAGGTAACTGTAATTTCGATACTTATTATGACAGGTAACTGTAACTTCGATACTAATTATGACAAGTAACTGTAACTTCGTAACTAATTATGACAAGTAACTGTAATTTCGATACAAATTATGGCAGGTAACTGTAATTTCGATACTAATTATATCAGGTAACAGTAACTTCGATACTAATTATGACAGGTAACAGAAACTTCGCTACTAATTATGACAGGTAACAGTAACTTCGATACTTATAATGACAAGTAATTGTAACTTCGATACTTATTATGGCAGATAAATGTAACTTCGATACTAATTATGACAGGTAAAAGTAACTTCGATACTAATTATGACAGAAAACAGTAACTTCGATACTAATTATGACAGTTAACAGTAACTTCGATAATAATTATGGCAGGTAACTGTAACTTCGATACTTATTATGAGAGTTAACTGTAACTTCGTTACTAAATATGACAAGTAACTGTAATTTCGATACAAATTATGGCAGGTAACTGTAACTTCGATACTAATTATGACAGGTAACAGTAACTTCGATATTTATAATGACAAGTAACAGTAACTTCGATACTTGTTATGGCAGGTAATTGTAATTTCGAAACTAATTATGACAGGTAACAGTAACTTCGATACTAATTATGACAAGTAACAGTAACTTCGATACTAATTATGACAAGTAACTGTAACTTCGATACTAATTATGACAGGTAACTGTAACTTCGATACTAATTATGACAGGTAACTGTAACTTCGATACTAATTATGACAGGTAACGCTAACTTCGTTACTAATTATGACAAGTAACTGTAATTTCGATACAAATTATGGCAGGTAACTGTAATTTCGATACTAATTATATCAGGTAACAGTAACTTCGATACTAATTTTGACAGGTAACAGAAACATCGCTACTAATTATGACAGGTAATAGTAACTTCGATACTTATAATGACAAGTAATTGTAACTTCGATACTTATTATGGCAGGTAATTGTAATTTCGAAACTAATTATGACAGGTAACAGTAACTTCGATACTAATTATGACAAGTAACAGTAACTTCGATACTAATTATGACAAGTAACTGTAACTTCGATACTAATTATGACAGGTTACCGTAACTTCGTTGTTAATTTGACAAGTAACTGTAATTTCGATACAAATTATGGCAGGTAACTATAACTTCGATACTAATTATATCAGGTATCACTAACTTCGACACTAATTATGACAGGTTACTTTAACTTCGTTACTAATTATGTCAAGTAACTGTAACTTCGATACTAATTATGAAAAGTAACTGTAACTACGATACTTATTATGACAGGTTACTGTAACTTCATTACTAATTATGACAAGAAACTGTAACTTCGATACTAATTATGACAGGTAACTGTAACTTCGATACTTATTATGACAAGTAACTGTAACTTTGAAACTAATTATGACAAGAAACTGTAATTTCGATACTAATTATGACAGGTAACAGTAACATCGATATTAATTATGACAAGTAACAGTAAATTCGACACCAATTATGACAGGTAACTGTAACGTCGATACTAATTATGACAGGTAACTGTAACTTAAATACTAATTATGACAGCTAACTGTAACTTCGATACTAATTATGACAAGTAACTGTCACTACGTTACTAATTATGACCAGTAACTGTAATTTCGATACAAATTATGGCAGGTAACTGTAGCTTCGATACTAATTATGACAGGTAACTGTAACTTGGATACTAATTATCACAGGTAACAGTAACTTCGATACTAATTATGACAATTAACAGTAACTTCGATACTAATTATGACAAGTAAATCTAACTTCGATACTAATTATGACAGGTAACTGTAACTTCGTTACTAATTATGACAAGTAACTGTAATTTCGATACAAATTATGGCAGGTACTGTAACTTCGATACTAATTATGACAGGTAACAGTAACTTCGATACTAATTATGACAAGTAACTGTAACTTTGAAACTAATTATGACAAGTAACTGTAACTTCGATACTAATTATGACAGGTAACTGTAACTTCGATACTAATTATGACAAATAACTGTAATTTCTATACAAATTATGACAGGTAACTGTAACTTCGTTAATAATTATGGCGAGTAACTGTAATTTCGATACAAATTATGGCAGGTAACAGTAACTTCGATACTATTTATGACAGGTAACTGTAACTTCTATATTAATTATGACAGGTAACTGTAAATTCGTTAGTAATTATGACAAGTAACTGTAATTTCGATACAAATGATGGCAGGTAGCTGTAACTTCGATACTAATTATGACAGGAACAGTAATTTCGATACTAATTATGACAAGTAACAGTAACTTGGTTACTAATTATGACAAGTAACTGTAATTTCGATACAAATTATGGCAGGTAACTGTAACTTCGATACTGATTATGACAGGTAACAGTAACTTCGATACTAATTATGACAGAATACAGTAACTTCGATACTAATTATGACAGGTAACAGTAACTTCGATAATAATTATGGCAGGTAACTGTAACTTCGATACTAATTATGACAGGTAACTGTAACTTCGATACTAATTATGACAAGTAACTGTAACTTCGTTACTAATTATGACCAGTAACTGTAATTTCGATACAAATTGTGGCAGGTAACTGTAACTTCGTTACTAATTATGACAAGTAACAGTAACTTCGTTTCTAATTATGACAAGTAACAGTAACATCGATACTAATTATGACAGGTAACTGTAACTTGGATACTAATTATGACAGGTAACTGAAACTTCGAGACTAATTATGACAAGTAACTGTAATTTCGATAAAAATTATGACAGGTAACAGTAACTTCGATAATAATTATGACAAGTAACTGGAGCTTCGTTACTAATTATGACAAGTAACTGTAATTTCGATACAAATTATGACAGGTAGCAGTAACTTCGATAATAATTATGACAGGTAACTGTAATTTCGATACAAATTATGGCACGTAACTGTAATTTCGATACTAATTATGACAGGTAACAGTAACTTGGATACTAATTATGACAAGTAACAGTAACTTCGATACTAATTATGACAAGTAACTGTAACTTCGATACTAATTTTGACAGTAACTGTAACTTCGTTACTAATTATGACAAGTAACTGTAATTTCGATACAAATTATGGCAGGTAACTGTAACTTCGATACTAATTATGACAGGTAACAGTAACTTCGATACTGATTATGACAGGTAACAGTCACTTCGATACTAATTATGACAAGTAACTGTAACTTCGTTACTAATTATGACAAGTAACTGTAATTTCGATCCAAATTATGGCAGGTAACTGTAACTTAGATACTAATTTTGACAGGTAACTGTAACTTCGATACTAATTATGACAAATAACTGTAATTTCTATACAAATTATGACAGGTAACTGTAAATTCGTTAATAATTATGGCAAGTAACTGTAATTTCGATACAAATTATGGTAGGTAACAGTAACTTCGATACTAATTATGACAGGTAACTGTAACTTCTATATTAATTATGACAGGTAACTGTAAATATGTTAGTAATTATGACAAGTAACTGTAATTTCGATACATATGATGGCAGGTAATTGTAACTTCGATACTAATTATGACAGGTAACAGTAATTTCGATACTAATTATGACAGGTAACAGTAACTTCGATACTAATTATGACAGGTAACTGCAACTTCGTTACTAATCACGACAAGTAACTGTAATTTCGATACTAATTATGGCAGGTAACTGTAACGTAGTTACTAAGTATGACAAGTAACTGTAATTTCGATACAAATTATGGCAGGTAACTGTAATTTCGATACTTATTATGACAGGTAACAGTAACTTCGATGCTAATTATGACAAGTAACACTAACTTCGTAACTAATTATGACAAGTAACTGTAATTTCGAAACAAATTATGGCAGGTAACTGTAACTTCGGTACTCATTATGACAGGTAACAGTAACTTCGATACTAATTATGACAGAAAACAGTAACTTCGATACTCTTTATGACATTTAACAGTAACTTCGATAATAATTATGGCAGGTAACTGTAACTTCGATACTAATTATGACAGTTAACTGTAACTTCGTTACTAATTATGACAAGTAACTGTAATTTTGATAAAAAATTATGGCTGGTAACTGTAACTTCGATACTTATAATGACAGGTAACAGTAACTTCGATACTAATTATGACAGGTAACTGTAACTACGATACTAATTAGACAGGTAACAGTAACTTCGATACTAATTATGACAGGTAACTGCTACTTCGTTACTAATTTGACAAGTAACTGTAATTTCGATACTAATTATGGCAGGTAACTGTAACTTCGTGACTAATAATGACATGTAACTGTAATTTCGATACAAATTATGTCAGGTAACTGTAATTTCGATACTTATTATGACAGGTAACAGTTACTTCGATACTAATTAAGACAAGTAACAGTAACTTCGATACTAATTTTGACAGGTAACTGTAACTTCGATACTAATTATGACAAGTAAATGTAATTTCGATAAAAATTATGACAGGTAACAGTAACTTCGATAATAATTATGAAAGGTAACAGTAACTCCGATACTAATTATGGCAAGTAACAGCAACTTCGATACTAATTATGACAGGTAAATGTAAATTCGATACTAATTATGACAATTAACTCTAACAACGTTACTAATTATGACAAGTAACTGTAATTTTGATTAAAAAATTTGGCAGGTAACTGTAACTTCGATAATAATAATGACAGGTAACAGTAACTTCGATACTAATTATGACAGGTAACTGCAACTTCGTTACTAATTAAGACAAGTAACTGTAATTTCGATACTAATTATGGCAGGTAACTGTAACTTAGTTACTAAGTATGACATGTAACTGTAATTTCGATACAAATTATGGCACGTAACTGTAATTTCGATACTTATTATGACAGGTAACAGTAACTTCGATACTAATTATGACAAGTAACAGTAACTTCGTAACTAATTATGACAAGTAACTGTAATTTCGATACAAATTATGGCAGGTAACTGTAACTTCGATACTAATTATGACAGGTAACAGTAACTTCAATACTAATTATGACAGAAAACAGTAACTTCGATACTAATTATGACAGTTAACAGTAACTTCGATAATAATTATGGCAGGTTACTGTAACTTCGATACTAATTATGACAGTTAACTGTAACTTCGTTACTAATTATGACAAGTAACTGTAATTTCGATACAAATTATGGCAGGTAACTGTAACTACGATACTAATTATGACAGGTAACAGTAACTTCGATACTAATTATTACAAGTAACTGTAACTTCGATACTTATTATGGCAGGCAATTGTAATTTCGAAACTAATTATGACAGGTAACAGTAACTTCGATACTATTTATGACAAGTAACAGTAACTTCGATACTAATTATGACAAGTAAATGTAACTTCGATTCTAATTATGACAGGTAACTGTAACTTCGATACTAATTATGACAGGTAACTGTAACTTCTATATTAATTATGACACTTAACTGTAAATTCGTTAGTTATTATGACAAGTAACTGTAATTTCGATACAAATGTTGGCAGGTAACTGTAACTTCGATACTAATTATGACAGGTAACAGTAATTTCGATACTTATTATGACAAGTAACTGTAACTTCGTTACTAATTATGACAAGTAACTGTAACTTCGATACTAATTATGGCAGGTAACTGTAACTTCGTTACTAATTATGACAAGTAACTGTAATTTCGATACAAATTATGGTAGGTAACAGTAACTTCGATACTAATTATGACAGGTAACTGTAACTTCTATATTAATTATGACAGGTAACTGTAAATATGTTAGTAATTATGACAAGTAACTGTAATTTCGATACATATGATGGCAGGTAATTGTAACTTCGATACTAATTATGACAGGTAACAGTAATTTCGATACTAATTATGACAGGTAACAGTAACTTCGATACTAATTATGACAGGTAACTGCAACTTCGTTACTAATCACGACAAGTAACTGTAATTTCGATACAAATTATGGCAGGTAACAGTAACTTCGATACTATTTATGACAGGTAACTGTAACTTCTATATTAATTATGACAGGTAACTGTAAATTCGTTAGTAATTATGACAAGTAACTGTAATTTCGATACAAATGATGGCAGGTAGCTGTAACTTCGATACTAATTATGACAGGAACAGTAATTTCGATACTAATTATGACAAGTAACAGTAACTTGTTTACTAATTATGACAAGTAACTGTAATTTCGATACAAATTATGGCAGGTAACTGTAACTTCGATACTGATTATGACAGGTAACATTAACTTCGATACTAATTATGACAGAATACAGTAACTTCGATACTAATTATGACAGGTAACAGTAACTTCGATAATAATTATGGCAGGTAACTGTAACTTCGATACTAATTATGACAGGTAACTGTAACTTCGATACTAATTATGACAAGTAACTGTAACTTCGTTACTAATTATGACCAGTAACTGTAATTTCGATACAAATTGTGGCAGGTAACTGTAACTTCGTTACTAATTATGACAAGTAACAGTAACTTCGTTTCTAATTATGACAAGTAACAGTAACATCGATACTAATTATGACAGGTAACTGTAACTTGGATACTAATTATGACAGGTAACTGAAACTTCGAGACTAATTATGACAAGTAACTGTAATTTCGATAAAAATTATGACAGGTAACAGTAACTTCGATACTAATTATGACAAGTAACAGTAACTTCGATACTAATTATGACAAGTAACTGTAACTTCGATACTAATTTTGACAGTAACTGTAACTTCGTTACTAATTATGACAAGTAACTGTAATTTCGATACAATTTATGGCAGGTAACTGTAACTTCGATACTAATTATGACAGGTAACAGTAACTTCGATACTGATTATGACAGGTAACAGTCACTTCGATACTAATTATGACAAGTAACTGTAACTTCGTTAATAATTATGACAAGTAACTGTAATTTCAATCCAAATTATGGCAGGTAACTGTAACTTAGATACTAATTTTGACAGGTAACTGTAACTTCGATACTAATTATGACAAATAACTGTAATTTCTATACAAATTATGACAGGTAACTGTAAATTCGTTAACAATTATGGCAAGTAACTGTAATTTCGATACAAATTATGGTAGGTAACAGTAACTTCGATACTAATTATGACAGGTAACTGTAACTTCTATATTAATTATGACAGGTAACTGTAAATATGTTAGTAATTATGACAAGTAACTGTAATTTCGATACATATGATGGCAGGTAATTGTAACTTCGATACTAATTATGACAGGTAACAGTAATTTCGATACTAATTATGACAGGTAACAGTAACTTCGATACTAATTATGACAGGTAACTGCAACTTCGTTACTAATCACGACAAGTAACTGTAATTTCGATACTAATTATGGCAGGTAACTGTAACGTAGTTACTAAGTATGACAAGTAACTGTAATTTCGATACAAATTATGGCAGGTAACTGTAATTTCGATACTTATTATGACAGGTAACAGTAACTTCGATGCTAATTATGACAAGTAACACTAACTTCGTAACTAATTATGACAAGTAACTGTAATTTCGAAACAAATTATGGCAGGTAACTGTAACTTCGGTACTAATTATGACAGGTAACAGTAACTTCGATACTAATTATGACAGAAAATAGTAACTTCGATACTCTTTATGACAGTTAACAGTAACTTCGATAATAATTATGGCAGGTAACTGTAACTTCGATACTAATTATGACAGTTAACTGTAACTTCGTTACTAATTATGACAAGTAACTGTAATTTCGATACAAATTATGGCAGGTAACTGTAACTTCGATACTAATTATGACAGGTAACAGTAACTTCGATGATAATTATGAGAAGTAACTGTAACTTCGATACTTATTATGGCAGGTAATTGTAATTTCGAAACTAATTATGACAATTAACTCTAACATCGTTACTAATTATGACAAGTAACTGTAATTTTGATAAAAAATTATGGCAGGTAACTGTAACTTCGATACTTATAATGACAGGTAACAGTAACTTCGATACTAATTATGACAGGTAACTGCTACTTCGTTACTAATTTGACAAGTAACTGTAATTTCGATACTAATTATGGCAGGTAACTGTAACTTCGTGACTAATAATGACATGTAACTGTAATTTCGATACAAATTATGTCAGGTAACTGTAATTTCGATACTTATTATGACAGGTAACAGTTACTTCGATACTAATTAAGACAAGTAACAGTAACTTCGATACTAATTTTGACAGGTAACTGTAACTTCGATACTAATTATGACAAGTAAATGTAATTTCGATAAAAATTATGACAGGTAACAGTAACTTCGATAATAATTATGAAAGGTAACAGTAACTCCGATACTAATTATGGCAAGTAACAGCAACTTCGATACTAATTATGACAGGTAAATGTAAATTCGATACTAATTATGACAATTAACTCTAACAACGTTACTAATTATGACAAGTAACTGTAATTTTGATTAAAAAATTTGGCAGGTAACTGTAACTTCGATAATAATAATGACAGGTAACAGTAACTTCGATACTAATTATGACAGGTAACTGCAACTTCGTTACTAATTAAGACAAGTAACTGTAATTTCGATACTAATTATGGCAGGTAACTGTAACTTAGTTACTAAGTATGACATGTAACTGTAATTTCGATACAAATTATGGCACGTAACTGTAATTTCGATACTTATTATGACAGGTAACAGTAACTTCGATACTAATTATGACAAGTAACAGTAACTTCGTAACTAATTATGACAAGTAACTGTAATTTCGATACAAATAATGGCAGGTAACTGTAACTTCGATACTAATTATGACAGGTAACAGTAACTTCAATACTAATTATGACAGAAAACAGTAACTTCGATACTAATTATGACAGTTAACAGTAACTTCGATAATAATTATGGCAGGTTACTGTAACTTCGATACTAATTATGACAGTTAACTGTAACTTCGTTACTAATTATGACAAGTAACTGTAATTTCGATACAAATTATGGCAGGTAACTGTAACTACGATACTAATTATGACAGGTAACAGTAACTTCGATACTAATTATTACAAGTAACTGTAACTTCGATACTTATTATGGCAGGCAATTGTAATTTCGAAACTAATTATGACAGGTAACAGTAACTTCGATACTATTTATGACAAGTAACAGTAACTTCGATACTAATTATGACAAGTAAATGTAACTTCGATTCTAATTATGACAGGTAACTGTAACTTCGATACTAATTATGACAGGTAACTGTAACTTCTATATTAATTATGACAGGTAACTGTAAATTCGTTAGTTATTATGACAAGTAACTGTAATTTCGATACAAATGTTGGCAGGTAACTGTAACTTCGATACTAATTATGACAGGTAACAGTAATTTCGATACTTATTATGACAAGTAACTGTAACTTCGTTACTAATTATGACAAGTAACTGTAACTTCGATACTAATTATGGCAGGTAACTGTAACTTCGTTACTAATTATGACAAGTAACTGTAATTTCGATACAAATTATGGTAGGTAACAGTAACTTCGATACTAATTATGACAGGTAACTGTAACTTCTATATTAATTATGACAGGTAACTGTAAATATGTTAGTAATTATGACAAGTAACTGTAATTTCGATACATATGATGGCAGGTAATTGTAACTTCGATACTAATTATGACAGGTAACAGTAATTTCGATACTAATTATGACAGGTAACAGTAACTTCGATACTAATTATGACAGGTAACTGCAACTTCGTTACTAATCACGACAAGTAACTGTAATTTCGATACAAATTATGGCAGGTAACAGTAACTTCGATACTATTTATGACAGGTAACTGTAACTTCTATATTAATTATGACAGGTAACTGTAAATTCGTTAGTAATTATGACAAGTAACTGTAATTTCGATACAAATGATGGCAGGTAGCTGTAACTTCGATACTAATTATGACAGGAACAGTAATTTCGATACTAATTATGACAAGTAACAGTAACTTGTTTACTAATTATGACAAGTAACTGTAATTTCGATACAAATTATGGCAGGTAACTGTAACTTCGATACTGATTATGACAGGTAACATTAACTTCGATACTAATTATGACAGAATACAGTAACTTCGATACTAATTATGACAGGTAACAGTAACTTCGATAATAATTATGGCAGGTAACTGTAACTTCGATACTAATTATGACAGGTAACTGTAACTTCGATACTAATTATGACAAGTAACTGTAACTTCGTTACTAATTATGACCAGTAACTGTAATTTCGATACAAATTGTGGCAGGTAACTGTAACTTCGTTACTAATTATGACAAGTAACAGTAACTTCGTTTCTAATTATGACAAGTAACAGTAACATCGATACTAATTATGACAGGTAACTGTAACTTGGATACTAATTATGACAGGTAACTGAAACTTCGAGACTAATTATGACAAGTAACTGTAATTTCGATAAAAATTATGACAGGTAACAGTAACTTCGATACTAATTATGACAAGTAACAGTAACTTCGATACTAATTATGACAAGTAACTGTAACTTCGATACTAATTATGACAGGTAACTGTAACTTCTATATTAATTATGACAGGTAACTGTAAATTCGTTAGTTATTATGACAAGTAACTGTAACTTCGATACTAATTATGACAGGTAACAGTAACTTCGATACTGATTATGACAGGTAACAGTCACTTCGATACTAATTATGACAAGTAACTGTAACTTCGTTACTAATTATGACAAGTAACTGTAATTTCAATCCAAATTATGGCAGGTAACTGTACCTTAGATACTAATTTTGACAGGTAACTGTAACTTCGATACTAATTATGACAAATAACTGTAATTTCTATACAAATTATGACAGGTAACTGTAAATTCGTTAATAATTATGGCAAGTAACTGTAATTTCGATACAAATTATGGTAGGTAACAGTAACTTCGATACTAATTATGACAGGTAACTGTAACTTCTATATTAATTATGACAGGTAACTGTAAATATGTTAGTAATTATGACAAGTAACTGTAATTTCGATACATATGATGGCAGGTAATTGTAACTTCGATACTAATTATGACAGGTAACAGTAATTTCGATACTAATTATGACAGGTAACAGTAACTTCGATACTAATTATGACAGGTAACTGCAACTTCGTTACTAATCACGACAAGTAACTGTAATTTCGATACTAATTATGGCAGGTAACTGTAACGTAGTTACTAAGTATGACAAGTAACTGTAATTTCGATACAAATTATGGCAGGTAACTGTAATTTCGATACTTATTATGACAGGTAACAGTAACTTCGATGCTAATTATGACAAGTAACACTAACTTCGTAACTAATTATGACAAGTAACTGTAATTTCGAAACAAATTATGGCAGGTAACTGTAACTTCGGTACTAATTATGACAGGTAACAGTAACTTCGATACTAATTATGACAGAAAATAGTAACTTCGATACTCTTTATGACAGTTAACAGTAACTTCGATAATAATTATGGCAGGTAACTGTAACTTCGATACTAATTATGACAGTTAACTGTAACTTCGTTACTAATTATGACAAGTAACTGTAATTTCGATACAAATTATGGCAGGTAACTGTAACTTCGATACTAATTATGACAGGTAACAGTAACTTCGATGATAATTATGAGAAGTAACTGTAACTTCGATACTTATTATGGCAGGTAATTGTAATTTCGAAACTAATTATGACAATTAACTCTAACATCGTTACTAATTATGACAAGTAACTGTAATTTTGATAAAAAATTATGGCAGGTAACTGTAACTTCGATACTTATAATGACAGGTAACAGTAACTTCGATACTAATTATGACAGGTAACTGCTACTTCGTTACTAATTTGACAAGTAACTGTAATTTCGATACTAATTATGGCAGGTAACTGTAACTTCGTGACTAATAATGACATGTAACTGTAATTTCGATACAAATTATGTCAGGTAACTGTAATTTCGATACTTATTATGACAGGTAACAGTTACTTCGATACTAATTAAGACAAGTAACAGTAACTTCGATACTAATTTTGACAGGTAACTGTAACTTCGATACTAATTATGACAAGTAAATGTAATTTCGATAAAAATTATGACAGGTAACAGTAACTTCGATAATAATTATGAAAGGTAACAGTAACTCCGATACTAATTATGGCAAGTAACAGCAACTTCGATACTAATTATGACAGGTAAATGTAAATTCGATACTAATTATGACAATTAACTCTAACAACGTTACTAATTATGACAAGTAACTGTAATTTTGATTAAAAAATTTGGCAGGTAACTGTAACTTCGATAATAATAATGACAGGTAACAGTAACTTCGATACTAATTATGACAGGTAACTGCAACTTCGTTACTAATTAAGACAAGTAACTGTAATTTCGATACTAATTATGGCAGGTAACTGTAACTTAGTTACTAAGTATGACATGTAACTGTAATTTCGATACAAATTATGGCACGTAACTGTAATTTCGATACTTATTATGACAGGTAACAGTAACTTCGATACTAATTATGACAAGTAACAGTAACTTCGTAACTAATTATGACAAGTAACTGTAATTTCGATACAAATTATGGCAGGTAACTGTAACTTCGATACTAATTATGACAGGTAACAGTAACTTCAATACTAATTATGACAGAAACAGTAACTTCGATACTAATTATGACAGTTAACAGTAACTTCGATAATAATTATGGCAGGTTACTGTAACTTCGATACTAATTATGACAGTTAACTGTAACTTCGTTACTAATTATGACAAGTAACTGTAATTTCGATACAAATTATGGCAGGTAACTGTAACTACGATACTAATTATGACAGGTAACAGTAACTTCGATACTAATTATGACAAGTAAATGTAACTTCGATTCTAATTATGACAGGTAACTGTAACTTCGATACTAATTATGACAGGTAACTGTAACTTCTATATTAATTATGACAGGTAACTGTAAATTCGTTAGTTATTATGACAAGTAACTGTAATTTCGATACAAATGTTGGCAGGTAACTGTAACTTCGATACTAATTATGACAGGTAACAGTAATTTCGATACTTATTATGACAAGTAACTGTAACTTCGTTACAAATTATGACAAGTAACTGTAACTTCGATACTAATTATGGCAGGTAACTGTAACTTCGTTACTAATTATGACAAGTAACTGTAATTTCGATACAAATTATGGAAGGTAACTGTAACTTCGATACTAATTATGACAGGTTACAGTAACTTCGATACTAATTATGACAGGTAACAGTAACTTCGATACTAATTATGACAAGTAACTGTATCTTCGTTACCAATTATGACAAGTAACTGTAATTTCCATACAAATTATGGCAGGTAACTGTAACTTCGATACTAATTATGACAGGTTACAGTAACTTCGATACTAATTATGACAGGTAACAGTAACTTCGATACTAGTTATGACAAGTAACTGTAACTTCGTTACCAATTATGACAAGTAACTCTAATTTCCATACAAATTATGGCAGGTAACTGTAACTTCGATACTAATTATGACAGGTAACGGTAACTTCTATATTAATTATGACAGGTAACTGTAAATTCGTTAGTTATTATGACAAGTAACTGTAATTTCGATACAAATGATGGCAGGTAACTGTAACATCGATGCTGATTATGACAGGTAACAGTAACTTCGATACTAATTATGACTGAATACAGTAACCTCGATACTAATTATGACAGGTAACTGTAACTTCGTTACTAATTATGACAAGTAACTGTAATTTCGATACGAATTATGGCAGGTAATTGTAATATCGATACATATTATGACAGGTAACAGTACCTTCAATACTACTTATGACAAGTAACAGTAACTTCGATACTAATTATGACAAGTAACTGTAACTTCGATACTAATTATGACAGGTAACTGTAACTTCGTTACTAATTATGACAAGTAACTGTAATTTCGATACAAATTATGGCAGGTACTGTAACTTCGATACTAATTATGACAGGTAACAGTAACTTCGATACTAATTATGACAAGTAACTGTAACTTTGAAACTAATTATGACAAGTAACTGTAACTTCGATACTAATTATGACAGGTAACTGTAACTTCGATACTAATTATGACAAATAACTGTAATTTCTATACAACTTATGACAGGTAACTGTAACTTCGTTAATAATTATGGCGAGTAACTGTAATTTCGATACAAATTATGGCAGGTAACAGTAACTTCGATACTATTTATGACAGGTAACTGTAACTTCTATATTAATTATGACAGGTAACTGTAAATTCGTTAGTAATTATGACAAGTAACTGTAATTTCGATACAAATGATGGCAGGTAGCTGTAACGTCGATACTAATTATGACAGGAACAGTAATTTCGATACTAATTATGACAAGTAACAGTAACTTGGTTACTAATTATGACAAGTAACTGTAATTTCGATACAAATTATGGCAGGTAACTGTAACTTCGATACTGATTATGACAG
The DNA here is from genome assembly GCA_946902985.2 of Meconema thalassinum. Classification (NCBI taxonomy): domain Eukaryota; kingdom Metazoa; phylum Arthropoda; class Insecta; order Orthoptera; family Tettigoniidae; genus Meconema; species Meconema thalassinum. Next base: position 1,657,915,787 of record OX336388.2, read on the forward strand.
GTAACAGTAACTTCGATACTAATTATGACAAAATACAGTAACTTCGATACTAAATATGACAGGTAACAGTAACTTCGATAATAATTATGGCAGGTAACTGTAACTTCGATACTAATTATGACAGGTAACTGTAACTTCGATACTAATTATGACAAGTAACTGTAACTTCGTTACTAATTATGACCAGTAACTGTAATTTCGATACAAATTGTGGCAGGTAACTGTAACTTCGTTACTAATTATGACAAGTAACAGTAACTTCGTTTCTAATTATGAAAAGTAACAGTAACATCGATACTAATTATGACAGGTAACTGTAACTTGGATACTAATTATGACAGGTAACTGAAACTTCGAGACTAATTATGACAAGTAACTGTAATTTCGATAAAAATTATGACAGGTAACAGTAACTTCGATAATAATTAAGACAAGTAACTGGAGCTTCGTTACTAATTATGACAAGTAACTGTAATTTCGATACAAATTATGACAGGTAGCAGTAACTTCGATAATAATTATGACAAGTAACTGTAATTTCGATACAAATTATGGCACGTAACTGTAATTTCGATACTAATTATGACAGGTAACAGTAACTTCGATACTAATTATGACAAGTAACAGTAACTTCGATACTAATTATGACAAGTAACTGTAACTTCGATACTAATTTTGACAGTAACAGTAACTTCGTTACTAATTATGACAAGTAACTGTAATTTCGATACAAATTATGGCAGGTAACTGTAACTTCGATACTAATTATGACAGGTAACAGTAACTTCGATACTGATTATGACAGGTAACAGTCACTTCGATACTAATTATGACAAGTAACTATAACTTCGTTACTAATTATGACAAGTAACTGTAATTTCGATCCAAATTATGGCAGGTAACTGTAACTTAGATACTAATTTTGACAGGTAACTGTAACTTCGATACTAATTATGACAAATAACTGTAATTTCTATACAAATTATGACAGGTAACTGTAAATTCGTTAATAATTATGGCAAGTAACTGTAATTTCGATACAAATTATGGTAGGTAACAGTAACTTCGATACTAATTATGACAGGTAACTGTAACTTCTATATTAATTATGACAGGTAACTGTAAATATGTTAGTAATTATGACAAGTAACTGTAATTTCGATACATATGATGGCAGGTAATTGTAACTTCGATACTAATTATGACAGGTAACAGTAATTTCGATACTAATTATGACAGGTAACAGTAACTTCGATACTAATTATGACAGGTAACTGCAACTTCGTTACTAATCACGACAAGTAACTGTAATTTCGATACTAATTATGGCAGGTAACTGTAACGTAGTTACTAAGTATGACAAGTAACTGTAATTTCGATACAAATTATGGCAGGTTACTGTAATTTCGATACTTATTAAGACAGGTAACAGTAACTTCGATGCTAATTATGACAAGTAACACTAACTTCGTAACTAATTATGACAAGTAACTGTAATTTCGAAACAAATTATGGCAGGTAACTGTAACTTCGGTACTCATTATGACAGGTAACAGTAACTTCGATACTAATTATGACAGAAAACAGTAACTTCGATACTCTTTATGACAGTTAACAGTAACTTCGATAATAATTATGGCAGGTAACTGTAACTTCGATACTAATTATGACAGTTAACTGTAACTTCGTTACTAATTATGACAAGTAACTGTAATTTTGATAAAAAATTATGGCAGGTAACTGTAACTTCGATACTTATAATGACAGGTAACAGTAACTTCGATACTAATTATGACAGGTAACTGTAACTACGATACTAATTATGACAGGTAACAGTAACTTCGATACTAATTATGACAGGTAACTGCTACTTCGTTACTAATTTGACAAGTAACTGTAATTTCGATACTAATTATGGCAGGTAACTGTAACTTCGTGACTAATAATGACATGTAACTGTAATTTCGATACAAATTATGTCAGGTAACTGTAATTTCGATACTTATTATGACAGGTAACAGTTACTTCGATACTAATTAAGACAAGTAACAGTAACTTCGATACTAATTTTGACAGGTAACTGTAACTTCGATACTAATTATGACAAGTAAATGTAATTTCGATAAAAATTATGACAGGTAACAGTAACTTCGATAATAATTATGAAAGGTAACAGTAACTCCGATACTAACTATGGCAAGTAACAGCAACTTCGATACTTATTATGACAGGTAAATGTAAATTCGATACTAATTATGACAATTAACTCTAACAACGTTACTAATTATGACAAGTAATTGTAATTTTGATTAAAAAATTTGGCAGGTAACTGTAACTTCGATAATAATAATGACAGGTAACAGTAACTTCGATACTAATTATGACAGGTAACTGCAACTTCGTTACTAATTAAGACAAGTAACTGTAATTTCGATACTAATTATGGCAGGTAACTGTAACTTAGTTACTAAGTATGACATGTAACTGTAATTTCGATACAAATTATGGCACGTAACTGTAATTTCGATACTTATTATGACAGGTAACAGTAACTTCGATACTAATTATGACAAGTAACAGTAACTTCGTAACTAATTATGACAAGTAACTGTAATTTCGATACAAATTATGGCAGGTAACTGTAACTTCGATACTAATTATGACAGGTAACAGTAACTTCAATACTAATTATGACAGAAAACAGTAACTTCGATACTAATTATGACAGTTAACAGTAACATCGATAATAATTATGGCAGGTTACTGTAACTTCGATACTAATTATGACAGTTAACTGTAACTTCGTTACTAATTATGACAAGTAACTGTAATTTCGATACAAATTATGGCAGGTAACTGTAACTACGATACTAATTATGACAGGTAACAGTAACTTCGATACTAATTATTTCAAGTAACTGTAACTTCGATACTTATTATGGCAGGCAATTGTAATTTCGAAACTAATTATGACAGGTAACAGTAACTTCGATACTAATTATGACAAGTAACAGTAACTTCGATACTAATTATGACAAGTAAATGTAACTTCGATTCTAATTATGACAGGTAACTGTAACTTCGATACTAATTATGACAGGTAACTGTAACTTCTATATTAATTATGACAGGTAACTGTAAATTCGTTAGTTATTATGACAAGTAACTGTAATTTCGATACAAATGTTGGCAGGTAACTGTAACTTCGATACTAATTATGACAGGTAACAGTAATTTCGATACTTATTATGACAAGTAACTGTAACTTCGTTACTAATTATGACAAGTAACTGTAACTTCGATACTAATTATGGCAGGTAACTGTAACTTCGTTACTAATTATGACAAGTAACTGTAATTTCGTTACAAATTATGGTAGGTAACAGTAACTTCGATAGTAATTATGACAGGTAACTGTAACTTCTATATTAATTATGACAGGTAACTGTAAATATGTTAGTAATTATGACAAGTAACTGTAATTTCGATACATATGATGGCAGGTAATTGTAACTTCGATACTAATTATGACAGGTAACAGTAATTTCGATACTAATTATGACAGGTAACAGTAACTTCGATACTAATTATGACAGGTAACTGCAACTTCGTTACTAATCACGACAAGTAACTGTAATTTCGATACAAATTATGGCAGGTAACAGTAACTTCGATACTATTTATGACAGGTAACTGCAACTTCTATATTAATTATGACAGGTAACTGTAAATTCGTTAGTAATTATGACAAGTAACTGTAATTTCGATACAAATGATGGCAGGTAGCTGTAACTTCGATACTAATTATGACAGGAACAGTAATTTCGATACTAATTATGACAAGTAACAGTAACTTGTTTACTAATTATGACAAGTAACTGTAATTTCGATACAAATTATGGCAGGTAACTGTAACTTCGATACTGTTTATGACAGGTAACAGTAACTTCGATACTAATTATGACAGAATACAGTAACTTCGATACTAATTATGACAGGTAACAGTAACTTCGATAATAATTATGGCAGGTAACTGTAACTTCGATACTAATTATGACAGGTAACTGTAACTTCGATACTAATTATGACAAGTAACTGTAACTTCGTTACTAATTATGACCAGTAACTGTAATTTCGATACAAATTGTGGCAGGTAACTGTAACTTCGTTACTAATTATGACAAGTAACAGTAACTTCGTTTCTAATTATGACAAGTAACAGTAACATCGATACTAATTATGACAGGTAACTGTAACTTGGATACTAATTATGACAGGTAACTGAAACTTCGAGACTAATTATGACAAGTAACTGTAATTTCGATAAAAATTATGACAGGTAACAGTAACTTCGATAATAATTATGACAAGTAACTGGAGCTTCGTTACTAATTATGACAAGTAACTGTAATTTCGATACAAATTATGACAGGTAGCAGTAACTTCGATAATAATTATGACAAGTAACTGTAATTTCGATACAAATTATGGCACGTAACTGTAATTTCGATACTAATTATGACAGGTAACAGTAATTTCGATACTAATTATGACAAGTAACAGTAACTTCGATACTAATTATGACAAGTAACTGTAACTTCGATACTAATTTTGACAGTAACTGTAACTTCGTTACTAATTATGACAAGTAACTGTAATTTCGATACAAATTATGGCAGGTAACTGTAACTTCGATACTAATTATGACAGGTAACAGTAACTTCGATACTGATTATGACAGGTAACAGTCACTTCGATACTAATTATGACAAGTAACTGTAACTTCGTTACTAATTATGACAAGTAACTGTAATTTCGATCCAAATTATGGCAGGTAACTGTAACTTAGATACTAATTTTGACAGGTAACTGTAACTTCGATACTAATTATGACAAATAACTGTAATTTCTATACAAATTATGACAGGTAACTGTAAATTCGTTAATAATTATGGCAAGTAACTGTAATTTCGATACAAATTATGGTAGGTAACAGTAACTTCGATACTAATTATGACAGGTAACTGTAACTTCTATATTAATTATGACAGGTAACTGTAAATATGTTAGTAATTACGACAAGTAACTGTAATTTCGATACATATGATGGCAGGTAATTGTAACTTCGATACTAATTATGACAGGTAACAGTAATTTCGATACTAATTATGACAGGTAACAGTAACTTCGATACTAATTATGACAGGTATCTGCAACTTCGTTACTAATCACGACAAGTAACTGTAATTTCGATACTAATTATGGCAGGTAACTGTAACGTAGTTACTAAGTATGACAAGTAACTGTAATTTCGATGCAAATTATGGCAGGTAACTGTAACTTCGATACTAATTATGACAGGTAACAGTAACTTCGATACTGATTATGACAGGTAACAGTCACTTCGATACTAATTATGACAAGTAACTGTAACTTCGTTACTAATTATGACAAGTAACTGTAATTTCGATCCAATTTATGGCAGGTAACTGTAACTTAGATACTAATTTTGACAGGTAACTGTAACTTCGATACTAATTATGACAAATAACTGTAATTTCTATACAAATTATGACAGGTAACTGTAAATTCGTTAATAATTATGGCAAGTAACTGTAATTTCGATACAAATTATGGTAGGTAACAGTAACTTCGATACTAATTATGACAGGTAACTGTAACTTCTATATTAATTATGACAGGTAACTGTAAATATGTTAGTAATTATGACAAGTAACTGTAATTTCGATACGTATGATGGCAGGTAATTGTAACTTCGATACTAATTATGACAGGTAACAGTAATTTCGATACTAATTATGACAGGTAACAGTAACTTCGATACTAATTATGACAGGTAACTGCAACTTCGTTACTAATCACGACAAGTAACTGTAATTTCGATACTAATTATGGCAGGTAACTGTAACGTAGTTACTAAGTATGACAAGTAACTGTAATTTCGATACAAATTATGGCAGGTAACTGTAACTTCGATACTAATTATGACAGGTAACAGTAACTTCGATGATAATTATGAGAAGTAACTGTAACTTCGATACTTATTATGGTAGGTAATTGTAATTTCGAAACTAATTATGACAATTAACTCTAACATCGTTACTAATTATGACAAGTAACTGTAATTTTGATAAAAAATTATGTCAGGTAACTGTAACTTCGATACTTATAATGACAGGTAACAGTAACTTCGATACTAATTATGACAGGTAACTGCTACTTCGTTACTAATTTGACAAGTAACTGTAATTTCGATACTAATTATGGCAGGTAACTGTAACTTCGTGACTAATAATGACATGTAACTGTAATTTCGATACAAATTATGTCAGGTAACTGTAATTTCGATACTTATTATGACAGGTAACAGTTACTTCGATACTAATTAAGACAAGTAACAGTAACTTCGATACTAATTTTGACAGGTAACTGTAACTTCGATACTAATTATGACAAGTAAATGTAATTTCGATAAAAATTATGACAGGTAACAGTAACTTCGATAATAATTATGAAAGGTAACAGTAACTCCGATACTAATTATGGCAAGTAACAGCAACTTCGATACTAATTATGACAGGTAAATGTAAATTCGATACTAATTATGACAATTAACTCTAACAACGTTACTAATTATGACAAGTAACTGTAATTTTGATTAAAAAATTTGGCAGGTAACTGTAACTTCGATAATAATAATGACAGGTAACAGTAACTTCGATACTAATTATGACAGGTAACTGCAACTTCGTTACTAATTAAGACAAGTAACTGTAATTTCGATACTAATTATGGCAGGTAACTGTAGCTTAGTTACTAAGTATGACATGTAACTGTAATTTCGATACAAATTATGGCACGTAACTGTAATTTCGATACTTATTATGACAGGTAACAGTAACTTCGATACTAATTATGACAAGTAACAGTAACTTCGTAACTAATTATGACAAGTAACTGTAATTTCGATACAAATTATGGCAGGTAACTGTAACTTCGATACTAATTATGACAGGTAACAGTAACTTCAATACTAATTATGACAGAAAACAGTAACTTCGATACTAATTATGACAGTTAACAGTAACTTCGATAATAATTATGGCAGGTTACTGTAACTTCGATACTAATTATGACAGTTAACTGTAACTTCGTTACTAATTATGACAAGTAACTGTAATTTCGATACAAATTATGGCAGGTAACTGTAACTACGATACTAATTATGACAGGTAACAGTAACTTCGATACTAATTATTTCAAGTAACTGTAACTTCGATACTTATTATGGCAGGCAATTGTAATTTCGAAACTAATTATGACAGGTAACAGTAACTTCGATACTAATTATGACAAGTAACAGTAACTTCGATACTAATTATGACAAGTAAATGTAACTTCGATTCTAATTATGACAGGTAACTGTAACTTCGATACTAATTATGACAGGTAACTGTAACTTCTATATTAATTATGACAGGTAACTGTAAATTCGTTAGTTATTATGACAAGTAACTGTAATTTCGATACAAATGTTGGCAGGTAACTGTAACTTCGATACTAATTATGACAGGTAACAGTAATTTCGATACTTATTATGACAAGTAACTGTAACTTCGTTACTAATTATGACAAGTAACTGTAACTTCGATACTAATTATGGCAGGTAACTGTAACTTCGTTACTAATTATGACAAGTAACTGTAATTTCGTTACAAATTATGGTAGGTAACAGTAACTTCGATACTAATTATGACAGGTAACTGTAACTTCTATATTAATTATGACAGGTAACTGTAAATATGTTAGTAATTATGACAAGTAACTGTAATTTCGATACATATGATGGCAGGTAATTGTAACTTCGATACTAATTATGACAGGTAACAGTAATTTCGATACTCATTATGACAGGTAACAGTAACTTCGATACTAATTATGACAGGTAACTGCAACTTCGTTACTAATCACGACAAGTAACTGTAATTTCGATACAAATTATGGCAGGTAACAGTAACTTCGATACTATTTATGACAGGTAACTGCAACTTCTATATTAATTATGACAGGTAACTGTAAATTCGTTAGTAATTATGACAAGTAACTGTAATTTCGATACAAATGATGGCAGGTAGCTGTAACTTCGATACTAATTATGACAGGAACAGTAATTTCGATACTAATTATGACAAGTAACAGTAACTTGTTTACTAATTATGACAAGTAACTGTAATTTCGATACAAATTATGGCAGGTAACTGTAACTTCGATACTGTTTATGACAGGTAACAGTAACTTCGATACTAATTATGACAGAATACAGTAACATCGATACTAATTATGACAGGTAACAGTAACTTCGATAATAATTATGGCAGGTAACTGTAACTTCGATACTAATTATGACAGGTAACTGTAACTTCGATACTAATTATGACAAGTAACTGTAACTTCGTTACTAATTATGACCAGAAACTGTAATTTCGATACAAATTGTGGCAGGTAACTGTAACTTCGTTACTAATTATGACAAGTAACAGTAACTTCGTTTCTAATTATGACAAGTAACAGTAACATCGATACTAATTATGACAGGTAACTGTAACTTGGATACTAATTATGACAGGTAACTGAAACTTCGAGACTAATTATGACAAGTAACTGTAATTTCGATACAAATGTTGGCAGGTAACTGTAACTTCGATACTAATTATGACAGGTAACAGTAATTTCGATACTTATTATGACAAGTAACTGTAACTTCGTTACTAATTATGACAAGTAACTGTAACTTCGATACTAATTATGGCAGGTAACTGTAACTTCGTTACTAATTATGACAAGTAACTGTAATTTCGTTACAAATTATGGTAGGTAACAGTAACTTCGATAGTAATTATGACAGGTAACTGTAACTTCTATATTAATTATGACAGGTAACTGTAAATATGTTAGTAATTATGACAAGTAACTGTAATTTCGATACATATGATGGCAGGTAATTGTAACTTCGATACTAATTATGACAGGTAACAGTAATTTCGATACTAATTATGACAGGTAACAGTAACTTCGATACTAATTATGACAGGTAACTGCAACTTCGTTACTAATCACGACAAGTAACTGTAATTTCGATACAAATTATGGCAGGTAACAGTAACTTCGATACTATTTATGACAGGTAACTGCAACTTCTATATTAATTATGACAGGTAACTGTAAATTCGTTAGTAATTATGACAAGTAACTGTAATTTCGATACAAATGATGGCAGGTAGCTGTAACTTCGATACTAATTATGACAGGAACAGTAATTTCGATACTAATTATGACAAGTAACAGTAACTTGTTTACTAATTATGACAAGTAACTGTAATTTCGATACAAATTATGGCAGGTAACTGTAACTTCGATACTGTTTATGACAGGTAACAGTAACTTCGATACTAATTATGACAGAATACAGTAACTTCGATACTAATTATGACAGGTAACAGTAACTTCGATAATAATTATGGCAGGTAACTGTAACTTCGATACTAATTATGACAGGTAACTGTAACTTCGATACTAATTATGACAAGTAACTGTAACTTCGTTACTAATTATGACCAGTAACTGTAATTTCGATACAAATTGTGGCAGGTAACTGTAACTTCGTTACTAATTATGACAAGTAACAGTAACTTCGTTTCTAATTATGACAAGTAACAGTAACATCGATACTAATTATGACAGGTAACTGTAACTTGGATACTAATTATGACAGGTAACTGAAACTTCGAGACTAATTATGACAAGTAACTGTAATTTCGATAAAAATTATGACAGGTAACAGTAACTTCGATAATAATTATGACAAGTAACTGGAGCTTCGTTACTAATTATGACAAGTAACTGTAATTTCGATACAAATTATGACAGGTAGCAGTAACTTCGATAATAATTATGACAAGTAACTGTAATTTCGATACAAATTATGGCACGTAACTGTAATTTCGATACTAATTATGACAGGTAACAGTAATTTCGATACTAATTATGACAAGTAACAGTAACTTCGATACTAATTATGACAAGTAACTGTAACTTCGATACTAATTTTGACAGTAACTGTAACTTCGTAACTAATTATGACAAGTAACTGTAATTTCGATACAAATTATGGCAGGTAACTGTAACTTCGATACTAATTATGACAGGTAACAGTAACTTCGATACTGATTATGACAGGTAACAGTCACTTCGATACTAATTATGACAAGTAACTGTAACTTCGTTACTAATTATGACAAGTAACTGTAATTTCGATCCAAATTATGGCAGGTAACTGTAACTTAGATACTAATTTTGACAGGTAACTGTAACTTCGATACTAATTATGACAAATAACTGTAATTTCTATACAAATTATGACAGGTAACTGTAAATTCGTTAATAATTATGGCAAGTAACTGTAATTTCGATACAAATTATGGTAGGTAACAGTAACTTCGATACTAATTATGACAGGTAACTGTAACTTCTATATTAATTATGACAGGTAACTGTAAATATGTTAGTAATTACGACAAGTAACTGTAATTTCGATACATATGATGGCAGGTAATTGTAACTTCGATACTAATTATGACAGGTAACAGTAATTTCGATATTAATTATGACAGGTAACAGTAACTTCGATACTAATTATGACAGGTATCTGCAACTTCGTTACTAATCACGACAAGTAACTGTAATTTCGATACTAATTATGGCAGGTAACTGTAACGTAGTTACTAAGTATGACAAGTAACTGTAATTTCGATGCAAATTATGGCAGGTAACTGTAACTTCGATACTAATTATGACAGGTAACAGTAACTTCGATACTGATTATGACAGGTAACAGTCACTTCGATACTAATTATGACAAGTAACTGTAACTTCGTTACTAATTATGACAAGTAACTGTAATTTCGATCCAATTTATGGCAGGTAACTGTAACTTAGATACTAATTTTGACAGGTAACTGTAACTTCGATACTAATTATGACAAATAACTGTAATTTCTATACAAATTATGACAGGTAACTGTAAATTCGTTAATAATTATGGCAAGTAACTGTAATTTCGATACAAATTATGGTAGGTAACAGTAACTTCGATACTAATTATGACAGGTAACTGTAACTTCTATATTAATTATGACAGGTAACTGTAAATATGTTAGTAATTATGACAAGTAACTGTAATTTCGATACATATGATGGCAGGTAATTGTAACTTCGATACTAATTATGACAGGTAACAGTAATTTCGATACTAATTATGACAGGTAACAGTAACTTCGATACTAATTATGACAGGTAACTGCAACTTCGTTACTAATCACGACAAGTAACTGTAATTTCGATACTAATTATGGCAGGTAACTGTAACGTAGTTACTAAGTATGACAAGTAACTGTAATTTCGATACAAATTATGGCAGGTAACTGTAACTTCGATACTAATTATGACAGGTAACAGTAACTTCGATGATAATTATGAGAAGTAACTGTAACTTCGATACTTATTATGGTAGGTAATTGTAATTTCGAAACTAATTATGACAATTAACTCTAACATCGTTACTAATTATGACAAGTAACTGTAATTTTGATAAAAAATTATGTCAGGTAACTGTAACTTCGATACTTATAATGACAGGTAACAGTAACTTCGATACTAATTATGACAGGTAACTGCTACTTCGTTACTAATTTGACAAGTAACTGTAATTTCGATACTAATTATGGCAGGTAACTGTAACTTCGTGACTAATAATGACATGTAACTGTAATTTCGATACAAATTATGTCAGGTAACTGTAATTTCGATACTTATTATGACAGGTAACAGTTACTTCGATACTAATTAAGACAAGTAACAGTAACTTCGATACTAATTTTGACAGGTAACTGTAACTTCGATACTAATTATGACAAGTAAATGTAATTTCGATAAAAATTATGACAGGTAACAGTAACTTCGATAATAATTATGAAAGGTAACAGTAACTCCGATACTAATTATGGCAAGTAACAGCAACTTCGATACTAATTATGACAGGTAAATGTAAATTCGATACTAATTATGACAATTAACTCTAACAACGTTACTAATTATGACAAGTAACTGTAATTTTGATTAAAAAATTTGGCAGGTAACTGTAACTTCGATAATAATAATGACAGGTAACAGTAACTTCGATACTAATTATGACAGGTAACTGCAACTTCGTTACTAATTAAGACAAGTAACTGTAATTTCGATACTAATTATGGCAGGTAACTGTAGCTTAGTTACTAAGTATGACATGTAACTGTAATTTCGATACAAATTATGGCACGTAACTGTAATTTCGATACTTATTATGACAGGTAACAGTAACTTCGATACTAATTATGACAAGTAACAGTAACTTCGTAACTAATTATGACAAGTAACTGTAATTTCGATACAAATTATGGCAGGTAACTGTAACTTCGATACTAATTATGACAGGTAACAGTAACTTCAATACTAATTATGACAGAAAACAGTAACTTCGATACTAATTATGACAGTTAACAGTAACTTCGATAATAATTATGGCAGGTTACTGTAACTTCGATACTAATTATGACAGTTAACTGTAACTTCGTTACTAATTATGACAAGTAACTGTAATTTCGATACAAATTATGGCAGGTAACTGTAACTACGATACTAATTATGACAGGTAACAGTAACTTCGATACTAATTATTTCAAGTAACTGTAACTTCGATACTTATTATGGCAGGCAATTGTAATTTCGAAACTAATTATGACAGGTAACAGTAACTTCGATACTAATTATGACAAGTAACAGTAACTTCGATACTAATTATGACAAGTAAATGTAACTTCGATTCTAATTATGACAGGTAACTGTAACTTCGATACTAATTATGACAGGTAACTGTAACTTCTATATTAATTATGACAGGTAACTGTAAATTCGTTAGTTATTATGACAAGTAACTGTAATTTCGATACAAATGTTGGCAGGTAACTGTAACTTCGATACTAATTATGACAGGTAACAGTAATTTCGATACTTATTATGACAAGTAACTGTAACTTCGTTACTAATTATGACAAGTAACTGTAACTTCGATACTAATTATGGCAGGTAACTGTAACTTCGTTACTAATTATGACAAGTAACTGTAATTTCGTTACAAATTATGGTAGGTAACAGTAACTTCGATACTAATTATGACAGGTAACTGTAACTTCTATATTAATTATGACAGGTAACTGTAAATATGTTAGTAATTATGACAAGTAACTGTAATTTCGATACATATGATGGCAGGTAATTGTAACTTCGATACTAATTATGACAGGTAACAGTAATTTCGATACTCATTATGACAGGTAACAGTAACTTCGATACTAATTATGACAGGTAACTGCAACTTCGTTACTAATCACGACAAGTAACTGTAATTTCGATACAAATTATGGCAGGTAACAGTAACTTCGATACTATTTATGACAGGTAACTGCAACTTCTATATTAATTATGACAGGTAACTGTAAATTCGTTAGTAATTATGACAAGTAACTGTAATTTCGATACAAATGATGGCAGGTAGCTGTAACTTCGATACTAATTATGACAGGAACAGTAATTTCGATACTAATTATGACAAGTAACAGTAACTTGTTTACTAATTATGACAAGTAACTGTAATTTCGATACAAATTATGGCAGGTAACTGTAACTTCGATACTGTTTATGACAGGTAACAGTAACTTCGATACTAATTATGACAGAATACAGTAACATCGATACTAATTATGACAGGTAACAGTAACTTCGATAATAATTATGGCAGGTAACTGTAACTTCGATACTAATTATGACAGGTAACTGTAACTTCGATACTAATTATGACAAGTAACTGTAACTTCGTTACTAATTATGACCAGAAACTGTAATTTCGATACAAATTGTGGCAGGTAACTGTAACTTCGTTACTAATTATGACAAGTAACAGTAACTTCGTTTCTAATTATGACAAGTAACAGTAACATCGATACTAATTATGACAGGTAACTGTAACTTGGATACTAATTATGACAGGTAACTGAAACTTCGAGACTAATTATGACAAGTAACTGTAATTTCGATAAAAATTATGACAGGTAACAGTAACTTCGATAATAATTATGACAAGTAACTGGAGCTTCGTTACTAATTATGACAAGTAACTGTAATTTCGATACAAATTATGACAGGTAGCAGTAACTTCGATAATAATTATGACAAGTAACTGTAATTTCGATACAAATTATGGCACGTAACTGTAATTTCGATACTAATTATGACAGGTAACAGTAATTTCGATACTAATTATGACAAGTAACAGTAACTTCGATACTAATTATGACAAGTAACTGTAACTTCGATACTAATTTTGACAGTAACTGTAACTTCGTTACTAATTATGACAAGTAACTGTAATTTCGATACAAATTATGGCAGGTAACTGTAACTTCGATACTAATTATGACAGGTAACAGTAACTTCGATACTGATTATGACAGGTAACAGTCACTTCGATACTAATTATGACAAGTAACTGTAACTTCGTTACTAATTATGACAAGTAACTGTAATTTCGATCCAAATTATGGCAGGTAACTGTAACTTAGATACTAATTTTGACAGGTAACTGTAACTTCGATACTAATTATGACAAATAACTGTAATTTCTTTACAAATTATGACAGGTAACTGTAAATTCGTTAATAATTATGGCAAGTAACTGTAATTTCGATACAAATTATGGTAGGTAACAGTAACTTCGATACTAATTATGACAGGTAACTGTAACTTCTATATTAATTATGACAGGTAACTGTAAATATGTTAGTAATTACGACAAGTAACTGTAATTTTGATACATATGATGGCAGGTAATTGTAACTTCGATACTAATTATGACAGGTAACAGTAATTTCGATACTAATTATGACAGGTAACAGTAACTTCGATACTAATTATGACAGGTATCTGCAACTTCGTTACTAATCACGACAAGTAACTGTAATTTCGATACTAATTATGGCAGGTAACTGTAACGTAGTTACTAAGTATGACAAGTAACTGTAATTTCGATACAAATTATGGCAGGTAACTGTAACTTCGATACTAATTATGACAGGTAACAGTAACTTCGATACTGATTATGACAGGTAACAGTCACTTCGATACTAATTATGACAAGTAACTGTAACTTCGTTACTAATTATGACAAGTAACTGTAATTTCGATCCAATTTATGGCAGGTAACTGTAACTTAGATACTAATTTTGACAGGTAACTGTAACTTCGATACTAATTATGACAAATAACTGTAATTTCTATACAAATTATGACAGGTAACTGTAAATTCGTTAATAATTATGGCAAGTAACTGTAATTTCGATACAAATTATGGTAGGTAACAGTAACTTCGATACTAATTATGACAGGTAACTGTAACTTCTATATTAATTATGACAGGTAACTGTAAATATGTTAGTAATTATGACAAGTAACTGTAATTTCGATACATATGATGGCAGGTAATTGTAACTTCGATACTAATTATGACAGGTAACAGTAATTTCGATACTAATTATGACAGGTAACAGTAACTTCGATACTAATTATGACAGGTAACTGCAACTTCGTTACTAATCACGACAAGTAACTGTAATTTCGATACTAATTATGGCAGGTAACTGTAACGTAGTTACTAAGTATGACAAGTAACTGTAATTTCGATACAAATTATGGCAGGTAACTGTAACTTCGATACTAATTATGACAGGTAACAGTAACTTCGATGATAATTATGAGAAGTAACTGTAACTTCGATACTTATTATGGTAGGTAATTGTAATTTCGAAACTAATTATGACAATTAACTCTAACATCGTTACTATTTATGACAAGTAACTGTAATTTTGATAAAAAATTATGGCAGGTAACTGTAACTTCGATACTTATAATGACAGGTAACAGTAACTTCGATACTAATTATGACAGGTAACTGCTACTTCGTTACTAATTTGACAAGTAACTGTAATTTCGATACTAATTATGGCAGGTAACTGTAACTTCGTGACTAATAATGACATGTAACTGTAATTTCGATACAAATTATGTCAGGTAACTGTAATTTCGATACTTATTATGACAGGTAACAGTTACTTCGATACTAATTAAGACAAGTAACAGTAACTTCGATACTAATTTTGACAGGTAACTGTAACTTCGATACTAATTATGACAAGTAAATGTAATTTCGATAAAAATTATGACAGGTAACAGTAACTTCGATAATAATTATGAAAGGTAACAGTAACTCCGATACTAATTATGGCAAGTAACAGCAACTTCGATACTAATTATGACAGGTAAATGTAAATTCGATACTAATTATGACAATTAACTCTAACAACGTTACTAATTATGACAAGTAACTGTAATTTTGATTAAAAAATTTGGCAGGTAACTGTAACTTCGATAATAATAATGACAGGTAACAGTAACTTCGATACTAATTATGACAGGTAACTGCAACTTCGTTACTAATTAAGACAAGTAACTGTAATTTCGATACTAATTATGGCAGGTAACTGTAACTTAGTTACTAAGTATGACATGTAACTGTAATTTCGATACAAATTATGGCACGTAACTGTCATTTCGATACTTATTATGACAGGTAACAGTAACTTCGATACTAATTATGACAAGTAACAGTAACTTCGTAACTAATTATGACAAGTAACTGTAATTTCGATACAAATTATGGCAGGTAACTGTAACTTCGATACTAATTATGACAGGTAACAGTAACTTCAATACTAATTATGACAGAAACAGTAACTTCGATACTAATTATGACAGTTAACAGTAACTTCGATAATAATTATGGCAGGTTACTGTAACTTCGATACTAATTATGACAGTTAACAGTAACTTCGTTACTAATTATGACAAGTAACTGTAATTTCGATACAAATTATGGCAGGTAACTGTAACTACGATACTAATTATGACAGGTAACAGTAACTTCGATACTAATTATTACAAGTAACTGTAACTTCGATACTTATTATGGCAGGCAATTGTAATTTCGAAACTAATTATGACAGGTAACAGTAACTTCGATACTAATTATGACAAGTAACAGTAACTTCGATACTAATTATGACAAGTAAATGTAACTTCGATTCTAATTATGACAGGTAACTGTAACTTCGATACTAATTATGACAGGTAACTGTAACTTCTATATTAATTATGACAGGTAACTGTAAATTCGTTAGTTATTATGACAAGTAACTGTAATTTCGATACAAATGTTGGCAGGTAACTGTAACTTCGTTACTAATTATGACAAGTAACTGTAACTTCGATACTAATTATGGCAGGTAACTGTAACTTCGTTACTAATTATGACAAGTAACTGTAATTTCGATACAAATTATGGAAGGTAACTGTAACTTCGATACTAATTATGACAGGTTACAGTAACTTCGATACTAATTATGACAGGTAACAGTAACTTCGATACTAATTATGACAAGTAACTGTATCTTCGTTACCAATTATGACAAGTAACTGTAATTTCCATACAAATTATGGCAGGTAACTGTAACTTCGATACTAATTATGACAGGTTACAGTAACTTCGATACTAATTATGACAGGTAACAGTAACTTCGATACTAATTATGACAAGTAACTGTAACTTCGTTACCAATTATGACAAGTAACTCTAATTTCCATACAAATTATGGCAGGTAACTGTAACTTCGATACTAATTATGACAGGTAACTGTAACTTCTATATTAATTATGACAGGTAACTGTAAATTCGTTAGTTATTATGACAAGTAACTGTAATTTCGATACAAATGATGGCAGTTAACTGTAACATCGATGCTGATTATGACAGGTAACAGTAACTTCGATACTAATTATGACTGAATACAGTAACTTCGATACTAATTATGACAGGTAACTGTAACTTCGTTACTAATTATGACAAGTAACTGTAATTTCGATACGAATTATGGCAGGTAATTGTAATTTCGATACATATTATGACAGGTAACAGTACCTTCAATACTACTTATGACAAGTAACAGTAACTTCGATACTAATTATGACAAGTAACTGTAACTTCGATACTAATTATGACAGGTAACTGTAACTTCGTTACTAATTATGACAAGTAACTGTAATTTCGATACAAATTATGGCAGGTTACTGTAACTTCGATATAAATTATGACAGGTAACAGTAACTTCGATACTTATTATGAAAAGTAACAGTAACTTCGATACTAATTATGACAAGTAACTGTAACTTCGAAACTAATTATGACAGGTAACTGGAACATCGTTACTAATTATGACAAGTAACTGTAATTTCGATACAAATTATGGCAGGGAACTGTAACTTCGATATTAATTATGACATGTAGCAGTTAAATCGATACTAATTATGACAAGTAACTGTAACTTGGATACTAATTATGACAGGTAACTGTAAATTCGATACTAATTATGACAATTAACTCTAACATCGTTACTAATCATGACAAGTAACTGTAATTTTGATAAAAAATTATGGCAGGTAACTGTAAATTCGATACTAATAATGACAGGTAACAGTAACTTCGATACTAATTATGACAGGTAACTGCAACTTCGTTACTAATTATGACAAGTAACTGTAATTTCGATACTAAATATGGCAGGTAACTGTAACTTAGTTACTAATTATGACAAGTAACTGTAATTTCGATACAAATTATGGCAGGTAACTGTAATTTCGATACTTATTATGACAGGTAACAGTAACTTCGATACTAATTATGACAAGTAACTGTAACTTCGTAACTAATTATGACAAGTAACTGTAATTTCGATACAAATTATGGCAGGTAACTGTAATTTCGATACTAATTATATCAGGTAACAGTAACTTCGATACTAATTATGACAGGTAACAGAAACTTCGCTACTAATTATGACAGGTAACAGTAACTTCGATACTTATAATGACAAGTAATTGTAACTTCGATACTTATTATGGCAGGTAAATGTAACTTCGATACTAATTATGACAGGTAAAAGTAACTTCGATACTAATTATGACAGAAAACAGTAACTTCGATACTAATTATGACAGTTAACAGTAACTTCGTTAATAATTATGGCAGGTAACTGTAACTTCGATACTTATTATGAGAGTTAACTGTAACTTCGTTACTAAATATGACAAGTAACTGTAATTTCGATACAAATTATGGCAGGTAACTGTAACCTCGATACTAATTATGACAGGTAACAGTAACTTCGATACTTATAATGACAAGTAACTGTAACTTCGATACTTATTATGGCAGGTAATTGTAATTTCGAAACTAATTATGACAGGTAACAGTAACTTCGATACTAATTATGACAAGTAACAGTAACTTCAATACTAATTATGACAAGTAACTGTAACTTCGATACTAATTATGACAGGTAACTGTAACTTCGATACTAATTATGACAGTTAACTGTAACTTCGATACTAATTATGACAGGTAACGCTAACTTCGTTACTAATTATGACAAGTAACTGTAATTTCGATACAAATTATGGCAGGTAACTGTAATTTCGATACTAATTATATCAGGTAACAGTAACTTCGATACTAATTTTGACAGGTAACAGGAACTTCGCTACTAATTATGACAGGTAACAGTAACTTCGATACTTATAATGACAAGTAATTGTAACATCGAAACTTATTATGGCAGGTAATTGTAATTTCGAAACTAATTATGACAGGTAACAATAACTTCGATACTAATTATGACAAGTAACAGTAACTTCGATACAAATTATGACAAGTAACTGTAACTTCGATACTAATTATGACAGGTTACCGTAACTTCGTTGTTAATTTGACAAGTAACTGTAATTTCGATACAAATTATGGCAGGTAACTATAACTTCGATACTAATTATATCAGGTATCACTAACTTCGACACTAATTATGACAGGTTACTTTAACTTCGTTACTAATTATGTCAAGTAACTGTAACTTCGATACTAATTATGAAAAGTAACTGTAACTACGATACTTATTATGACAGGTTACTGTAACTTCATTACTAATTATGACAAGAAACTGTAACTTCGATACTAATTATGACAGGTAACTGTAACTTCGATACTTGTTATGACAAGTAACTGTAACTTTGAAACTAATTATGACAAGAAACTGTAATTTCGATACTAATTATGACAGGTAACAGTAACATCGATATTAATTATGACAAGTAACAGTAAATTCGACACCAATTATGACAGGTAACTGTAACGTCGATACTAATTATGACAGGTAACTGTAACTTAAATACTAATTATGACAGCTAACTGTAACTTCGATACTAATTATGACAAGTAACTGTCACTACGTTACTAATTATGACCAGTAACTGTAATTTCGATACAAATTATGGCAGGTAACTGTAGCTTCGATACTAATTATGACAGGTAACTGTAACTTGGATACTAATTATCACAGGTAACAGTAACTTCGATACTAATTATGACAATTAACAGTAACTTCGATACTAATTATGACAAGTAAATCTAACTTCGATACTAATTATGACAGGTAACTGTAACTTCGTTACTAATTATGACAAGTAACTGTAATTTCGATACAAATTATGGCAGGTACTGTAACTTCGATACTAATTATGACAGGTAACAGTAACTTCGATACTAATTATGACAAGTAACTGTAACTTTGAAACTAATTATGACAAGTAACTGTAACTTCGATACTAATTATGACAGGTAACTGTAACTTCGATACTAATTATGACAAATAACTGTAATTTCTATACAAATTATGACAGGTAACTGTAACTTCGTTAATAATTATGGCGAGTAACTGTAATTTCGATACAAATTATGGCAGGTAACAGTAACTTCGATACTATTTATGACAGGTAACTGTAACTTCTATATTAATTATGACAGGTAACTGTAAATTCGTTAGTAATTATGACAAGTAACTGTAATTTCGATACAAATGATGGCAGGTAGCTGTAACTTCGATACTAATTATGACAGGAACAGTAATTTCGATACTAATTATGACAAGTAACAGTAACTTGGTTACTAATTATGACAAGTAACTGTAATTTCGATACAAATTATGGCAGGTAACTGTAACTTCGATACTGATTATGACAGGTAACAGTAACTTCGATACTAATTATGACAGAATACAGTAACTTCGATACTAATTATGACAGGTAACAGTAACTTCGATACTAATTATGACAGGTAACTGTAACTTCGATACTAATTATGACAAGTAACTGTAACTTCGTTACTAATTATGACCAGTAACTGTAATTTCGATACAAATTGTGGCAGGTAACTGTAAATTCGATACTAATTATGACAGGTAACAGTAACTTCGATGATAATTATGAGAAGTAACTGTAACTTCGATACTTATTATGGCAGGTAATTGTAATTTCGAAACTAATTATGACAATTTACTCTAACATCGTTACTAATTATGACAGGTAACTGTAACTTCTATATTAATTATGACAGGTAACTGTAAATATGTTAGTAATTATGACAAGTAACTGTAATTTCGATACATATGATGGCAGGTAATTGTAACTTCGATACTAATTATGACAGGTAACAGTAATTTCGATACTAATTATGACAGGTAACAGTAACTTCGATACTAATTATGACAGGTAACTGCAACTTCGTTACTAATCACGACAAGTAACTGTAATTTCGATACTAATTATGGCAGGTAACTGTAACGTAGTTACTAAGTATGACAAGTAACTGTAATTTCGATACAAATTATGGCAGGTAACTGTAATTTCGATACTTATTAAGACAGGTAACAGTAACTTCGATGCTAATTATGACAAGTAACACTAACTTCGTAACTAATTATGACAAGTAACTGTAATTTCGAAACAAATTATGGCAGGTAACTGTAACTTCGGTACTCATTATGACAGGTAACAGTAACTTCGATACTAATTATGACAGAAAACAGTAACTTCGATACTCTTTATGACAGTTAACAGTAACTTCGATAATAATTATGGCAGGTAACTGTAACTTCGATACTAATTATGACAGTTAACTGTAACTTCGTTACTAATTATGACAAGTAACTGTAATTTTGATAAAAAATTATGGCAGGTAACTGTAACTTCGATACTTATAATGACAGGTAACAGTAACTTCGATACTAATTATGACAGGTAACTGTAACTACGATACTAATTATGACAGGTAACAGTAACTTCGATACTAATTATGACAGGTAACTGCTACTTCGTTACTAATTTGACAAGTAACTGTAATTTCGATACTAATTATGGCAGGTAACTGTAACTTCGTGACTAATAATGACATGTAACTGTAATTTCGATACAAATTATGTCAGGTAACTGTAATTTCGATACTTATTATGACAGGTAACAGTTACTTCGATACTAATTAAGACAAGTAACAGTAACTTCGATACTAATTTTGACAGGTAACTGTAACTTCGATACTAATTATGACAAGTAAATGTAATTTCGATAAAAATTATGACAGGTAACAGTAACTTCGATAATAATTATGAAAGGTAACAGTAACTCCGATACTAACTATGGCAAGTAACAGCAACTTCGATACTTATTATGACAGGTAAATGTAAATTCGATACTAATTATGACAATTAACTCTAACAACGTTACTAATTATGACAAGTAACTGTAATTTTGATTAAAAAATTTGGCAGGTAACTGTAACTTCGATAATAATAATGACAGGTAACAGTAACTTCGATACTAATTATGACAGGTAACTGCAACTTCGTTACTAATTAAGACAAGTAACTGTAATTTCGATACTAATTATGGCAGGTAACTGTAACTTAGTTACTAAGTATGACATGTAACTGTAATTTCGATACAAATTATGGCACGTAACTGTAATTTCGATACTTATTATGACAGGTAACAGTAACTTCGATACTAATTATGACAAGTAACAGTAACTTCGTAACTAATTATGACAAGTAACTGTAATTTCGATACAAATTATGGCAGGTAACTGTAACTTCGATACTAATTATGACAGGTAACAGTAACTTCAATACTAATTATGACAGAAAACAGTAACTTCGATACTAATTATGACAGTTAACAGTAACTTCGATAATAATTATGGCAGGTTACTGTAACTTCGATACTAATTATGACAGTTAACTGTAACTTCGTTACTAATTATGACAAGTAACTGTAATTTCGATACAAATTATGGCAGGTAACTGTAACTACGATACTAATTATGACAGGTAACAGTAACTTCGATACTAATTATTTCAAGTAACTGTAACTTCGATACTTATTATGGCAGGCAATTGTAATTTCGAAACTAATTATGACAGGTAACAGTAACTTCGATACTAATTATGACAAGTAACAGTAACTTCGATACTAATTATGACAAGTAAATGTAACTTCGATTCTAATTATGACAGGTAACTGTAACTTCGATACTAATTATGACAGGTAACTGTAACTTCTATATTAATTATGACAGGTAACTGTAAATTCGTTAGTTATTATGACAAGTAACTGTAATTTCGATACAAATGTTGGCAGGTAACTGTAACTTCGATACTAATTATGACAGGTAACAGTAATTTCGATACTTATTATGACAAGTAACTGTAACTTCGTTACTAATTATGACAAGTAACTGTAACTTCGATACTAATTATGGCAGGTAACTGTAACTTCGTTACTAATTATGACAAGTAACTGTAATTTCGTTACAAATTATGGTAGGTAACAGTAACTTCGATAGTAATTATGACAGGTAACTGTAACTTCTATATTAATTATGACAGGTAACTGTAAATATGTTAGTAATTATGACAAGTAACTGTAATTTCGATACATATGATGGCAGGTAATTGTAACTTCGATACTAATTATGACAGGTAACAGTAATTTCGATACTAATTATGACAGGTAACAGTAACTTCGATACTAATTATGACAGGTAACTGCAACTTCGTTACTAATCACGACAAGTAACTGTAATTTCGATACAAATTATGGCAGGTAACAGTAACTTCGATACTATTTATGACAGGTAACTGCAACTTCTATATTAATTATGACAGGTAACTGTAAATTCGTTAGTAATTATGACAAGTAACTGTAATTTCGATACAAATGATGGCAGGTAGCTGTAACTTCGATACTAATTATGACAGGAACAGTAATTTCGATACTAATTATGACAAGTAACAGTAACTTGTTTACTAATTATGACAAGTAACTGTAATTTCGATACAAATTATGGCAGGTAACTGTAACTTCGATACTGTTTATGACAGGTAACAGTAACTTCGATACTAATTATGACAGAATACAGTAACTTCGATACTAATTATGACAGGTAACAGTAACTTCGATAATAATTATGGCAGGTAACTGTAACTTCGATACTAATTATGACAGGTAACTGTAACTTCGATACTAATTATGACAAGTAACTGTAACTTCGTTACTAATTATGACCAGTAACTGTAATTTCGATACAAATTGTGGCAGGTAACTGTAACTTCGTTACTAATTATGACAAGTAACAGTAACTTCGTTTCTAATTATGACAAGTAACAGTAACATCGATACTAATTATGACAGGTAACTGTAACTTGGATACTAATTATGACAGGTAACTGAAACTTCGAGACTAATTATGACAAGTAACTGTAATTTCGATAAAAATTATGACAGGTAACAGTAACTTCGATAATAATTATGACAAGTAACTGGAGCTTCGTTACTAATTATGACAAGTAACTGTAATTTCGATACAAATTATGACAGGTAGCAGTAACTTCGATAATAATTATGACAAGTAACTGTAATTTCGATACAAATTATGGCACGTAACTGTAATTTCGATACTAATTATGACAGGTAACAGTAATTTCGATACTAATTATGACAAGTAACAGTAACTTCGATACTAATTATGACAAGTAACTGTAACTTCGATACTAATTTTGACAGTAACTGTAACTTCGTTACTAATTATGACAAGTAACTGTAATTTCGATACAAATTATGGCAGGTAACTGTAACTTCGATACTAATTATGACAGGTAACAGTAACTTCGATACTGATTATGACAGGTAACAGTCACTTCGATACTAATTATGACAAGTAACTGTAACTTCGTTACTAATTATGACAAGTAACTGTAATTTCGATCCAAATTATGGCAGGTAACTGTAACTTAGATACTAATTTTGACAGGTAACTGTAACTTCGATACTAATTATGACAAATAACTGTAATTTCTATACAAATTATGACAGGTAACTGTAAATTCGTTAATAATTATGGCAAGTAACTGTAATTTCGATACAAATTATGGTAGGTAACAGTAACTTCGATACTAATTATGACAGGTAACTGTAACTTCTATATTAATTATGACAGGTAACTGTAAATATGTTAGTAATTACGACAAGTAACTGTAATTTCGATACATATGATGGCAGGTAATTGTAACTTCGATACTAATTATGACAGGTAACAGTAATTTCGATACTAATTATGACAGGTAACAGTAACTTCGATACTAATTATGACAGGTATCTGCAACTTCGTTACTAATCACGACAAGTAACTGTAATTTCGATACTAATTATGGCAGGTAACTGTAACGTAGTTACTAAGTATGACAAGTAACTGTAATTTCGATGCAAATTATGGCAGGTAACTGTAACTTCGATACTAATTATGACAGGTAACAGTAACTTCGATACTGATTATGACAGGTAACAGTCACTTCGATACTAATTATGACAAGTAACTGTAACTTCGTTACTAATTATGACAAGTAACTGTAATTTCGATCCAATTTATGGCAGGTAACTGTAACTTAGATACTAATTTTGACAGGTAACTGTAACTTCGATACTAATTATGACAAATAACTGTAATTTCTATACAAATTATGACAGGTA
Organism: Meconema thalassinum; assembly: GCA_946902985.2. NCBI lineage: Eukaryota > Metazoa > Arthropoda > Insecta > Orthoptera > Tettigoniidae > Meconema > Meconema thalassinum. The sequence goes on from OX336388.2 coordinate 1,657,941,977, forward strand.
ACTGTAAATTCGTTAATAATTATGGCAAGTAACTGTAATTTCGATACAAATTATGGTAGGTAACAGTAACTTCGATACTAATTATGACAGGTAACTGTAACTTCTATATTAATTATGACAGGTAACTGTAAATATGTTAGTAATTATGACAAGTAACTGTAATTTCGATACATATGATGGCAGGTAATTGTAACTTCGATACTAATTATGACAGGTAACAGTAATTTCGATACTAATTATGACAGGTAACAGTAACTTCGATACTAATTATGACAGGTAACTGCAACTTCGTTACTAATCACGACAAGTAACTGTAATTTCGATACTAATTATGGCAGGTAACTGTAACGTAGTTACTAAGTATGACAAGTAACTGTAATTTCGATACAAATTATGGCAGGTAACTGTAACTTCGATACTAATTATGACAGGTAACAGTAACTTCGATGATAATTATGAGAAGTAACTGTAACTTCGATACTTATTATGGTAGGTAATTGTAATTTCGAAACTAATTATGACAATTAACTCTAACATCGTTACTAATTATGACAAGTAACTGTAATTTTGATAAAAAATTATGTCAGGTAACTGTAACTTCGATACTTATAATGACAGGTAACAGTAACTTCGATACTAATTATGACAGGTAACTGCTACTTCGTTACTAATTTGACAAGTAACTGTAATTTCGATACTAATTATGGCAGGTAACTGTAACTTCGTGACTAATAATGACATGTAACTGTAATTTCGATACAAATTATGTCAGGTAACTGTAATTTCGATACTTATTATGACAGGTAACAGTTACTTCGATACTAATTAAGTCAAGTAACAGTAACTTCGATACTAATTTTGACAGGTAACTGTAACTTCGATACTAATTATGACAAGTAAATGTAATTTCGATAAAAATTATGACAGGTAACAGTAACTTCGATAATAATTATGAAAGGTAACAGTAACTCCGATACTAATTATGGCAAGTAACAGCAACTTCGATACTAATTATGACAGGTAAATGTAAATTCGATACTAATTATGACAATTAACTCTAACAACGTTACTAATTATGACAAGTAACTGTAATTTTGATTAAAAAATTTGGCAGGTAACTGTAACTTCGATAATAATAATGACAGGTAACAGTAACTTCGATACTAATTATGACAGGTAACTGCAACTTCGTTACTAATTAAGACAAGTAACTGTAATTTCGATACTAATTATGGCAGGTAACTGTAGCTTAGTTACTAAGTATGACATGTAACTGTAATTTCGATACAAATTATGGCACGTAACTGTAATTTCGATACTTATTATGACAGGTAACAGTAACTTCGATACTAATTATGACAAGTAACAGTAACTTCGTAACTAATTATGACAAGTAACTGTAATTTCGATACAAATTATGGCAGGTAACTGTAACTTCGATACTAATTATGACAGGTAACAGTAACTTCAATACTAATTATGACAGAAAACAGTAACTTCGATACTAATTATGACAGTTAACAGTAACTTCGATAATAATTATGGCAGGTTACTGTAACTTCGATACTAATTATGACAGTTAACTGTAACTTCGTTACTAATTATGACAAGTAACTGTAATTTCGATACAAATTATGGCAGGTAACTGTAACTACGATACTAATTATGACAGGTAACAGTAACTTCGATACTAATTATTTCAAGTAACTGTAACTTCGATACTTATTATGGCAGGCAATTGTAATTTCGAAACTAATTATGACAGGTAACAGTAACTTCGATACTAATTATGACAAGTAACAGTAACTTCGATACTAATTATGACAAGTAAATGTAACTTCGATTCTAATTATGACAGGTAACTGTAACTTCGATACTAATTATGACAGGTAACTGTAACTTCTATATTAATTATGACAGGTAACTGTAAATTCGTTAGTTATTATGACAAGTAACTGTAATTTCGATACAAATGTTGGCAGGTAACTGTAACTTCGATACTAATTATGACAGGTAACAGTAATTTCGATACTTATTATGACAAGTAACTGTAACTTCGTTACTAATTATGACAAGTAACTGTAACTTCGATACTAATTATGGCAGGTAACTGTAACTTCGTTACTAATTATGACAAGTAACTGTAATTTCGTTACAAATTATGGTAGGTAACAGTAACTTCGATACTAATTATGACAGGTAACTGTAACTTCTATATTAATTATGACAGGTTACTGTAAATATGTTAGTAATTATGACAAGTAACTGTAATTTCGATACATATGATGGCAGGTAATTGTAACTTCGATACTAATTATGACAGGTAACAGTAATTTCGATACTCATTATGACAGGTAACAGTAACTTCGATACTAATTATGACAGGTAACTGCAACTTCGTTACTAATCACGACAAGTAACTGTAATTTCGATACAAATTATGGCAGGTAACAGTAACTTCGATACTATTTATGACAGGTAACTGCAACTTCTATATTAATTATGACAGGTAACTGTAAATTCGTTAGTAATTATGACAAGTAACTGTAATTTCGATACAAATGATGGCAGGTAGCTGTAACTTCGATACTAATTATGACAGGAACAGTAATTTCGATACTAATTATGACAAGTAACAGTAACTTGTTTACTAATTATGACAAGTAACTGTAATTTCGATACAAATTATGGCAGGTAACTGTAACTTCGATACTGTTTATGACAGGTAACAGTAACTTCGATACTAATTATGACAGAATACAGTAACATCGATACTAATTATGACAGGTAACAGTAACTTCGATAATAATTATGGCAGGTAACTGTAACTTCGATACTAATTATGACAGGTAACTGTAACTTCGATACTAATTATGACAAGTAACTGTAACTTCGTTACTAATTATGACCAGAAACTGTAATTTCGATACAAATTGTGGCAGGTAACTGTAACTTCGTTACTAATTATGACAAGTAACAGTAACTTCGTTTCTAATTATGACAAGTAACAGTAACATCGATACTAATTATGACAGGTAACTGTAACTTGGATACTAATTATGACAGGTAACTGAAACTTCGAGACTAATTATGACAAGTAACTGTAATTTCGATAAAAATTATGACAGGTAACAGTAACTTCGATAATAATTATGACAAGTAACTGGAGCTTCGTTACTAATTATGACAAGTAACTGTAATTTCGATACAAATTATGACAGGTAGCAGTAACTTCGATAATAATTATGACAAGTAACTGTAATTTCGATACAAATTATGGCACGTAACTGTAATTTCGATACTAATTATGACAGGTAACAGTAATTTCGATACTAATTATGACAAGTAACAGTAACTTCGATACTAATTATGACAAGTAACTGTAACTTCGATACTAATTTTGACAGTAACTGTAACTTCGTTACTAATTATGACAAGTAACTGTAATTTCGATACAAATTATGGCAGGTAACTGTAACTTCGATACTAATTATGACAGGTAACAGTAACTTCGATACTGATTATGACAGGTAACAGTCACTTCGATACTAATTATGACAAGTAACTGTAACTTCGTTACTAATTATGACAAGTAACTGTAATTTCGATCCAAATTATGGCAGGTAACTGTAACTTAGATACTAATTTTGACAGGTAACTGTAACTTCGATACTAATTATGACAAATAACTGTAATTTCTTTACAAATTATGACAGGTAACTGTAAATTCGTTAATAATTATGGCAAGTAACTGTAATTTCGATACAAATTATGGTAGGTAACAGTAACTTCGATACTAATTATGACAGGTAACTGTAACTTCTATATTAATTATGACAGGTAACTGTAAATATGTTAGTAATTACGACAAGTAACTGTAATTTTGATACATATGATGGCAGGTAATTGTAACTTCGATACTAATTATGACAGGTAACAGTAATTTCGATACTAATTATGACAGGTAACAGTAACTTCGATACTAATTATGACAGGTATCTGCAACTTCGTTACTAATCACGACAAGTAACTGTAATTTCGATACTAATTATGGCAGGTAACTGTAACGTAGTTACTAAGTATGACAAGTAACTGTAATTTCGATACAAATTATGGCAGGTAACTGTAACTTCGATACTAATTATGACAGGTAACAGTAACTTCGATACTGATTATGACAGGTAACAGTCACTTCGATACTAATTATGACAAGTAACTGTAACTTCGTTACTAATTATGACAAGTAACTGTAATTTCGATCCAATTTATGGCAGGTAACTGTAACTTAGATACTAATTTTGACAGGTAACTGTAACTTCGATACTAATTATGACAAATAACTGTAATTTCTATACAAATTATGACAGGTAACTGTAAATTCGTTAATAATTATGGCAAGTAACTGTAATTTCGATACAAATTATGGTAGGTAACAGTAACTTCGATACTAATTATGACAGGTAACTGTAACTTCTATATTAATTATGACAGGTAACTGTAAATATGTTAGTAATTATGACAAGTAACTGTAATTTCGATACATATGATGGCAGGTAATTGTAACTTCGATACTAATTATGACAGGTAACAGTAATTTCGATACTAATTATGACAGGTAACAGTAACTTCGATACTAATTATGACAGGTAACTGCAACTTCGTTACTAATCACGACAAGTAACTGTAATTTCGATACTAATTATGGCAGGTAACTGTAACGTAGTTACTAAGTATGACAAGTAACTGTAATTTCGATACAAATTATGGCAGGTAACTGTAACTTCGATACTAATTATGACAGGTAACAGTAACTTCGATGATAATTATGAGAAGTAACTGTAACTTCGATACTTATTATGGTAGGTAATTGTAATTTCGAAACTAATTATGACAATTAACTCTAACATCGTTACTATTTATGACAAGTAACTGTAATTTTGATAAAAAATTATGGCAGGTAACTGTAACTTCGATACTTATAATGACAGGTAACAGTAACTTCGATACTAATTATGACAGGTAACTGCTACTTCGTTACTAATTTGACAAGTAACTGTAATTTCGATACTAATTATGGCAGGTAACTGTAACTTCGTGACTAATAATGACATGTAACTGTAATTTCGATACAAATTATGTCAGGTAACTGTAATTTCGATACTTATTATGACAGGTAACAGTTACTTCGATACTAATTAAGACAAGTAACAGAAACTTCGATACTAATTTTGACAGGTAACTGTAACTTCGATACTAATTATGACAAGTAAATGTAATTTCGATAAAAATTATGACAGGTAACAGTAACTTCGATAATAATTATGAAAGGTAACAGTAACTCCGATACTAATTATGGCAAGTAACAGCAACTTCGATACTAATTATGACAGGTAAATGTAAATTCGATACTAATTATGACAATTAACTCTAACAACGTTACTAATTATGACAAGTAACTGTAATTTTGATTAAAAAATTTGGCAGGTAACTGTAACTTCGATAATAATAATGACAGGTAACAGTAACTTCGATACTAATTATGACAGGTAACTGCAACTTCGTTACTAATTAAGACAAGTAACTGTAATTTCGATACTAATTATGGCAGGTAACTGTAACTTAGTTACTAAGTATGACATGTAACTGTAATTTCGATACAAATTATGGCACGTAACTGTCATTTCGATACTTATTATGACAGGTAACAGTAACTTCGATACTAATTATGACAAGTAACAGTAACTTCGTAACTAATTATGACAAGTAACTGTAATTTCGATACAAATTATGGCAGGTAACTGTAACTTCGATACTAATTATGACAGGTAACAGTAACTTCAATACTAATTATGACAGAAACAGTAACTTCGATACTAATTATGACAGTTAACAGTAACTTCGATAATAATTATGGCAGGTTACTGTAACTTCGATACTAATTATGACAGTTAACAGTAACTTCGTTACTAATTATGACAAGTAACTGTAATTTCGATACAAATTATGGCAGGTAACTGTAACTACGATACTAATTATGACAGGTAACAGTAACTTCGATACTAATTATTACAAGTAACTGTAACTTCGATACTTATTATGGCAGGCAATTGTAATTTCGAAACTAATTATGACAGGTAACAGTAACTTCGATACTAATTATGACAAGTAACAGTAACTTCGATACTAATTATGACAAGTAAATGTAACTTCGATTCTAATTATGACAGGTAACTGTAACTTCGATACTAATTATGACAGGTAACTGTAACTTCTATATTAATTATGACAGGTAACTGTAAATTCGTTAGTTATTATGACAAGTAACTGTAATTTCGATACAAATGTTGGCAGGTAACTGTAACTTCGTTACTAATTATGACAAGTAACTGTAACTTCGATACTAATTATGGCAGGTAACTGTAACTTCGTTACTAATTATGACAAGTAACTGTAATTTCGATACAAATTATGGAAGGTAACTGTAACTTCGATACTAATTATGACAGGTTACAGTAACTTCGATACTAATTATGACAGGTAACAGTAACTTCGATACTAATTATGACAAGTAACTGTATCTTCGTTACCAATTATGACAAGTAACTGTAATTTCCATACAAATTATGGCAGGTAACTGTAACTTCGATACTAATTATGACAGGTTACAGTAACTTCGATACTAATTATGACAGGTAACAGTAACTTCGATACTAATTATGACAAGTAACTGTAACTTCGTTACCAATTATGACAAGTAACTCTAATTTCCATACAAATTATGGCAGGTAACTGTAACTTCGATACTAATTATGACAGGTAACTGTAACTTCTATATTAATTATGACAGGTAACTGTAAATTCGTTAGTTATTATGACAAGTAACTGTAATTTCGATACAAATGATGGCAGTTAACTGTAACATCGATGCTGATTATGACAGGTAACAGTAACTTCGATACTAATTATGACTGAATACAGTAACTTCGATACTAATTATGACAGGTAACTGTAACTTCGTTACTAATTATGACAAGTAACTGTAATTTCGATACGAATTATGGCAGGTAATTGTAATTTCGATACATATTATGACAGGTAACAGTACCTTCAATACTACTTATGACAAGTAACAGTAACTTCGATACTAATTATGACAAGTAACTGTAACTTCGATACTAATTATGACAGGTAACTGTAACTTCGTTACTAATTATGACAAGTAACTGTAATTTCGATACAAATTATGGCAGGTTACTGTAACTTCGATATAAATTATGACAGGTAACAGTAACTTCGATACTTATTATGAAAAGTAACAGTAACTTCGATACTAATTATGACAAGTAACTGTAACTTCGAAACTAATTATGACAGGTAACTGGAACATCGTTACTAATTATGACAAGTAACTGTAATTTCGATACAAATTATGGCAGGGAACTGTAACTTCGATATTAATTATGACATGTAGCAGTTAAATCGATACTAATTATGACAAGTAACTGTAACTTGGATACTAATTATGACAGGTAACTGTAAATTCGATACTAATTATGACAATTAACTCTAACATCGTTACTAATCATGACAAGTAACTGTAATTTTGATAAAAAATTATGGCAGGTAACTGTAAATTCGATACTAATAATGACAGGTAACAGTAACTTCGATACTAATTATGACAGGTAACTGCAACTTCGTTACTAATTATGACAAGTAACTGTAATTTCGATACTAAATATGGCAGGTAACTGTAACTTAGTTACTAATTATGACAAGTAACTGTAATTTCGATACAAATTATGGCAGGTAACTGTAATTTCGATACTTATTATGACAGGTAACAGTAACTTCGATACTAATTATGACAAGTAACTGTAACTTCGTAACTAATTATGACAAGTAACTGTAATTTCGATACAAATTATGGCAGGTAACTGTAATTTCGATACTAATTATATCAGGTAACAGTAACTTCGATACTAATTATGACAGGTAACAGAAACTTCGCTACTAATTATGACAGGTAACAGTAACTTCGATACTTATAATGACAAGTAATTGTAACTTCGATACTTATTATGGCAGGTAAATGTAACTTCGATACTAATTATGACAGGTAAAAGTAACTTCGATACTAATTATGACAGAAAACAGTAACTTCGATACTAATTATGACAGTTAACAGTAACTTCGTTAATAATTATGGCAGGTAACTGTAACTTCGATACTTATTATGAGAGTTAACTGTAACTTCGTTACTAAATATGACAAGTAACTGTAATTTCGATACAAATTATGGCAGGTAACTGTAACCTCGATACTAATTATGACAGGTAACAGTAACTTCGATACTTATAATGACAAGTAACTGTAACTTCGATACTTATTATGGCAGGTAATTGTAATTTCGAAACTAATTATGACAGGTAACAGTAACTTCGATACTAATTATGACAAGTAACAGTAACTTCAATACTAATTATGACAAGTAACTGTAACTTCGATACTAATTATGACAGGTAACTGTAACTTCGATACTAATTATGACAGTTAACTGTAACTTCGATACTAATTATGACAGGTAACGCTAACTTCGTTACTAATTATGACAAGTAACTGTAATTTCGATACAAATTATGGCAGGTAACTGTAATTTCGATACTAATTATATCAGGTAACAGTAACTTCGATACTAATTTTGACAGGTAACAGGAACTTCGCTACTAATTATGACAGGTAACAGTAACTTCGATACTTATAATGACAAGTAATTGTAACATCGATACTTATTATGGCAGGTAATTGTAATTTCGAAACTAATTATGACAGGTAACAATAACTTCGATACTAATTATGACAAGTAACAGTAACTTCGATACAAATTATGACAAGTAACTGTAACTTCGATACTAATTATGACAGGTTACCGTAACTTCGTTGTTAATTTGACAAGTAACTGTAATTTCGATACAAATTATGGCAGGTAACTATAACTTCGATACTAATTATATCAGGTATCACTAACTTCGACACTAATTATGACAGGTTACTTTAACTTCGTTACTAATTATGTCAAGTAACTGTAACTTCGATACTAATTATGAAAAGTAACTGTAACTACGATACTTATTATGACAGGTTACTGTAACTTCATTACTAATTATGACAAGAAACTGTAACTTCGATACTAATTATGACAGGTAACTGTAACTTCGATACTTGTTATGACAAGTAACTGTAACTTTGAAACTAATTATGACAAGAAACTGTAATTTCGATACTAATTATGACAGGTAACAGTAACATCGATATTAATTATGACAAGTAACAGTAAATTCGACACCAATTATGACAGGTAACTGTAACGTCGATACTAATTATGACAGGTAACTGTAACTTAAATACTAATTATGACAGCTAACTGTAACTTCGATACTAATTATGACAAGTAACTGTCACTACGTTACTAATTATGACCAGTAACTGTAATTTCGATACAAATTATGGCAGGTAACTGTAGCTTCGATACTAATTATGACAGGTAACTGTAACTTGGATACTAATTATCACAGGTAACAGTAACTTCGATACTAATTATGACAATTAACAGTAACTTCGATACTAATTATGACAAGTAAATCTAACTTCGATACTAATTATGACAGGTAACTGTAACTTCGTTACTAATTATGACAAGTAACTGTAATTTCGATACAAATTATGGCAGGTACTGTAACTTCGATACTAATTATGACAGGTAACAGTAACTTCGATACTAATTATGACAAGTAACTGTAACTTTGAAACTAATTATGACAAGTAACTGTAACTTCGATACTAATTATGACAGGTAACTGTAACTTCGATACTAATTATGACAAATAACTGTAATTTCTATACAAATTATGACAGGTAACTGTAACTTCGTTAATAATTATGGCGAGTAACTGTAATTTCGATACAAATTATGGCAGGTAACAGTAACTTCGATACTATTTATGACAGGTAACTGTAACTTCTATATTAATTATGACAGGTAACTGTAAATTCGTTAGTAATTATGACAAGTAACTGTAATTTCGATACAAATGATGGCAGGTAGCTGTAACTTCGATACTAATTATGACAGGAACAGTAATTTCGATACTAATTATGACAAGTAACAGTAACTTGGTTACTAATTATGACAAGTAACTGTAATTTCGATACAAATTATGGCAGGTAACTGTAACTTCGATACTGATTATGACAGGTAACAGTAACTTCGATACTAATTATGACAGAATACAGTAACTTCGATACTAATTATGACAGGTAACAGTAACTTCGATACTAATTATGACAGGTAACTGTAACTTCGATACTAATTATGACAAGTAACTGTAACTTCGTTACTAATTATGACCAGTAACTGTAATTTCGATACAAATTGTGGCAGGTAACTGTAAATTCGATACTAATTATGACAGGTAACAGTAACTTCGATGATAATTATGAGAAGTAACTGTAACTTCGATACTTATTATGGCAGGTAATTGTAATTTCGAAACTAATTATGACAATTTACTCTAACATCGTTACTAATTATGACAGGTAACTGTAACTTCGTTACTAATTATGACAAGTAACTGTAATTTCGATACAAATTATGGCAGGTACTGTAACTTCGATACTAATTATGACAGGTAACAGTAACTTCGATACTAATTATGACAAGTAACTGTAACTTTGAAACTAATTATGACAAGTAACAGTAACTTCGATACTAAATATGACAAGTAACTGTAACTTCGATACTAATTATGACAGGTAACTGTAACTTCGATACTAATTATGACAGGTAACAGTAACTTCGATACTAATTATGACAGGTAACTGTAACTTCGATACTAATTATGACAAGTAACTGTAACTTCGTTACTAATTATGACCAGTAACTGTAATTTCGATACAAATTGTGGCAGGTAACTGTAAATTCGATACTAATTATGACAGGTAACAGTAACTTCGATGATAATTATGAGAAGTAACTGTAACTTCGATACTTATTATGGCAGGTAATTGTAATTTCGAAACTAATTATGACAATTAACTCTAACATCGTTACTAATTATGACAGGTAACTGTAACTTCGTTACTAATTATGACAAGTAACTGTAATTTCGATACAAATTATGGCAGGTACTGTAACTTCGATACTAATTATGACAGGTAACAGTAACTTCGATACTAATTATTACAAGTAACTGTAACTTCGATACTTATTATGGCAGGCAATTGTAATTTCGAAACTAATTATGACAGGTAACAGTAATTTCGATACTTATTATGACAAGTAACTGTAACTTCGTTACTAATTATGACAAGTAACTGTAACTTCGATACTAATTATGGCAGGTAACTGTAACTTCGTTACTAATTATGACAAGTAACTGTAATTTCGATACAAATTATGGAAGGTAACTGTAACTTCGATACTAATTATGACAGGTTACAGTAACTTCGATACTAATTATGACAGGTAACAGTAACTTCGATACTAATTATGACAAGTAACTGTATCTTCGTTACCAATTATGACAAGTAACTGTAATTTCCATACAAATTATGGCAGGTAACTGTAACTTCGATACTAATTATGACAGGTTACAGTAACTTCGATACTAATTATGACAGGTAACAGTAACTTCGATACTAATTATGACAAGTAACTGTAACTTCGTTACCAATTATGACAAGTAACTCTAATTTCCATACAAATTATGGCAGGTAACTGTAACTTCGATACTAATTATGACAGGTAACTGTAACTTCTATATTAATTATGACAGGTAACTGTAAATTCGTTAGTTATTATGACAAGTAACTGTAATTTCGATACAAATGATGGCAGGTAACTGTAACATCGATGCTGATTATGACAGGTAACAGTAACTTCGATACTAATTATGACTGAATACAGTAACTTCGATACTAATTATGACAGGTAACTGTAACTTCGTTACTAATTATGACAAGTAACTGTAATTTCGATACGAATTATGGCAGGTAATTGTAATTTCGATACATATTATGACAGGTAACAGTACCTTCAATACTACTTATGACAAGTAACAGTAACTTCGATACTAATTATGACAAGTAACTGTAACTTCGATACTAATTATGACAGGTAACTGTAACTTCGTTACTAATTATGACAAGTAACTGTAATTTCGATACAAATTATGGCAGGTTACTGTAACTTCGATATAAATTATGACAGGTAACAGTAACTTCGATACTTATTATGAAAAGTAACAGTAACTTCGATACTAATTATGACAAGTAACTGTAACTTCGAAACTAATTATGACAGGTAACTGGAACATCGTTACTAATTATGACAAGTAACTGTAATTTCGATACAAATTATGGCAGGGAACTGTAACTTCGATATTAATTATGACATGTAGCAGTTAAATCGATACTAATTATGACAAGTAACTGTAACTTGGATACTAATTATGACAGGTAACTGTAAATTCGATACTAATTATGACAATTAACTCTAACATCGTTACTAATCATGACAAGTAACTGTAATTTTGATAAAAAATTATGGCAGGTTAATGTAACTTCGATACTAATAATGACAGGTAACAGTAACTTCGATACTAATTATGACAGGTAACTGCAACTTCGTTACTAATTATGACAAGTAACTGTAATTTCGATACTAAATATGGCAGGTAACTGTAACTTAGTTACTAATTATGACAAGTAACTGTAATTTCGATACAAATTATGGCAGGTAACTGTAATTTCGATACTTATTATGACAGGTAACAGTAACTTCGATACTAATTATGACAAGTAACTGTAACTTCGTAACTAATTATGACAAGTAACTGTAATTTCGATACAAATTATGGCAGGTAACTGTAATTTCGATACTAATTATATCAGGTAACAGTAACTTCGATACTAATTATGACAGGTAACAGACACTTCGCTACTAATTATGACAGGTAACAGTAACTTCGATACTTATAATGACAAGTAATTGTAACTTCGATACTTATTATGGCAGGTAAATGTAACTTCGATACTAATTATGACAGGTAAAAGTAACTTCGATACTAATTATGACAGAAAACAGTAACTTCGATACTAATTATGACAGTTAACAGTAACTTCGTTAATAATTATGGCAGGTAACTGTAACTTCGATACTTATTATGAGAGTTAACTGTAACTTCGTTACTAAATATGACAAGTAACTGTAATTTCGATACAAATTATGGCAGGTAACTGTAACCTCGATACTAATTATGACAGGTAACAGTAACTTCGATACTTATAATGACAAGTAACTGTAACTTCGATACTTATTATGGCAGGTAATTGTAATTTCGAAACTAATTATGACAGGTAACAGTAACTTCGATACTAATTATGACAAGTAACAGTAACTTCGATACTAATTATGACAAGTAACTGTAACTTCGATACTAATTATGACAGGTAACTGTAACTTCGATACTAATTATGACAGTTAACTGTAACTTCGATACTAATTATGACAGGTAACGCTAACTTCGTTACTAATTATGACAAGTAACTGTAATTTCGATACAAATTATGGCAGGTAACTGTAATTTCGATACTAATTATATCAGGTAACAGTAACTTCGATACTAATTTTGACAGGTAACAGGAACTTCGCTACTAATTATGACAGGTAACAGTAACTTCGATACTTATAATGACAAGTAATTGTAACATCGATACTTATTATGGCAGGTAATTGTAATTTCGAAACTAATTATGACAGGTAACAATAACTTCGATACTAATTATGACAAGTAACAGTAACTTCGATACAAATTATGACAAGTAACTGTAACTTCGATACTAATTATGACAGGTTACCGTAACTTCGTTGTTAATTTGACAAGTAACTGTAATTTCGATACAAATTATGGCAGGTAACTATAACTTCGATACTAATTATATCAGGTATCACTAACTTCGACACTAATTATGACAGGTTACTTTAACTTCGTTACTAATTATGTCAAGTAACTGTAACTTCGATACTAATTATGAAAAGTAACTGTAACTACGATACTTATTATGACAGGTTACTGTAACTTCATTACTAATTATGACAAGAAACTGTAACTTCGATACTAATTATGACAGGTAACTGTAACTTCGATACTTGTTATGACAAGTAACTGTAACTTTGAAACTAATTATGACAAGAAACTGTAATTTCGATACTAATTATGACAGGTAACAGTAACATCGATATTAAATATGACAAGTAACAGTAAATTCGACACCAATTATGACAGGTAACTGTAACGTCGATACTAATTATGACAGGTAACTGTAACTTAAATACTAATTATGACAGCTAACTGTAACTTCGATACTAATTATGACAAGTAACTGTCACTACGTTACTAATTATGACCAGTAACTGTAATTTCGATACAAATTATGGCAGGTAACTGTAGCTTCGATACTAATTATGACAGGTAACTGTAACTTGGATACTAATTATCACAGGTAACAGTAACTTCGATACTAATTATGACAATTAACAGTAACTTCGATACTAATTATGACAAGTAAATCTAACTTCGATACTAATTATGACAGGTAACTGTAACTTCGTTACTAATTATGACAAGTAACTGTAATTTCGATACAAATTATGGCAGGTACTGTAACTTCGATACTAATTATGACAGGTAACAGTAACTTCGATACTAATTATGACAAGTAACTGTAACTTTGAAACTAATTATGACAAGTAACTGTAACTTCGATACTAATTATGACAGGTAACTGTAACTTCGATACTAATTATGACAAATAACTGTAATTTCTATACAAATTATGACAGGTAACTGTAACTTCGTTAATAATTATGGCGAGTAACTGTAATTTCGATACAAATTATGGCAGGTAACAGTAACTTCGATACTATTTATGACAGGTAACTGTAACTTCTATATTAATTATGACAGGTAACTGTAAATTCGTTAGTAATGATGACAAGTAACTGTAATTTCGATACAAATGATGGCAGGTAGCTGTAACTTCGATACTAATTATGACAGGAACAGTAATTTCGATACTAATTATGACAAGTAACAGTAACTTGGTTACTAATTATGACAAGTAACTGTAATTTCGATACAAATTATGGCAGGTAACTGTAACTTCGATACTGATTATGACAGGTAACAGTAACTTCGATACTAATTATGACAGAATACAGTAACTTCGATACTAATTATGACAGGTAACAGTAACTTCGATACTAATTATGACAGGTAACTGTAACTTCGATACTAATTATGACAAGTAACTGTAACTTCGTTACTAATTATGACCAGTAACTGTAATTTCGATACAAATTGTGGCAGGTAACTGTAAATTCGATACTAATTATGACAGGTAACAGTAACTTCGATGATAATTATGAGAAGTAACTGTAACTTCGATACTTATTATGGCAGGTAATTGTAATTTCGAAACTAATTATGACAATTAACTCTAACATCGTTACTAATTATGACAGGTAACTGTAACTTCGTTACTAATTATGACAAGTAACTGTAATTTCGATACAAATTATGGCAGGTACTGTAACTTCGATACTAATTATGACAGGTAACAGTAACTTCGATACTAATTATGACAAGTAACTGTAACTTTGAAACTAATTATGACAAGTAACAGTTACTTCGATACTAATTATGACAAGTAACTGTAACTTCGATACTAATTATGACAGGTAACTGTAACTTCGATACTAATTATGACAGGTAACAGTAACTTCGATACTAATTATGACAGGTAACTGTAACTTCGATACTAATTATGACAAGTAACTGTAACTTCGTTACTAATTATGACCAGTAACTGTAATTTCGATACAAATTGTGGCAGGTAACTGTAAATTCGATACTAATTATGACAGGTAACAGTAACTTCGATGATAATTATGAGAAGTAACTGTAACTTCGATACTTATTATGGCAGGTAATTGTAATTTCGAAACTAATTATGACAATTAACTCTAACATCGTTACTAATTATGACAGGTAACTGTAACTTCGTTACTAATTATGACAAGTAACTGTAATTTCGATACAAATTATGGCAGGTACTGTAACTTCGATACTAATTATGACAGGTAACAGTAACTTCGATACTAATTATGACAAGTAACTGTAAATTTGAAACTAATTATGACAAGTAACAGTAACTTCGATACTAATTATGACAAGTAACTGTAACTTCGATACTAATTATGACAGGTAACTGTAACTTCGATACTAATTATGACAGGTAACTGTAACTTCGATACTAATTATGACAGTTAACGCTAACATCGTTACTAATTATGACAAGTAACTGTAATTTCGATACAAATTATGGCAGGTAACTGTAATTTCGATACTAATTATATCAGGTAACAGTAACTTCGATACTAATTTTGACAGGTAGCAGGAACTTCGCTACTAATTATGACAGGTAACAGTAACTTCGATACTAATTATGACAGGTAACTGTAACTTCGATACTAATTATGAAAAGTAACTGTAACTACGATACTTATTATGACAGGTTACTGTAACTTCATTACTAATTATGACAAGAAACTGTAACTTCGATACTAATTATGACAGGTAACTGTAACTTCGATACTTGTTATGACAAGTAACTGTAACTTTGAAACTAATTATGACAAGAAACTGTAATTTCGATACTAATTATGACAGGTAACAGTAACATCGATATTAATTATGACAAGTAATAGTAAATTCGACACCAATTATGACAGGTAACTGTAACGTCGATACTAATTATGACAGGTAACTGTAACTTAAATACTAATTATGACAGCTAACTGTAACTTCGATACTAATTATGACAAGTAACTGTCACTACGTTACTAATTATGACCAGTAACTGTAATTTCGATACAAATTATGGCAGGTAACTGTAGCTTCGATACTAATTATGACAGGTAACTGTAACTTGGATACTAATTATCACAGGTAACAGTAACTTCGATACTAATTATGACAATTAACAGTAACTTCGATACTAATTATGACAAGTAAATCTAACTTCGATACTAATTATGACAGGTAACTGTAACTTCGTTACTAATTATGACAAGTAACTGTAATTTCGATACAAATTATGGCAGGTACTGTAACTTCGATACTAATTATGACAGGTAACAGTAACTTCGATACTAATTATGACAAGTAACTGTAACTTTGAAACTAATTATGACAAGTAACTGTAACTTCGATACTAATTATGACAGGTAACTGTAACTTCGATACTAATTATGACAAATTACTGTAATTTCTATACAAATTATGACAGGTAACTGTAACTTCGTTAATAATTATGGCGAGTAACTGTAATTTCGATACAAATTATGGCAGGTAACAGTAACTTCGATACTATTTATGACAGGTAACTGTAACTTCTATATTAATTATGACAGGTAACTGTAAATTCGTTAGTAATTATGACAAGTAACTGTAATTTCGATACAAATGATGGCAGGTAGCTGTAACTTCGATACTAATTATGACAGGAACAGTAATTTCGATACTAATTATGACAAGTAACAGTAACTTGGTTACTAATTATGACAAGTAACTGTAATTTCGATACAAATTATGGCAGGTAACTGTAACTTCGATACTGATTATGACAGGTAACAGTAACTTCGATACTAATTATGACAGAATACAGTAACTTCGATACTAATTAAGACAGGTAACAGTAACTTCGATACTAATTATGACAAGTAACTGTAACTTCGTTACTAATTATGACGAGTAACTGTAATTTCGATACAAATTGTGGCAGGTAACTGTAAATTCGATACTAATTATGACAGGTAACAGTAACTTCGATGATAATTATGAGAAGTAACTGTAACTTCGATACTTATTATGACAGGTAACTGTAACTTCGATACTAATTATGACAAGTAACTGTAACTTCGTTACTAATTATGACAAGTAACTGTAATTTCGATACAAATGATGGCAGGTAGCTGTAACTTCGATACTAATTATGACAGGAACAGTAATTTCGATACTAATTATGACAAGTAACAGTAACTTGGTTACTAATTATGACAAGTAACTGTAATTTCGATACAAATTATGGCAGGTAACTGTAACTTCGATACTGATTATGACAGGTAACAGTAACTTCGATACTAATTATGACAGAATACAGTAACTTCGATACTAATTATGACAGGTAACAGTAACTTCGATACTAATTATGACAGGTAACAGTAACTTCGATACTAATTATGACAAGTAACTGTCACTACGTTACTAATTATGACCAGTAACTGTAATTTCGATACAAATTATGGCAGGTAACTGTAGCTTCGATACTAATTATGACAGGTAACTGTAACTTGGATACTAATTATCACAGGTAACAGTAACTTCGATACTAATTATGACAATTAACAGTAACTTCGATACTAATTATGACAAGTAAATCTAACTTCGAAACTAATTATGACAATTAACTCTAACATCGTTACTAATTATGACAAGTAACTGTAATTTCGATACAAATTATGGAAGGTAACTGTAATTTCGATACTTATTATGACAGGTAACAGTTTCTTCGATACTAATTAAGACAAGTAACAGTAACTTCGATACTAATTTTGACAGGTAACTGTAACTTCGATACTAATTATGACAAGTAAATGTAATTTCGATAAAAATTATGACAGGTAACAGTAACTTCGATAATAATTATGAAAGGTAACAGTAACTCCGATACTAATTATGGCAAGTAACAGCAACTTCGATACTAATTATGACAGGTAAATGTAAATTCGATACTAATTATGACAATTAACTCTAACAACGTTACTAATTATGACAAGTAACTGTAATTTTGATTAAAAAATTTGGCAGGTGACTGTAACTTCGATAATAATAATGACAGGTAACAGTAACTTCGATACTAATTATGACAGGTAACTGCAACTTCGTTACTAATTAAGACAAGTAACTGTAATTTCGATACTAATTATGGCAGGTAATTGTAACTTAGTTACTAAGTATGACATGTAACTGTAATTTCGATACAAATTATGGCACGTAACTGTAATTTCGATACTTATTATGACAGGTAACAGTAACTTCGATACTAATTATGACAAGTAACAGTAACTTCGTAACTAATTATGACAAGTAACTGTAATTTCGATACAAATTATGGCAGGTAACTGTAACTTCGATACTAATTATGACAGGTAACAGTAACTTCAATACTAATTATGACAGAAAACAGTAACTTCGATACTAATTATGACAGTTAACAGTAACTTCGATAATAATTATGGCAGGTTACTGTAACTTCGATACTAATTATGACAGTTAACTGTAACTTCGTTACTAATTATGACAAGTAACTGTAATTTCGATACAAATTATGGCAGGTAACTGTAACTACGATACTAATTATGACAGGTAACAGTAACTTCGATACTAATTATTACAAGTAACTGTAACTTCGATACTTATTATGGCAGGCAATTGTAATTTCGAAACTAATTATGACAGGTAACAGTTACTTCGATACTAATTATGACAAGTAACAGTAACTTCGATACTAATTATGACAAGTAACTGTAACTTCGATTCTAATTATGACAGGTAACTGTAACTTCGATACTAATTATGACAGGTAACTGTAACTTCTGTATTAATTATGACAGGTAACTGTAAATTCGTTAGTTATTATGACAAGTAACTGTAATTTCGATACAAATGTTGGCAGGTAACTGTAACTTCGATACTAATTATGACAGGTAACAGTAATTTCGATACTTATTATGACAAGTAACTGTAACTTCGTTACTAATTATGACAAGTAACTGTAACTTCGATACTAATTATGGCAGGTAACTGTAACTTCGTTACTAATTATGACAAGTAACTGTAATTTCGATACAAATTATGGAAGGTAACTGTAACTTCGATACTAATTATGACAGGTTACAGTAACTTCGATACTAATTATGACAGGTAACAGTAACTTCGATACTAATTATGACAAGTAACTGTAACTTCGTTACCAATTATGACAAGTAACTGTAATTTCCATACAAATTATGGCAGGTAACTGTAACTTCGATACTAATTATGACAGGTTACAGTAACTTCGATACTAATTATGACAGGTAACAGTAACTTCGATACTAATTATGACAAGTAACTGTAACTTCGTTACCAATTATGACAAGTAACCCTAATTTCCATACAAATTATGGCAGGTAACTGTAACTTCGATACTAATTATGACAGGTAACTGTAACTTCTATATTAATTATGACAGGTAACTGTAAATTCGTTAGTTATTATGACAAGTAACTGTAATTTCGATACAAATGATGGCAGGTAACTGTAACATCGATGCTGATTATGACAGGTAACAGTAACTTCGATACTAATTATGACTGAATACAGTAACTTCGATACTAATTATGACAGGTAACTGTAACTTCGATAATAATTTTGGCAGGTATTTGTAACTTCGATACTAATTATGACAGGTAACATTAACTTCGATACTAACTATGACAAGTAACTGTAACTTCGATACTAATTATGACAGGTAACTGTAACTTCGTTACTAATTATGACAAGTAACTGTAGTTTCGATACAATTTATGGCAGGTTACTGTAAATTCGATACTAATTATGACAGGTAACAGTAACTTCCATACTAATTATGACAAGTAACAGTAACTTCGATACTAATTATGACAAGTAACTGTAACTCCAAAACTAATTATGACAGGTACCTGTAACATCGTTACTAATTATGACAAGTAGCTGTAATTTGGATACAAATTATGGCAGGGAACTATAACTACGATACTAATTATGACAGGTAACAGTAACTTCAATACTAATTATGACAAGTAACTGTAACTTCGATATTAATTACCACAAGTAACTGTAACTTCGATACTAATTATGACAATTAACTCTAACATCGTTACTAATTATGACATGTAACTGTAATTTTGATAAAAAATTATGGCAGGTAACTGTAACTTCGATACTTATAATGACAGGTAACAGTAACTTCGATACTAATTATGACAGGTAACTGCTACTTCGTTACTAATTTGACAAGTAACTGTAATTTCGATACTAATTATGGCAGGTAACTGTAACTTCGTGACTAATTATGACAGGTAACTGTAACTTCGATACTAATTTTGACAAGTAAA
The DNA here is from genome assembly GCA_946902985.2 of Meconema thalassinum. Lineage (NCBI taxonomy): Eukaryota > Metazoa > Arthropoda > Insecta > Orthoptera > Tettigoniidae > Meconema > Meconema thalassinum. The sequence goes on from OX336388.2 coordinate 1,657,963,296, forward strand.
TGTAATTTCGATAAAAATGATGACAGGTAACAGTAACTTCGATAATAATTATGACTGGGAACAGTTACTTCGATACTAATTATGACAAGTAACAGTAACTTCGATACTAATTTTGACAGGTAACTGTAACTTCGATACTAATTTTGACAAGTAAATGTAATTTCGATAAAAATGATGACAGGTAACAGTAACTTCGATAATATTTATGACAAGTAACTGGAACTTCGTTACTAATTATGACAAGTAACTGTAATTTCGATACAAATTATGACAGGTAACAGTAACTTCGATAATAATTATGACAAGTAACTGTAATTTCTATACAAATTATCTCAAGTAACTGTAATTTCGATACTTATTATGAAAGGTAACAGTAACTCCGATACTAATTATGACAAGTAACAGCAACTTCGATACTAATTATGACAGGTAAATGTAAATTCGATACTAATTATGACAATTAACTCTAACAACGTTACTAATTATGACAAGTAACTGTAATTTTGATAAAAAAATTTGGCAGGTAACTGTAACTTCGATAATAATAATGACAGGTAACAGTAACTTCGATACTAATTATGACAGGTAACTGCAACTTCGTTACTAATTAAGACAAGTTACTGTAATTTCGATACTAATTATGGCAGGTAACTGTAACTTAGTTACTAAGTATGACATGTAACTGTAATTTCGATACAAATTATGGCACGTAACTGTAATTTCGATACTTATTATGACAGGTAACAGTAACTTCGATACTAATTATGACAAGTAACAGTAACTTCGTAACTAATTATGACAAGTAACTGTAATTTCGATACAAATTATGGCAGGTAACTGTAACTTCGATACTAATTATGACAGGTAACAGTAACTTCAATACTAATTATGACAGAAAACAGTAACTTCGATACTAATTATGACAGTTAACAGTAACTTCGATAATAATTATGGCAGGTAACTGTAACTACGATACTAATTATGACAGGTAACAGTAACTTCGATACTAATTATGACAAGTAACTGTAACTTCGATACTTATTATGGCAGGCAATTGTAATTTCGAATCTAATTATGACAGGTAACAGTAACTTCGATACTAATTATGACAAGTAACAGTAACTTCGATACTAATTATGACAAGTAACTGTAATTTCGATACAAATTATGGCAGGTAACTGTAACTTCGATACTAATTATATCAGGTATCAGTAACTTCGACACTAATTATGACATGTTACTGTAACTTCGTTACTAATTATGTCAAGTAACTGTAACTTCGATACTAATTATGAAAAGTAACTTTAACTTCGATACTTATTATGACAGGTTACTGTAACTTCATTACTAATTATGACTAGAAACTGTAACTTCGATACTAATTATGACAGGTAACTGTAACTTCGATACTAATTATGACAAGTAACTGTAACTTTGAAACTAATTATGACAGGTAACTGTAACTTCGTTACTAATTATTACAAGTAACTGTAATTTCGATACGAATTATGGCAGGTAATTGTAATTTCGATAATAATTATGACAAGTAACTGTAATTTCGATACAAATTTTGGCAGGTAACTGTAATTTCGATACTAATTAAGACAAGTAACTGTAATTTCGATACAAATTATGGCAGGTAACTGTAAATTCGATACTAATTATATCAGGTATCAGTAACTTCGACACTAATTATGACATGTTACTGTTACTTCGTTACTAATTATGTAAAGTAACTGTAACTTCGTTACTAATTATGACCAGTAACTCTAATTTCGATACAAATTTTGGCAGGTAAATGTAACTTCGATACTAGTTATGACAGGTAACTGTAACTTGGATACTAATTATGACAGGTAACTGTAATTTCGATACTAATTATGACAGGTAACAGTAACATCGATACTAATTATGACAATTAACAGTGACTTCGATACTAATTATGGCAAGTAACTCTAACTTCGATACTAATTATGACAGGTAACTGTAACTTCGTTACTAATTACGACAAGTAACTGTAATTTCGATACAAATTATGGCAGGTAACTGTAACTTCGATGCTGATTATGACAGGTAACAGTAACTTCGATACTAAATATGACAAGTAACTGTAACTTTGAAACTAATTATGACAAGTAACTGTAACTTCGATACTAATTATGACAGGTAACTGTAACTTCGATACTAATTATGACAAATAACTGTAATTTCTATACAAATTATGACAGGTAACTGTAACTTCGTTAATAATTATGGCATGTAACTGTAATTTCGATACAAATTATGGCAGGTAACAGTAACTTCGATACTATTTATGACAGGTAACTGTAACTTCTATATTAATTATGACAGGTAACAGTAAAATCGATACTAATTATGACAAGTAACTGTAACTTGGATACTAATTATGACAGGTAACTGTAAATTCGATACTAATTATGACAATTAACTCTAACATCGTTACTAATCATGACAAGTAACTGTAATTTTGATAAAAAAAATTATGGCAGGTAACTGTAACTTCGATACTAATAATGACAGGTAACAGTAACTTCGATACTAATTATGACAGGTAACTGCAGCTTCGTTACTAATTATGACAAGTAACTGTAATTTCGATACTAAATATGGCAGGTAACTGTAACTTAGTTACTAATTATGACAAGTAACTGTAATTTCGATACAAATTATGGCAGGTAACTGTAATTTCGATACTTATTATGACAGGTAACAGTAACTTCGATACTAATTATGACAAGTAACTGTAACTTCGTAACTAATTATGACAAGTAACTGTAATTTCGATACAAATTATGGCAGGTAAATGTAACTTCGATACTAATTATGACAGGTAAAAGTAACTTCGATACTAATTATGACAGAAAACAGTAACTTCGATACTAATTATGACAGTTAACAGTAACTTCGATAATAATTATGGCAGGTAACTGTAACTTCGATACTTATTATGAGAGTTAACTGTAACTTCGTTACTAAATATGACAAGTAACTGTAATTTCGATACAAATTATGGCAGGTAACTGTAACTTCGATACTAATTATGACAGGTAACAGTAACTTCGATACTTATAATGACAAGTAACTGTAACTTCGATACTTATTATGGCAGGTAATTGTAATTTCGAAACTAATTATGACAGGTAACAGTAACTTCGATACTAATTATGACAAGTAACAGTAACTTCGATACTAATTATGACAAGTAACTGTAACTTCGATACTAATTATGACAGGTAACTGTAACTTCGATACTAATTATGACAGGTAACGCTAACTTCGTTACTAATTATGACAAGTAACTGTAATTTCGATACAAATTATGGCAGGTAACTGTAATTTCGATACTAATTATATCAGGTAACAGTAACTTCGATACTAATTATGACAGGTAACAGAAACTTCGCTACTAATTATGACAGGTAACAGTAACTTCGATACTTATAATGACAAGTAATTGTAACTTCGATACTTATTATGGCAGGTAATTGTAATTTCGAAACTAATTATGACAGGTAACAGTAACTTCGATACTAATTATGACAAGTAACAGTAACTTCGATACTAATTATGACAAGTAACTGTAACTTCGATACTAATTATGACAGGTTACCGTAACTTCGTTGTTAATTTGATAAGTAACTGTAATTTCGATACAAATTATGGCAGGTAACTATAACTTCGATACTAATTATATCAGGTATCACTAACTTCGACACTAATTATGACAGGTTACTTTAACTTCGTTACTAATTATGTCAAGTAACTGTAACTTCGATACTAATTATGAAAAGTAACTGTAACTACGATACTTATTATGACAGGTTACTGTAACTTCATTACTAATTATGACAAGAAACTGTAACTTCGATACTAATTATGACAGGTAACTGTAACTTCGATACTTATTATGACAAGTAACTGTAACTTTGAAACTAATTATGACAAGAAACTGTAATTTCGATACTAATTATGACAGGTAACAGTAACATCGATATTAATTATGACAAGTAACAGTAAATTCGACACCAATTATGACAGGTAACTGTAACGTCGATACTAATTATGACAGGTAACTGTAACTTAAATACTAATTATGACAGCTAACTGTAACTTCGATACTAATTATGACAAGTAACTGTCACTTCGTTACTAATTATGACCAGTAACTGTAATTTCGATACAAATTATGGCAGGTAACTGTAGCTTCGATACTAATTATGACAGGTAACTGTAACTTGGATACTAATTATCACAGGTAACAGTAACTTCGATACTAATTATGACAATTAACAGTAACTTCGATACTAATTATGACAAGTAAATCTAACTTCGATACTAATTATGACAGGTAACTGTAACTTCGTTACTAATTATGACAAGTAACTGTAATTTCGATACAAATTATGGCAGGTACTGTAACTTCGATACTAATTATGACAGGTAACGGTAACTTCGATACTAATTATGACAAGTAACTGTAACTTTGAAACTAATTATGACAAGTAACTGTAACTTCGATACTAATTATGACAGGTAACTGTAACTTCGATACTAATTATGACAAATAACTGTAATTTCTATACAAATTATGACAGGTAACTGTAACTTCGTTAATAATTATGGCGAGTAACTGTAATTTCGATACAAATTATGGCAGGTAACATCAACTTCGATACTATTTATGACAGGTAACTGTAACTTCTATATTAATTATGACAGGTAACTGTAAATTCGTTAGTAATTATGACAAGTAACTGTAATTTCGATACAAATGATGGCAGGTAACTGTAACTTCGATACTGATTATGACAGGTAACAGTAACTTCGATACTAATTATGACAGAATACAGTAACTTCGATACTAATTATGACAAGTAACTGTAACTTCGTTACTAATTATGACAAGTAACTGTAATTTCGATCCAAATTATGGCAGGTAACTGTAACTTCGATACTAATCTTGACAGGTAACTGTAACGTCGATACTAATTATGACAGGTAACTGTAACTTAAATACTAATTATGACAGCTAACTGTAACTTCGATACTAATTATGACAGGAACAGTAATTTCGATACTAATTATGACAAGTAACAGTAACTTGGTTACTAATTATGACAAGTAACTGTAATTTCGATACAAATTATGGCAGGTAACTGTAACTTCGATACTGATTATGACAGGTAACAGTAACTTCGATACTAATTATGACAGAATACAGTAACTTCGATACTAATTATGACAGGTAACAGTAACTTCGATAATAATTATGGCAGGTAACTGTAACTTCGATACTAATTATGACAGGTAACTGTAACTTCGATACTAATTATGACAAGTAACTGTAACTTCGTTACTAATTATGACCAGTAACTGTAATTTCGATACAAATTGTGGCAGGTAACTGTAACTTCGTTACTAATTATGACAAGTAACAGTAACTTCGTTTCTAATTATGACAAGTAACAGTAACATCGATACTAATTATGACAGGTAACTGTAACTTGGATACTAATTATGACAGGTAACTGAAACTTCGAGACTAATTATGACAAGTAACTGTAATTTCGATAAAAATTATGACAGGCAACAGTAACTTCGATAATAATTATGACAAGTAACTGGAGCTTCGTTACTAATTATGACAAGTAACTGTAATTTCGATACAAATTATGACAGATAGCAGTAACTTCGATAATAATTATGACAAGTAACTGTAATTTCGATACAAATTATGGCACGTAACTGTAATTTCGATACTAATTATGACAGGTAACAGTAACTTCGATACTAATTATGACAAGTAACAGTAACTTCGATACTAATTATGACAAGTAACTGTAACTTCGATACTAATTTTGACAGTAACTGTAACTTCGTTACTAATTATGACAAGTAACTGTAATTTCGATACAAATTATGGCAGTTAACTGTAACTTCGATACTAATTATGATAGGTAACAGTAACTTCGATACTGATTATGACAGGTAACAGTCACTTCGATACTAATTATGACAAGTAACTGTAACTTCGTTACTAATTATGACAAGTAACTGTAATTTCGATCCAAATTATGGCAGGTAACTGTAACTTCGATACTAATCTTGACAGGTAACTGTAACTTCGATACTAATAATGACAAATAACTGTAATTTCTATACAAATTATGACAGGTAACTGTAAATTCGTTAATAATTATGGCAAGTAACTGTAATTTCGATACAAATTATGGTAGGTAACAGTAACTTCGAAACTAATTAAGACAGGTAACTGTAACTTCTATATTAATTATGACAGGTAACTGTAAATATGTTAGTAATTATGACAAGTAACTGTAATTTCGATACATATGATGGCAGGTAATTGTAACTTCGATACTAATTATGACAGGTAACAGTAATTTCGATACTAATTATGACAGGTAACAGTAACTTCGATACTAATTATGACAGGTAACTGCAACTTCGTTACTAATCACGACAAGTAACTGTAATTTCGATACTAATTATGGCAGGTAACTGTAACGTAGTTACTAAGTATGACAAGTAACTGTAATTTCGATACAAATTATGGCAGGTAACTGTAATTTCGATACTTATTATGACAGGTAACAGTAACTTCGATACTAATTATGACAGAAAACAGTAACTTCGATACTCTTTATGACAGTTAACAGTAACTTCGATAATAATTATGGCAGGTAACTGTAACTTCGAAACTAATTATGACAGTTAACTGGAACTAAGTTACTAATTATGAAAAGTAACTGTAATTTCGATACAAATTATGGCAGGTAACTGTAACTTCGATACTAATTATGACAGGTAACAGTAACTTCGATGATAATTATGAGAAGTAACTGTAACTTCGATACTTATTATGGCAGGTAATTGTAATTTCGAAACTAATTATGACAATTAACTCTAACATCGTTACTAATTATGACAAGTAACTGTAATTTTGATAAAAAATTATGGCAGGTAACTGTAACTTCGATACTTATAATGACAGGTAACAGTAACTTCGATACTAATTATGACAGGTAACTGCTACTTCGTTACTAATTTGACAAGTAACTGTAATTTCGATACTAATTATGGCAGGTAACTGTAACTTCGTGACTAATAATGACATGTAACTGTAATTTCGATACAAATTATGTCAGGTAACTGTAATTTCGATACTTATTATGACAGGTAACAGTTACTTCGATACTAATTAAGACAAGTTACAGTAACTTCGATACTAATTTTGACAGGTAACTGTAACTTCGATACTAATTATGACAAGTAAATGTAATTTCGATAATAATTATGACAGGTAACAGTAACTTCGATAATAATTATGAAAGGTAACAGTAACTCCGATACTAATTATGGCAAGTAACAGCAACTTCGATACTAATTATGACAGGTAAATGTAAATTCGATACTAATTATGACAATTAACTCTAACAACGTTACTGATTATGACAAGTAACTGTAATTTTGATTAAAAAATTTGGCAGGTAACTGTAACTTCGATAATAATAATGACAGGTAACAGTAACTTCGATACTAATTATGACAGGTAACTGCAACTTCGTTACTAATTAAGACAAGTAACTGTAATTTCGATACTAATTATGGCAGGTAACTGTAACTTAGTTACTAATTATGACATGTAACGGTAATTTCGATACAAATTATGGCACGTAACTGTAATTTCGATACTTATTATGACAGGTAACAGTAACTTCAATACTAATTATGACATGTAACAGTAACTTCGTAACTAATTATGACAAGTAACTGTAATTTCGATACAAATTATGGCAGGTAACTGTAACTTCGATACTAATTATGACAGGTAACAGTAACTTCAATACTAATTATGACAGAAAACAGTAACTTCGATACTAATTATGACAGTTAACAGTAACTTCGATAATAATTATGGCAGGTTACTGTAACTTCGATACTAATTATGACAGTTAACTGTAACTTCGTTACTAATTATGACAAGTAACTGTAATTTCGATACAAATTATGGCAGGTAACTGTAACTACGATACTAATTATGACAGGTAACAGTAACTTCGATACTAATTATTACAAGTAACTGTAACTTCGATACTTATTATGGCAGGCAATTGTAATTTCGAAACTAATTATGACAGGTAACAGTAACTTCGATACTAATTATGACAAGTAACAGTAACTTCGATACTAATTATGACAAGTAACTGTAACTTCGATTCTAATTATGACAGGTAACTGTAACTTCGATACTAATTATGAGAGGTAACTGTAACATCGATACTTATTATGACAGGTAACTGTAACTTCGTTACTAATTATGACAAGTAACTGTAATTTCGATACAAATTATGGCAGGTAACTGTAACTTCGATACTAATTATATCAGGTATCAGTAATTTCGTTACTAATTATGACAAGTAACTGTATTTTCGATACAAATTATGGCAGGTAACTGTAACTTCGATACTAATTATATCAGGTATCAGTAACTTCGACACTAATTATGACATGTTACTGTAACTTCGTTACTAATTATGACAAGTAACAATAACTTCGATACTAATTATGACAAGTAACTGTAACTTCGATTCTAATTATGACAGGTAACTGTAACTTCGATACTAATTATGAGAGGTAACTGTAACATCGATACTTATTATGACAGGTAACTGTAATTTCGATACGAATTATGGCAGGTAATTGTAATTTCGATAATAATTATGACAAGTAACTGTAATATCGAAACACATTATGGCAGGTAACTGTAACTTCGATAATAATTATATCAGGTATCAGTAACTTCGACACTAATTATGACATGTTACTGTAACTTCGTTACTAATTATGACAAGTAACTGTAATTTCGATACAAATTATGGCAGGTAACTGTAACTTCGATACTAATTATATCAGGTATCAGTAACTTCGACACTAATTATGACATGTTACTGTAACTTCGTTACTAATTATGCCAAGTTACTGTAACTTCGTTACTAATTATGACCAGTAACTCTAATTTCGATACAAATTATGGCAGGTAAATGTAACTTCGATACTAGTTATGACAGGTAACTGTCACATGGATACTAATTATGACAGGTAACTGTAACTTCGATACTAATTATGACAGGTAACTGTAGTTTCGATAAAAATTTATGACAGGTAACAGTAACTTCGATAATAATTATGACAAGTAACTGGAACTTCGTTACCTATTATGACGAGTAACTGTAATTTCGATACAAATTATGACAGGTAACAGTAACTTCGATAATAATTATGACAAGTAACTGTAATTTCGATAAAAATTATGGCAGGTAACTGTAATTTCGATACTAATTATGACAGGTAACAGTAACATCGATACTAATTATGACAATTAACAGTGACTTCGATACTAATTAAGGCAAGTAACTCTAACTTCGATACTAATTATGACAGGTAACTGTAACTTCGTTACTAATTATGACAAGTAACTGTAATTTCGATACAAATTATGGCAGGTAACTGTAACTTCGATACTGATTATGACAGGTAACAGTAACTTCGATACTAATTATGACAAGTAACTGTAACTTTGAAACTAATTATGACAAGTAACTGTAACTTCGATACTAATTATGACAGGTAACTGTAACTTCGATACTAATTATGACAAATAACTGTAATTTCTATACAAATTATGACAGGTAACTGTAACTTCGTTAATAATTATGGCATGTAACTGTAATTTCGATACAAATTATGGTAGGTAACAGTAACTTCGATACTATTTATGACAGGTAACTGTAACTTCTATATTGATTATGACAGGTAACTGTAAATTCGTTAGTTATTATCACAAGTAACTGTAATTTCGATACAAATGATGGCAGGTAACTGTAACTTCGATACTAAATATGACAGGAACTGTAATTTCGATACTAATTATGACAAGTAACAGTAACTTCGTTACTAATTATGACAAGTAACTGTAATTTCGATACAAATTATGGCAGGTAACTGTAACTTCGATAATGATTATGACATGTAACAGTAACTTCGATACTAATTATTACAGAATACAGTAACTTCGATACTAATTATGACAGGTAACAGTAACTTCGATAATAATTATGGCAGGTAACTGTAACTTCGATACTAATTATGACAGGTAACTGTAACTTCGATACTAATTATGACAAATAACTGTAGCTTCGTTACTAATTATGACCAGTAACTGCAATTTCGATACAAATTATGGCAGGTAACTGTAACTTCGTTACTAATTATGACAAGTAACAGTAACTTCCTTTCTAATTATGACAAGTAACAGAAACTTCGATACTAATTATGACAGGTAACTGTAACTTGGATACTAATTATGACAGGTAACTGTAACTTCGATACTAATTATGATAAGTAACTGTAATTTCGATAAAAATTATGACAGGTAACAGTAACTTCGATACTAATTATGACAAGTAACTGGAACTTCGTTACTAATTATGACAACTAACTGTAATTTCGATACAAATTATGACAGGTAGCAGTAACTTCGATAATAATTATGAAAAGTAACTGTAATTTCGATACAAATTATGGCAGGTAACTGTAATTCCGATACTAATTATGACAGGTTACAGTAACTTCGATACTAATTATGACAAGTAAGAGTAACTTCGATACTAATTATGACAAGTAACTGTAACTTCGATACTAATTATGGCAGGTAACTGTAAATTCGTTACTAATTATGACAAGTAACTGTAATTTCGATACAAATTATGGCAGGTAACTGTAACTTCAATACTAATTATGACAGTTAACTGTAACTTCGTTACTAATTATGACATGTAACTGTAATTTCGATACAAATTATGGCAGGTAACTGTAACTTCGATACTAATTATGACAGGTAACACTAACATCGATACCAATTATGACAAGTAACTGTAACTCCGTTACTAATTATGACAGGTGACTGTAACTTCGTTACTAATTATGACAAGTAACTGTAATTTCGATACGAATTATGGCAGGTAATTGTAATTTCGATACATATTATGACAGGTAACAGTACCTTCAATACTACTTATGACAAGTAACAGTAACTTCGATACTAATTATGACAAGTAACTGTAACTTCGATACTAATTATGACAGGTAACTGCAACTTCGTTACTGATTATGACAAGTAACTGTAATTTCGATAGAAATTATGGCAGGTAACTGTAACTTCGATATAAATTATGACAGGTAACAGTAACTTCGATACTTATTATGACAAGTAACAGTAACTTCGATACTAATTATGACAAGTAACTGTAACATCGAAACTAATTATGACAGGTAACTGGAACATCGTTACTAATTATGTCAAGTAACTGTAATTTCGATTCAAATTATGGCAGGGAACTGTAACTTCGATATTAATTATGACAGGTAACAGTAAAATCGATACTAATTATGACAAGTAACTGTAACTTGGATACTAATTATGAAAGGTAACTGTAAATTCGATACTAATTATGACAATTAACTCTAACATCGTTACTAATTATGACAAGTAACTGTAATTTTGATAAAAAATTATGGCAGGTAACTGTAACTTCGATACTAATAATGACAGGTAACAGTAACTTCGATACTAATTATGACAGGTAACTGCAACTTCGTTACTAATTATGACAAGTAACTGTAATTTCGATACTAAATATGGCAGGTAACTGTAACTTAGTTACTAATTATGACAAGTAACTGTAATTTCGATACAAATTATGGCAGGTAACTGTAATTTCGATACTTATTATGACAGGTAACAGTAACTTCGATACTAATTATGACAAGTAACTGTAACTTCGTTACTAAATATGACAAGTAACTGTAATTTCGATACAAATTATGGCAGGTAACTGTAACTTCGATACTAATTATGACAGGTAACAGTAACTTCGATACTTATAATGACATGTTACTGTAACATCGATACTTATTATGGCAGGTAATTGTAATTTCGAAACTAATTATGACAGGTAACAGTAACTTCGATACTAATTATGACAAGTAACAGTAACTTCGATACTAATTATGACAAGTAACTGTAACTTCGATACTAATTATGACAGGAAACTGTAACTTCGATACTAATTATGACAGGTAACTGTAACTTCGATACTAATTATGACAGGTAACGCTAACTTCGTTAGTAATTATGACAAGTAACTGTAATTTGGATACAAATTATGGCAGGTAACTGTAATTTCGATACTAATTATATCAGGTAACAGTAACTTCGATACTAATTATGACAGGTAACAGAAACTTCGCTACTAATTATCACAGGTAACAGTAACTTCGATACTTATAATGACAAGTAATTGTAACTTCGATACTTATTATGGCAGGTAATAGTAATTTCGAAACTAATTATGACAGGTAACAGTAACTTCGATACTAATTATGACAAGTAACAGTAACTTCGATACTAATTATGACAAGTAACTGTAACTTCGATACTAATTATGACCAGTAAATGTAATTTCGATACAAATTATGGCAGGTAACTGTAGCTTCGATACTATTTTATGACAGGTAACTGTAACTTGGATACTAATTATGACAGGTAACAGTAACTTCGATACTAATTATGACAATTAACAGTAACTTCGATACTAATTATGACAAGTAAATCTAACTTCGATACTAATTATGACAGGTAACTGTAACTTCGTTACTAATTATGACAGGTAACTGTAATTTCGATACAAATTATGGCAGGTACTGTAACTTCGATACTAATTATGACAGGTAACAGTAACTTCGATACTAATTATGACAAGTAACTGTAACTTTGAAACTAATTATGACAAGTAACTGTAATTTCGATACTAATTATGACAGGTAACAGTAACTTCGATATTAATTATGACAAGTAACAGTAAATTCTACACCAATTATGACAGGTAACTGTAACGTCGATACTAATTATGACAGGTAATTGTAACTTAAATACTAATTATGACAGCTAACTGTAACTTCGATACTAATTATGACAAGTTACTGTCACTTCGTTACTAACTATGACCAGTAAATGTAATTTCGATACAAATTATGGCAGGTAACTGTAGCTTCGATACTATTTTATGACAGGTAACTGTAACTTGGATACTAATTATGACAGGTAACAGTAACTTCGATACTAATTATGACAATTAACAGTAACTTCGATACTAATTATGACAAGTAAATCTAACTTCGATACTAATTATGACAGGTAACTGTAACTTCGTTACTAATTATGACAGGTAACTGTAATTTCGATACAAATTATGGCAGGTACTGTAACTTCGATACTAATTATGACAGGTAACAGTAACTTCGATACTAATTATGACAAGTAACTGTAACTTTGAAACTAATTATGACAAGTAACTGTAACTTCGATACTAATTATGACAGGTAACTGTAACTTGGATACTAATTATGACAGGTAACTGAAACTTCGAGACTAATTATGACAAGTAACTGTAATTTCGATAAAAATTATGACAGGTAACAGTAACATCGATAATAATTATGACAAGTAACTGGAACTTCTTTACTAATTATGACAAGTAACTGTAATTTCGATACAAATTATGACAGGTAGCAGTAACTTCGATAATAATTATGACAAGTAACTGTAATTTCGATACAAATTATGGCACGTAACTGTAATTTCGATACTAATTATGACAGGTAACAGTAACTTCGATACTAATTATGACAAGTAACAGTAACTTCGATACTAATTATGACAAGTAACTGTAACTTCGATACTAATTTTGACAGTAACTGTAACTTCGTTATTAATTATGACAAGTAACTGTAATTTCGATACAAATTATGGCAGGTAACTGTAACTTCGATACTAATTATGACAGGTAACAGTAACTTCGATACTGATTATGACAGGTAACAGTCACTTCGATACTAATTATGACAAGTACCTGTAACTTCGTTACTAATTATGACAAGTAACTTTAATTTCGATCCAAATTATGGCAGGTAACTGTAACTTCGATACTAATTATGACAGGTAACTGTAACTTCGATACTAATTATGACAAATAACTGTAATTTCTATACAAATTATGACAGGTAACTGTAAATTCGTTATTAATTATGGCAAGTAACTGTAATTTCGATACAAATTATGGTAGGTAACAGTAACTTCCATACTAATTATGACAGGTAACTGTAACTTCTATATTAATTATGACAGGTAACTGTAAATATGTTAGTAATTATGACAAGTAACTGTAATTTCGATACATATGATGGCAGGTAACTGTAACTTCGATACTAATTATGACAGGTAACAGTAATTTCGGTACTAAGTATGACAGGTAACAGTAACTTCGATACTAATTATGACAGGTAACTGCAACTTCGTTACTAATCATGACAAGTAACTGTAATTTCGATACTTATTATGACAGGTAACAGTAACTTCGATGCTAATTATGACAAGTAACACTAACTTCGTAACTAATTATGACAAGTAAATGTAATTTCGATACAAATTATGGCAGGTAACTGTAACTTCGGTACTAATTATGACAGGTAACAGTAACTTCGATACTAATTATGACAGAAAACAGTAACTTCGATAATATTTATGACAGTTAACAGTAACTTCGATAATAATTATGGCAGGTAACTGTAACTTCGATACTAATTATGACAGTTAACTGTAACTTCGTTACTAATTATGACAAGTAACTGTAATTTCGATACAAATTATGGCAGGTAACTGTAACTTCGATACTAATTATGGCAGGTAACAGTAACTTCGATGATAATTATGAGAAGTAACTGTAACTTCGATACTAATTATGGCAGGTAATTGTAATTTCGAAACTAATTATGACAGGTAACAGTAACTTCGATACTAATTATGACAAGTAACAGTAACTTCGATACTTATTATGACAAGTAACTGTAACTTCGATACTCATTATGACAGGTAACAGTAACTTCGATACTAATTATGACAAGTAACAGTAACTTGGTAACTAATTATGACAAGTAACTGTAATTTCGATACAAATTATGGCAGGTAACTGCAACTTCGATACTAATTATGACAGGTAACAGTAACTTCGATACTAATTATGACAGGAGACAGTAACATCGACACTAATTATGACAGTTAACAGTAACTTCGATAATAATTATGGCAGGTAACTGTAACTTCGATACTTATTATGACAGTTAACTGTAACTTCGTTACTAATTATGACAAGTAACTGTAATTTCGACACAAATTATGGCAGGTAACTGTAATTTCGATACTAATTATGACAGGTAACAGTAACTTCGATACTAATAATGACAAGTAACTGTAACTTCGATACTTATTATGGCAGGTAATTGTAATTTCGAAACTAATTATGACAGGTAACAGTAACTTCGATACCTATTATGACAAGTAACAATAACTTCGATACTAATAATGACAAGTAACTGTAACTTCGATACTAATTATGACAGGTAACTGTAACTTCGATACTAATTATGACAGGTAACTGTAACTTCGATACTAATTATGACAGGTAACTGTAACTTAGTTACTAATTATGACAAGTAACTGTAATTTCGATACAAATTATGGCAGGTAACTGTAATTTCGATACTAATTATATCAGGTAACAGTAACTTCGATACTAATTATGACAGGTAACAGAAAATTCGCTACTAATTATGACAAGTAACTGGCATTTCGATACAAATTTTGACAGGTTACCGTAACTTCATTATTAATTTGACAAGTAACTGTAATTTCGATACAAATTATGGCAGGTAACTGTAACTTCGATACTAATACTATCTGGTATCACTAACTTCGACACTAATTATGACAGGTTACTGTAACTTCGTTACTAATTATGTCAAGAAACTGTAACTTCGATACTAATTATGAAAAGTAACTGTAACTACGATACTTATTATGACAGGTTACTGTAACTTCATTACTAATTATGACATGTAACTGTAATTTCGATACAAATTATGGCAGGTAACTGTAACTTCGATTCTAATTATGACAGGTAACACTAACATCGATACTAATTATGACAAGTAACTGTAACTCCGATACTAATTATGACAGGTAACTGTAAATTCGTTACTAATTATGACAAGTAACTGTAATTTCGATACGAATTATGGCAGGTAATTGTAATTTCGATACATATTATGACAGGTAACAGTACCTTCGATACTACTTATGACAAGTAACAGTAACTTCGATACTAATTATGACAAGTAACTGTAACTTCGATACTAATTACGACAGGTAACTGTAACTTCGTTACTAATTATGACAAGTAACTGTAATTTCGATACAAATTATGGCAGGTAACTGTAACTTCGATATTAATTATGACAGGTAACAGTAACTTCGATACTTATTATGACAAGTAACAGTAACTTCGATACTAATTATGACAAGTAACTCTAACTTCGAAACTAATTATAACAGGTAACTGGAACATCGTTACTATTTATGACAAGTAACTGTAATTTCGATACAAATTATGGCAGGTAACTCTAATTTCGATACTAATTATATCAGGTAACAGTAACTTCGATACTAATTATGACAGGTAACAGAAACTTCGCTACTAATTATCACAGGTAACAGTAACTTCGATACTTATAATGACAAGTAATTGTAACTTCGATACTTATTATGGCAGGTAATTGTAATTTCGAAACTAATTATGACAGGTAACAGTAACTTCGATACTAATTATGACAAGTAACAGTAACTTCGATACTAATTATGACAAGTAACTGTAACTTCGATACTAATTATGACAGGTTACCGTAACTTCGTTATTAATTTGACAAGTAACTGTAATTTCGATACAAATTATGGAAGGTAACTGTAACTTCGATAATAATTATGACAAATAACTGTTACTTCGTTACTAATTATGACCAGTAACTCTAATTTCGATACAAATTATGGCAGGTAACTGTAACTTCGATATTAATTATGACAAGTAACTGTAACTTCGATACTAATTATGACAGGTTACCGTAACTTCGTTACTAATTATGACAAACAACTGTAATTTCCATACAAATTATGGCAGGTAACTGTAACTTCGATACTAATTATGACAAGTAACTGTAACTTTGAAACTAATTATGACAAGTAACTGTAACTTCGATATTAATTATGACAAGTAACAGTAAAATCGATACTAATTATGACAAGTAACAGTAACTTGGATACTAATTATGACAGGTAACTGTAAATTCGATACTAATTATGACAATTAACTCTAACATCGTTACTAATCATGACAAGTAACTGTAATTTTGATAAAAAATTATGGCAGGTAACTGTAACTTCGATACTAATAATGACAGGTAACAGTAACTTCGATACTAATTATGACAGGTAACTGCAACTTCGTTACTAATTATGACAAGTAACTGTAATTTCGATACTAAATATGGCAGGTAACTGTAACTTAGTTACTAATTATGACAAGTAACTGTAATTTCGATACAAATTATGGCAGGTAACTGTAATTTCGATACTTATTATGACAGGTAACAGTAACTTCGATACTAATTATGACAAGTAACTGTAACTTCGTAACTAATTATGACAAGTAACTGTAATTTCGATACAAATTATGGCAGGTAACTGTAATTTCGATACTAATTATATCAGGTAACAGTAACTTCGATATTAATTATGACAGGTAACAGAAACTTCGCTACTAATTATGACAGGTAACAGTAACTTCGATACTTATAATGACAAGTAATTGTAACTTCGATACTTATTATGGCAGGTAATTGTAACTTCGATACTAATTATGACAGGTAAAATTAACTTCGATACTAATTATGACAGAAAACAGTAACTTCGATACTAATTATGACAGTTAACAGTAACTTCGATAATAATTATGGCAGGTAACTGTAACTTCGATACTTATTATGAGAGTTAACTGTAACTTCGTTACTAAATATGACAAGTAACTGTAATTTCGATACAAATTATGGCAGGTAACTGTAACTTCGATACTAATTATGACAGGTAACAGTAACTTCGATACTTATAATGACAAGTAACTGTAACTTCGATACTTATTATGGCAGGTAATTGTAATTTCGAAACTAATTATGACAGGTAACAGTAACTTCGATACTAATTATGACAAGTAACAGTAACTTCGATACTAATTATGACAAGTAACTGTAACTTCGATACTAATTATGACAGGTAACTGTAACTTCGATACTAATTATGACAGGTAACTGTAACTTCGATACTAATTATGACAGGTAACGCTAACTTCGTTACTAATTATGACAAGTAACTGTAATTTCGATACAAATTATGGCAGGTAACTGTAATTTCGATACTAATTATATCAGGTAACAGTAACTTCGATACTAATTATGACAGGTAACAGAAACTTCGCTACTAATTATGAGAGGTAACAGTAACTTCGATACTTATAATGACAAGTAATTGTAACTTCGATACTTATTATGGCAGGTAATTGTAATTTCGAAACTAATTATGACAGGTAACAGTAACTTCGATACTAATTATGACAAGTAACAGTAACTTCGATACTAATTATGACAAGTAACTGTAACTTCGATACTAATTATGACAGGTTACCGTAACTTCGTTGTTAATTTGACAAGTAACTGTAATTTCGATACAAATTATGGCAGGTAACTATAACTTCGATACTAATTATATCAGGTATCACTAACTTCGACACTAATTATGACAGGTGACTTTAACTTCGTTACTAATTATGTCAAGTAACTGTAACTTCGATACTAATTATGAAAAGTAACTGTAACTACGATACTTATTATGACAGGTTTCTGTAACTTCATTACTAATTATGACAAGAAACTGTAACTTCGATACTAATTATGACAGGTAACTGTAACTTCGATACTTATTATGACAAGTAACTGTAACTTTGAAACTAATTATGACAAGAAACTGTAATTACGATACTAATTATGACAGGTAACAGTAACATCGATATTAATTATGACAAGTAACAGTAAATTCGACACCAATTATGACAGGTAACTGTAACGTCGATACTAATTATGACAGGTAACTGTAACTTAAATACTAATTATGACAGCTAACTGTAACTTCGATACTAATTATGACAAGTAACTGTCACTACGTTACTAATTATGACCAGTAACTGTAATTTCGATACAAATTATTGCAGGTAACTGTAGCTTCGATACTAATTATGACAGGTAACTGTAACTTGGATACTAATTATCACAGGTAACAGTAACTTCGATACTAATTATGACAATTAACAGTAACTTCGATACTAATTATGACAAGTAAATCTAACTTCGATACTTATTATGACAGTTAACTGTAACTTCGTTACTAATTATGACAAGTAACTGTAATTTCGACACAAATTATGGCAGGTAACTGTAATTTCGATACTAATTATGACAGGTAACAGTAACTTCGATACTAATAATGACAAGTAACTGTAACTTCGATACTTATTATGGCAGGTAATTGTAATTACGAAACTAATTATGACAGGTAACAGTAACTTCGATACCTATTATGGCAAGTAACAATAACTTCGATACTAATTATGACAAGTAACTGTAACTTCGATACTAATTATGACAGGTAACTGTAACTTCGATACTAATTATGACAGGTAACTGTAACTTCGATACTAATTATGACAGGTAACTGTAACTTAGTTACTAATTATGACAAGTAACTGTAATTTCGATACAAATTATGGCAGGTAACTGTAATTTCGATACTAATTATATCAGGTAACAGTAACTTCGATACTAATTATGACAGGTAACAGAAAATTCGCTACTAATTATGACAAGTAACTGGCATTTCGATACAAATTTTGACAGGTTACCGTAACTTCATTATTAATTAGACAAGTAACTGTAATTTCGATACAAATTAAGGCAGGTAACTGTAACTTCGATACTAATACTATCAGGTATCACTAACTTCGACACTAATTATGACAGGTTACTGTAACTTCGTTACTAATTATGTCAAGAAACTGTAACTTCGATACTAATTATGAAAAGTAACTGTAACTACGATACTTATTATGACAGGTTACTGTAACTTCATTACTAATTATGACATGTAACTGTAATTTCGATACAAATTATGGCAGGTAACTGTAACTTCGATTCTAATTATGACAGGTAACACTAACATCGATACTAATTATGACAAGTAACTGTAACTCCGATACTAATTATGACAGGTAACTGTAAATTCGTTACTAATTATGACAAGTAACTGTAATTTCGATACGAATTATGGCAGGTAATTGTAATTTCGATACATATTATGACAGGTAACAGTACCTTCGATACTACTTATGACAAGTAACAGTAACTTCGATACTAATTATGACAAGTAACTGTAACTTCGATACTAATTATGACAGCTAACTGTAACTTCGTTACTAATTATGACAAGTAACTGTAATTTCGATACAAATTATGGCAGGTAACTGTAACTTCGATATTAATTATGACAGGTAACAGTAACTTCGATACTTATTATGACAAGTAACAGTAACTTCGATACTAATTATGACAAGTAACTCTAACTTCGAAACTAATTATGACAGGTAACTGGAACATCGTTACTATTTATGACAAGTAACTGTAATTTCGATACAAATTATGGCAGGTAACTGTAATTTCGATACTAATTATATCAGGTAACAGTAACTTCGATACTAATTATGACAGGTAACAGAAACTTCGCTACTAATTATCACAGGTAACAGTAACTTCGATACTTATAATGACAAGTAATTGTAACTTCGATACTTATTATGGCAGGTAATTGTAATTTCGAAACTAATTATGACAGGTAACAGTAACTTCGATACTAATTATGACAAGTAACTGTAACTTCGATACTAATTATGACAGGTTACCGTAACTTCGTTATTAATTTGACAAGTAACTGTAATTTCGATACAAATTATGGAAGGTAACTGTAACTTCGATAATAATTATGACAAATAACTGTTACTTCGTTACTAATTATGACCAGTAACTCTAATTTCGATACAAATTATGGCAGGTAACTGTAACTTCGATACTAATTATGACAAGTAACTGTAACTTCGATACTAATTATGACAGGTTACCGTAACTTCGTTACTAATTATGACAAACAACTGTAATTTCCATACAAATTATGGCAGGTAACTGTAACTTCGATACTAATTATGACAAGTAACTGTAACTTTGAAACTAATTATGACAAGTAACTGTAACTTCGATATTAATTATGACAAGTAACAGTAAAATCGATACTAATTATGACAAGTAACTGTAACTTGGATACTAATTATGACAGGTAACTGTAAATTCGATACTAATTATGACAATTAACTCTAACATCGTTACTAATCATGACAAGTAACTGTAATTTTGATAAAAAATTATGGCAGGTAACTGTAACTTCGATACTAATAATGACAGGTAACAGTAACTTCGATACTAATTATGACAGGTAACTGCAACTTCGTTACTAATTATGACAAGTAACTGTAATTTCGATACTAAATATGGCAGGTAACTGTAACTTAGTTACTAATTATGACAAGTAACTGTAATTTCGATACAAATTATGGCAGGTAACTGTAATTTCGATACTTATTATGACAGGTAACAGTAACTTCGATACTAATTATGACAAGTAACTGTAACTTCGTAACTAATTATGACAAGTAACTGTAATTTCGATACAAATTATGGCAGGTAACTGTAATTTCGATACTAATTATATCAGGTAACAGTAACTTCGATACTAATTATGACAGGTAACAGAAACTTCGCTACTAATTATGACAGGTAACAGTAACTTCGATACTAATTATGACAAGTAACAGTAACTTCGATACTAATTATGACAAGTAACTGTAACTTCGATACTAATTTTGACAGTAACTGTAACTTCGTTACTAATTATGACAAGTAACTGCAATTTCGATACAAATTATGGCAGGTAACTGTAACTTCGATACTAATTATGACAGGTAACAGTAACTTCGATACTGATTATGACAGGTAACAGGCACTTCGATACTAATTATGACAAGTAACTGTAACTTCGTTACTAATTATGACAAGTAACTGTAATTTCGATTCAAATTATGGCAGGTAACTGTAACTTCGATACTAATTTTGACAGGTAACTGTAACTTCGATACTAATTATGACAAATAACAGTAATTTCTATACAAATTATGACAGGTAACTGTAAATTCGTTAATAATTATGGCAAGTAACTGTAATTTCGATACAAATTATGGTAGGTAACAGTAACTTCGATACTAATTATGACAGGTAACTGTAACTTCTATATTAATTATGACAGGTAACTGTAAATATGTTAGTAATTATGACAAGTAACTGTAATTTCGATACTAATTATGGCAGGTAACTGTAACTTCGATAATAATTATATCAGGTAACAGTAACTTCGATACTAATTATGACAGAAAACAGTAACTTCGATACTCTTTATGACAGTTAACAGTAACTTCGATAATAATTATGGCAGGTAACTGTAACTTCGATACTAATTATGACAGTTAACTGTAACTTCGTTACTAATTATGACAAGTAACTGTAATTTCGATACAAATTATGGCAGGTAACTGTAACTTCGATACTAATTATGACAGGTAACAGTAACTTCGATGATAATTATGAGAAGTAACTGTAACTTCGATACTTATTATGGCAGGTAATTGTAATTTCGAAACTAATTATGACAATTAACTCTAACATCGTTACTAATTATGACAAGTAACTGTAATTTTGATAAAAAATTATGGCAGGTAACTGTTACTTCGATACTTATAATGACAGGTAACAGCAACTTCGATACTAATTATGACAGGTAACTGCTACTTCGTTACTAATTTGACAAGTAACTGTAATTTCGATACTAATTATGGCAGGTAACTGTAACTTCGTGACTAATAATGACATGTAACTGTAATTTCGATACAAATTATGTCAGGTAACTGTAATTTCGATACTTATTATGACAGGTAACAGTTACTTCGATACTAATTAAGACAAGTAACAGTAACTTCGATACTAATTTTGACAGGTAACTGTAACATCGATACTAATTATGACAAGTAAATGTAATTTCGATAAAAATTATGACAGGTAACAGTAACTTCGATAATAATTATGAAAGGTAACAGTAACTCCGATACTAATTATGGCAAGTAACAGCAACTTCGATACTAATTATGACAGGTAAATGTAAATTCGATACTAATTATGACAATTAACTCTAACAACGTTACTAATTATGACAAGTAACTGTAATTTTGATTAAAAAATTTGGCAGGTAACTGTAACTTCGATAATAATAATGACAGGTAACAGTAACTTCGATACTAATTATGACAGGTAACTGCAACTTCGTTACTAATTAAGACAAGTAACTGTAATTTCGATACTAATTATGGCAGGTAACTGTAACTTAGTTACTAAGTATGACATGTAACTGTAATTTCGATACAAATTATGGCACGTAACTGTAATTTCGATACTTATTATGACAGGTAACAGTAACTTCGATACTAATTATGACAAGTAACAGTAACTTCGTAACTAATTATGACAAGTAACTGTAATTTCGATACAAATTATGGCAGGTAACTGTAACTTCGATACTAATTATGACAGGTAACAGTAACTTCAATACTAATTATGACAGAAAACAGTAACTTCGATACTAATTATGACAGTTAACAGTAACTTCGATAATAATTATGGCAGGTTACTGTAACTTCGATACTAATTATGACAGTTAACTGTAACTTCGTTACTAATTATGACAAGTAACTGTAATTTCGATACAAATTATGGCAGGTAACTGTAACTACGATACTAATTATGACAGGTAACAGTAACTTCGATACTAATTATTACAAGTAACTGTAACTTCGATACTTATTATGTCAGGCAATTGTAATTTCGAAACTAATTATGACAGGTAACAGTAACTTCGATACTAATTATGACAAGTAACAGTAACTTCGATACTAATTATGACAAGTAACTGTAACTTCGATTCTAATTATGACAGGTAACTGTAACATCGATACTAATTATGACAGGTAACTGTAACTTCTATATTAATTATGACAGGTAACTGTAAATTCGTTAGTTATTATGACAAGTAACTGTAATTTCGATACAAATGTTGGCAGGTAACTGTAACTTCGATTCTAATTATGACAGGTAACAGTAATTTCGATACTTATTATGACAAGTAACTGTAACTTCGTTACTAATTATGACAAGTAACTGTAACTTCGATACTAATTATGGCAGGTAACTGTAACTTCGTTACTAATTATGACAAGTAACTGTAATTTCGATACAAATTATGGAAGGTAACTGTAACTTCGATACTAATTATGACAGGTTACAGTAACTTCGATACTAATTATGACAGGTAACAGTAACTTCGATACTAATTATGACAAGTAACTGTAACTTCGTTACCAATTATGACAAGTAACTGTAATTTCCATACAAATTATGGCAGGTAACTGTAACTTCGATACTAATTATGACAGGTTACAGTAACTTCGATACTAATTATGACAGGTAACAGTAACTTCGATACTAATTATGACAAGTAACGGTAACATCGTTACCAATTATGACAAGTAACTCTAATTTCCATACAAATTATGGCAGGTAACTGTAACTTCGATACTAATTATGACAGGTAACTGTAACTTCTATATTAATTATGACAGGTAACTGTAAATTCGTTAGTTATTATGACAAGTAACTGTAATTTCGATACAAATGATGGCAGGTAACTGTAACATCGATGCTGATTATGACAGGTAACAGTAACTTCGATACTAAGTATGACTGAATACAGTATCTTCGATACTAATTATGACAGGTAACTGTAACTTCGATAATAATTTTGGCAGGTATTTGTAACTTCGATACTAATTATGACAGGTAACATTAACTTCGATACTAATTATGACAAGTAACTGTAACTTCGATACTAATTATGACAGGTAACTGTAACTTCGTTACTAATTATGACAAGTAACTGTAGTTTCGATACAAAATATGGCAGGTAACTGTAAATTCGATACTAATTATGACAGGTAACAGTAACTTCCATACTAATTATGACAAGTAACAGTAACTTCGATACTAATTATGACAAGTAACTGTAACTCCAAAACTAATTATGACAGGTACCTGTAACATCGTTACTAATTATGACAAGTAACTGTAATTTGGATACAAATTATGGCAGGGAACTATAACTACGATACTAATTATGACAGGTAACAGTAACTTCAATACTAATTATGACAAGTAACTGTAACTTCGATACTAATTACCACAAGTAACTGTAACTTCGATACTAATTATGACAATTAACTCTAACATCGTTACTAATTATGACATGTAACTGTAATTTTGATAAAAAATTATGGCAGGTAACTGTAACTTCGATACTTATAATGACAGGTAACAGTAACTTCGATACTAATTATGACAGGTAACTGCTACTTCGTTACTTATTTGACAAGTAACTGTAATTTCGATACTAATTATGGCAGGTAACTGTAACTTCGTGACTAATTATGACATGTAACTGTAATTTCGATACAAATTATGTCAGGTAACTGTAATTTCGATACTTATTATGACAGGGAACAGTTACTTCGATACTAATTATGACAAGTAACAGTAACTTCGATACTAATTTTGACAGGTAACTGTAACTTCGATACTAATTTTGACAAGTAAATGTAATTTCGATAAAAATGATGACAGGTAACAGTAACTTCGATAATAATTATGAAAAGTAACTGGAACTTCGTTACTAATTATGACAAGTAACTGTAATTTCGATACAAATTATGACAGGTAACAGTAACTTCGATAATAATTATGACAAGTAACTGTAATTTCTATACAAATTATCTCAAGTAACTGTAATTTCGATACTTATTATGAAAGGTAACAGTAACTCCGATACTAATTAAGACAAGTAACTGTAATTTCGATACTAATTATGGCAGGTAATTGTAACTTAGTTACTAAGTATGACATGTAACTGTAATTTCGATACAAATTATGGCACGTAACTGTAATTTCGATACTTATTATGACAGGTAACAGTAACTTCGATACTAATTATGACAAGTAACAGTAACTTCGTAACTAATTATGACAAGTAACTGTAATTTCGATACAAATTATGGCAGGTAACTGTAACTTCGATACTAATTATGACAGGTAACAGTAACTTCAATACTAATTATGACAGAAAACAGTAACTTCGATACTAATTATGACAGTTAACAGTAACTTCGATAATAATTATGGCAGGTTACTGTAACTTCGATACTAATTATGACAGTTAACTGTAACTTCGTTACTAATTATGACAAGTAACTGTAATTTCGATACAAATTATGGCAGGTAACTGTAACTACGATACTAATTATGACAGGTAACAGTAACTTCGATACTAATTATGACAAGTAACTGTAACTTCGATACTTATTATGGCAGGCAATTGTAATTTCGAATCTAATTATGACAGGTAACAGTAACTTCGATACTAATTAAGACAAGTAACAGTAACTTCGATACTAATTATGACAAGTAACTGTAACTTCGATTCTAATTATGACAGGTAACGGTAACTTCGATACTAATTATGAGAGGTAACTGTAACATCGATACTTATTATGACAGGTAACTGTAACTTCGTTACTAATTATGACAAGTAACTGTAATTTCGATAAAAATTATGACAGGTAACAGTAACTTCGATAATAATTATGAAAGGTAACAGTAACTCCGATACTAATTATGGCAAGTAACAGCAACTTCGATACTAATTATGACAGGTAAATGTAAATTCGATACTTATTATGACAGGTAACAGTTACTTCGATACTAATTAAGACAAGTAACAGTAACTTCGATACTAATTTTGACAGGTAACTGTAACATCGATACTAATTATGACAAGTAAATGTAATTTCGATAAAAATTATGACAGGTAACAGTAACTTCGATAATAATTATGAAAGGTAACAGTAACTCCGATACTAATTATTGCAAGTAACAGCAACTTCGATACTAATTATGACAGGTAAATGTAAATTCGATACTAATTATGACAATTAACTCTAACAACGTTACTAATTATGACAAGTAACTGTAATTTTGATTTAAAAATTTGGCAGGTAACTGTAACTTCGATAATAATAATGACAGGTAACAGTAACTTCGATACTAATTATGACAGGTAACTGCAACTTCGTTACTAATTAAGACAAGTAACTGTAATTTCGATACTAATTATGGCAGGTAACTGTAACTTAGTTACTAAGTATGACATGTAACTGTAATTTCGATACAAATCATGGCACGTAACTGTAATTTCGATACTTATTATGACAGGTAACAGTAACTTCGATACTAATTATGACAAGTAACAGTAACTTCGTAACTAATTATGACAAGTAACTGTAATTTCGGTACAAATTATGGCAGGTAACTGTAACTTCGATACTAATTATGACAGGTAACAGTAACTTCAATACTAATTATGACAGAAAACAGTAACTTCGATACTAATTATGACAGTTAACAGTAACTTCGATAATAATTATGGCAGGTTACTGTAACTTCGATACTAATTATGACAGTTAACTGTAACTTCGTTACTAATTATGACAAGTAACTGTAATTTCGATACAAATTATGGCAGGTAACTGTAACTACGATACTAATTATGACAGGTAACTGTAACTTCGATAATAATTTTGGCAGGTATTTGTAACTTCGATACTAATTATGACAGGTAACATTAACTTCGATACTAATTATGACAAGTAACTGTAACTTCGATACTAATTATGACAGGTAACTGTAACTTCGTTACTAATTATGACAAGTAACTGTAGTTTCGATACAAAATATGGCAGGTAACTGTAAATTCGATACTAATTATGACAGGTAACAGTAACTTCCATACTAATTATGACAAGTAACAGTAACTTCGATACTAATTATGACAAGTAACTGTAACTCCAAAACTAATTATGACAGGTACCTGTAACATCGTTACTAATTATGACAAGTAACTGTAATTTGGATTCAAATTATGGCAGGGAACTATAACTACGATACTAATTATGACAGGTAACAGTAACTTCAATACTAATTATGACAAGTAACTGTAACTTCGATACTAATTACCACAAGTAACTGTAACTTCGATACTAATTATGACAATTAACTCTAACATCGTTACTAATTATGACATGTAACTGTAATTTTGATAAAAAATTATGGCAGGTAACTGTAACTTCGATACTTATAATGACAGGTAACAGTAACTTCGATACTAATTATGACAGGTAACTGCTACTTCGTTACTAATTTGACAAGTAACTGTAATTTCGGTACTAATTATGGCAGGTAACTGTAACTTCGTGACTAATTATGACATGTAACTGTAATTTCGATACAAATTATGTCAGGTAACTGTAATTTCGATACTTATTATGACAGGGAACAGTTACTTCGATACTAATTATGACAAGTAACAGTAACTTCGATACTAATTTTGACAGGTAACTGTAACTTCGATACTAATTTTGACAAGTAAATGTAATTTCGATAAAAATGATGACAGGTAACAGTAACTTCGATAATAATTATGACAAGTAACTGGAACTTCGTTACTAATTATGACAAGTAACTGTAATTTCGATACAAATTATGACAGGTAACAGTAACTTCGATAATAATTATGACAAGTAACTGTAATTTCTATACAAATTATCTCAAGTAACTGTAATTTCGATACTTATTATGAAAGGTAACAGTAACTCCGATACTAATTAAGACAAGTAACTGTAATTTCGATACTAATTATGGCAGGTAACTGTAACTTAGTTACTAAGTATGACATGTAACTGTAATTTCGATACAAATTATGGCACGTAACTGTAATTTCGATACTTATTATGACAGGTAACAGTAACTTCGATACTAATTATGACAAGTAACAGTAACTTCGTAACTAATTATGACAAGTAACTGTAATTTCGATACAAATTATGGCAGGTAACTGTAACTTCGATACTAATTATGACAGGTAACAGTAACTTCAATACTAATTATGACAGAAAACAGTAACTTCGATACTAATTATGACAGTTAACAGTAACTTCGATAATAATTATGGCAGGTTACTGTAACTTCGATACTAATTATGACAGTTAACTGTAACTTCGTTACTAATTATGACAAGTAACTGTAATTTCGATACAAATTATGGCAGGTAACTGTAACTACGATACTAATTATGACAGGTAACAGTAACTTCGATACTAATTATGACAAGTAACTGTAACTTCGATACTTATTATGGCAGGCAATTGTAATTTCGAATCTAATTATGACAGGTAACAGTAACTTCGATACTAATTATGACAAGTAACAGTAACTTCGATACTAATTATGACAAGTAACTGTAACTTCGATTCTAATTATGACAGGTAACTGTAACTTCGATACTAATTATGAGAGGTAACTGTAACATCGATACTTATTATGACAGGTAACTGTAACTTCGTTACTAATTATGACAAGTAACTGTAATTTCGATAAAAATTATGACAGGTAACAGTAACTTCGATAATAATTATGAAAGGTAACAGTAACTCCGATACTAATTATGGCAAGTAACAGCAACTTCGATACTAATTATGACAGGTAAATGTAAATTCGATACTAATTATGACAATTAACTCTAACAACGTTACTGATTATGACAAGTAACTGTAATTTTGATTAAAAAATTTGGCAGGTAACTGTAACTTCGATAATAATAATGACAGGTAACAGTAACTTCGATACTAATTATGACAGGTAACTGCAACTTCGTTACTAATTAAGACAAGTAACTGTAATTTCGATACTAATTATGGCAGGTAACTGTAACTGAGTTACTAAGTATGACATGTAACTGTAATTTCGATACAAATTATGGCACGTAACTGTAATTTCGATACTTATTATGACAGGTAACAGTAACTTCGATACTAATTATGACAAGTAACAGTAACTTCGTAACTAATTATGACAAGTAACTGTAATTTCGATACAAATTATGGCAGGTAACTGTAACTTCGATACTAATTATGACAGGTAACAGTAACTTCAATACTAATTATGACAGAAAACAGTAACTTCGATACTAATTATGACAGTTAACAGTAACTTCGATAATAATTATGGCAGGTTACTGTAACTTCGATACTAATTATGACAGTTAACTGTAACTTCGTTACTAATTATGACAAGTAACTGTAATTTCGATACAAATTATGGCAGGTAACTGTAACTTTGATAATAATTATATCAGGTATCAGTAACTTCGACACTAATTATGACATGTTACTGTAACTTCGTTACTAATTATGACTAGTAACTGTAATTTCGATACAAATTATGGCAGGTAACTGTAACTTCGATACTAATTATATCAGGTATCAGTAACTTCGACACTAATTATGACATGTTACTGTAACTTCGTTACTAATTATGTCAAGTTACTGTAACTTCGTTACTAATTATGACCAGTATCTCTAATTTCGATACAAATTATGGCAGGTAAATGTAACTTCGATACTAGTTATGACAGGTAACTGTCACTTGGATACTAATTATGACAGGTAACTGTAACTTCGATACTAATTATGACAGGTAACTGTAGTTTCGATAAAAATTTATGACAGGTAACAGTAACTTCGATAATAATTATGACAAGTAACTGGAACTTCGTTACCTATTATGACGAGTAACTGTAATTTCGATACAAATTATGACAGGTAACAGTAACTTCGATAATAATTATGACAAGTAACTGTAATTTCGATACAAATAATGGCAGGTAACTGTAATTTCGATACTAATTATGACAGGTAACAGTAACATCGATACTAATTATGACAATTAACAGTGACTTCGATACTAATTATGGCAAGTAACTCTAACTTCGATACTAATTATGACAGGTAACTGTAACTTCGTTACTAATTATGACAAGTAACTGTAATTTCGATACAAATTATGGCAGGTAACTGTAACTTCGATACTGATTATGACAGGTAACAGTAACTTCGATACTAATTATGACAAGTAACTGTAACTTTGAAACTAATTATGACAAGTAACTGTAACTTCGATACTAATTATGACAGGTAACTGTAACTTCGATACTAATTATGACAAATAACTGTAATTTCTATACAAATTATGACAGGTAACTGTAACTTCGTTAATAATTATGGCATGTAACTGTAATTTCGATACAAATTATGGCAGGTAACAGTAACTTCGATACTATTTATGACAGGTAACTGTAACTTCTATATTGATTATGACAGGTAACTGTAAATTCGTTAGTTATTATCACAAGTAACTGTAATTTCGATACAAATGATGGCAGGTAACTGTAACTTCGATACTAAATATGACAGGAACTGTAATTTCGATACTAATTATGACAAGTAACAGTAACTTCGTTACTAATTATGACAAGTAACTGTAATTTCGATACAAATTATGGCAGGTAACTGTAACTTCGATACTGATTATGACATGTAACAGTAACTTCGATACTAATTATGACAGAATACAGTAACTTCGATACTAATTATGACAGGTAACAGTAACTTCGATAATAATTATGGCAGGTAACTGTAACTTCGATACTAATTATGACAGGTAACTGTAACTTCGATACTAATTATGACAAATAACTGTAACTTCGTTACTAATTATGACCAGTAACTGCAATTTCGATACAAATTATGGCAGGTAACTGTAACTTCGTTACTAATTATGACAAGTAACAGTAACTTCGTTTCTAATTATGACAAGTAACAGAAACTTCGATACTAATTATGACAGGTAACTGTAACTTGGATACTAATTATGACAGGTAACTGTAACTTCGATACTAATTATGATAAGTAACTGTAATTTCGATAAAAATTATGACAGGTAACAGTAACTTCGATACTAATTATGACAAGTAACTGGAACTTCGTTACTAATTATGACAACTAACTGTAATTTCGATACAAATTATGACAGGTAGCAGTAACTTCGATAATAATTATGAAAAGTAACTGTAATTTCGATACAAATTATGGCAGGTAACTGTAATTCCGATACTAATTATGACAGGTTACAGTAACTACGATACTAATTATGACAAGTAAGAGTAACTTCGATACTAATTATGACAAGTAACTGTAACTCCGTTACTAATTATGACAGGTAACTGTAACTTCGTTACTAATTATGACAAGTAACTGTAATTTCGATACAAATTATGGCAGGTAACTGTAACTTCAATACTAATTATGACAGTTAACTGTAACTTCGTTACTAATTATGACATGTAACTGTAATTTCGATACAAATTATGGCAGGTAACTGTAACTTCGATACTAATTATGACAGGTAACACTAACATCGATACCAATTATGACAAGTAACTGTAACTCCGTTACTAATTATGACAGGTAACTGTAACTTCGTTACTAATTATGACAAGTAACTGTAATTTCGATACGAATTATGGCAGGTAATTGTAATTTCGATACATATTATGACAGGTAACAGTACCTTCAATACTACTTATGACAAGTAACAGTAACTTCGATACTAATTATGACAAGTAACTGTAACTTCGATACTAATTATGACAGGTAACTGTAACTTCGTTACTGATTATGACAAGTAACTGTAATTTCGATGCAAATTATGGCAGGTAACTGTAACTTCGATATAAATTATGACAGGTAACAGTAACTTCGATACTTATTATGACAAGTAACAGTAACTTCGATACTAATTATGACAAGTAACTGTAACATCGAAACTAATTATGACAGGTAACTGGAACATCGTCACTAATTATGACAAGTAACTGTAATTTCGATTCAAATTATGGCAGGGAACTGTAACTTCGATATTAATTATGACAGGTAACAGTAAAATCGATACTAATTATGACAAGTAACTGTAACTTGGATACCAATTATGAAAGGTAACTGTAAATTCGATACTAATTATGACAATTAACTCTAACATCGTTACTAATTATGACAAGTAACTGTAATTTTGATAAAAAATTATGGCAGGTAACTGTAACTTCGATTCTAATAATGACAGGTAACAGTAACTTCGATACTAATTATGACAGGTAACTGCAACTTCGTTACTAATTATGACATGTAACTGTAATTTCGATACTAAATATGGCAGGTAACTGTAACTTAGGTACTAATTATGACAAGTAACTGTAATTTCGATACAAATTATGGCAGGTAACTGTAATTTCGATACTTATTATGACAGGTAACAGTAACTTCGATACTAATTATGACAAGTAACTGTAACTTCGTAACTAATTATGACAAGTAACTGTAATTTCGATACAAATTATGGCAGGTAACTGTAACTTCGATACTAATTATGACAGGTAAAAGTAACTTCGATACTAATTATGACAGTTAACAGTAACTTCGTTAATAATTATGGCAGGTAACTGTAACTTCGATACTTATTATGAGAGTTAACTGTAACTTCGTTACTACATATGACAAGTAACTGTAATTTCGATACAAATTAAGGCAGGTAACTGTAACTTCGATACTAATTATGACAGGTAACAGTAACTTCGATACTTATAATGACAAGTAACTGTAACTTCGATACTTATTATGGCAGGTAATTGTAATTTCGAAACTAATTATGACAGGTAACAGTAACTTCGATACTAATTATGACAAGTAACAGTAACTTCGATACTAATTATGACAAGTAACTGTAACATCGATACTAATTATGACAGGTTACCGTAACTTCGTTATTAATTTGACAAGTAACTGTAATTTCGATACAAATTATGGCAGGTAACTGTAATTTCGATACTAATTATGACAGGAAACTGTAACTTCGATACTAATTATGACAGGTAACTGTAACTTCGATACTAATTATGACAGGTAACGCTAACTTCGTTACTAATTATGACAAGTAACTGTAATTTCGATACAAATTATGGCAGGTAACTGTAATTTCGATACTAATTATATCAGGTAACAGTAACTTCGATACTAATTATGACAGGTAACAGAAACTTCGCTACTAATTATCACAGGTAAAAGTAACTTCGATACTTATAATGACAAGTAATTGTAACTTCGATACTTATTATGGCAGGTAATTGTAATTTCGAAACTAATTATGACAGGTAACAGTAACTTCGATACTAATTATGACAAGTAACAGTAACTTCGATACTAATTATGACAAGTAACTGTAACTTCGATACTAATTATGACAGGTTACCGTAACTTCGTTATTAATTTGACAAGTAACTGTAATTTCGATACAAATTATGGCAGGTAACTGTAACTTCGATACTAATTATATCAGGTATCACTAACTTCGACAATAATTATGACAGGTTACTTCAACTTCGTTACTAATTATGTCAAGTAACTGTAACTTCGATACTATTATGAAAAGTAACTGTCACTACGATATTTATTATGACAGGTTACTGTAACTTCATTACTAATTATGACAAGAAACTGTAACTTCGATACTAATTATGACAGGTAACTGTAACTTCGATACTTATTATGACAAGTAACTGTAACTTTGAAACTAATTATGACAAGTAACTGTAATTTCGATACTAATTATGACAGGTAACAGTAACTTCGATATTAATTATGACAAGTAACAGTAAATTCGACACCAATTATGACAGGTAACTGTAATTTCGATACAAATTATGGCAGGTAACTGTAGCTTCGATACTATTTTATGACAGGTAACTGTTACTTGGATACTAATTATGACAGGTAACAGTAACTTCGATACTAATTATGACAATTAACAGTAACTTCGATACTAATTATGACAAGTAAATCTAACTTCGATACTAATTATGACAGGTAACTGTAACTTCGTTACTAATTATGACAGGTAACTGTAATTTCGATACAAATTATGGCAGGTACTGTAACTTCGATACTAATTATGACAGATAACAGTAACTTCGATACTAATTATGACAAGTAACTGTAACTTTGAAACTAATTATGACAAGTAACTGTAACTTCGATACTAATTATGACAGGTAACTGTAACTTCGATACTAATTATGACAAATAACTGTAATTTCTATACAAATTATGACAGGTAACTGTAACTTCGTTAATAATTATGGCGAGTAACTGTAATTTCGATACAAATTATGGCAGGTAACAGTAACTTCGATACTATTTATGACAGGTAACTGTAACTTCTATATTAATTATGACAGGTAACTGTAAATTCGTTAGTAATTATGACAAGTAACTGTAATTTCGATACAAATGATGGCAGGTAGCTGTAACTTCGATACTAATTATGACAGGAACAGCAATTTCGATACTAATTATGACAAGTAACAGTAACTTGGTTACTAATTATGACAAGTAACTGTAATTTCGATACAAATTATGGCAGGTAACTGTAACTTCGATACTGATTATGACAGGTAACAGTAACTTCGATACTAATTATGACAGAATACAGTAACTTCGATACTAATTATGACAGGTAACAGTAACTTCGATAATAATTATGGCAGGTAACTGTAACTTCGATACTAATTATGACAGGTAACTGTAACTTCGATACTAATTATGACAAGTAACTGTAACTTCGTTACTAATTATGACCAGTAACTGTAATTTCGATACAAATTGTGGCAGGTAACTGTAACTTCGTTACTAATTATGACAAGTAACAGTAACTTCGTTTCTAATTATGACAAGTAACAGTAACATCGATACTAATTATGACAGGTAACTGTAACTTGGATACTAATTATGACAGGTAACTGAAACTTCGAGACTAATTATGACAAGTAACTGTAATTTCGATAAAAATTATGACAGGTAACAGTAACATCGATAATAATTATGACAAGTAACTGGAACTTCGTTACTAATTATGACAAGTAACTGTAATTTCGATACAAATTATGACAGGTAGCAGTAACTTCGATAATAATTATGACAAGTAACTGTAATTTCGATACAAATTATGGCACGTAACTGTAATTTCGATACTAATTATGACAGGTAACAGTAACTTCGATACTAATTATGACAAGTAACAGTAACTTCGATACTAATTATGACAAGTAACTGTAACTTCGATACTAATTTTGACAGTAACTGTAACTTCGTTACTAATTATGACAAGTAACTGTAATTTCAATACAAATTATGGCAGGTAACTGTAACTTCGATACTAATTATGACAGGTAACAGTAACTTCGATACTGATTATGACAGGTAACAGTCACTTCGATACTAATTATGACAAGTAAATGTAACTTCGTTACTAATTATGACAAGTAACTGTAATTTCGATCCAAATTATGGCAGGTAACTGTAACTTCGATACTAATTATGACAGGTAACTGTAACTTCGATACTAATTATGACAAATAACTGTAATTTCTATACAAATTATGACAGGTAACTGTAAATTCGTTAATAATTATGGCAAGTAACTGTAATTTCGATACAACTTATGGTAGGTAACAGTAACTTCCATACTAATTATGACAGGTAACTGTAACTTCTATATTAATTATGACAGGTAACTGTAAATATGTTAGTAATTATGACAAGTAACTGTAATTTTGATACATATGATGGCAGGTAACTGTAACTTCGATACTAATTATGACAGGTAACAGTAATTTCGATACTAAGTATGACAGGTAACAGTAACTTCGATACTAATTATGACAGGTAACTGCAACTTCGTTACTAATCATGACAAGTAACTGTAATTTCGATACTAATTATGGCAGGTAACTGTAACGTAGTTACTAAGTATGACAAGTAACTGTAATTTCGATACAAATTATGGCAGGTAACTGTAATTTCGATACTTATTATGACAGGTAACAGTAACTTCGATGCTAATTATGACAAGTAACACTAACTTCGTAACTAATTATGACAAGTAACTGTAATTTCGATACAAATTATGGCAGGTAACTGTAACTTCGGTACTAATTATGACAGGTAACTGTAACTTCGATACTAATTATGACAGAAAACAGTAACTTCGATACTATTTATGACAGTTAACAGTAACTTCGATAATAATTATGGCAGGTAACTGTAATTTCGAAACTAATTATGACAGGTAACAGTAACTTCGATACTAATTATGACAAGTAACAGTAACTTCGATACTTATTATGACAAGTAACTGTAACTTCGATACTCATTATGACAGGTAACAGTACCTTCGATACTAATTATGACAAGTAACAGTAACTTCGTAACTAATTATGACAAGTAACTGTAATTTCGATACAAATTATGGCAGGGAACTGCAACTTCGATTCTAATTATGACAGGTAACAGTAACTTCGATACTAATTATGACAGGAGACAGTAACATCGATACTAATTATGACAGTTAACAGTAACTTCGATAATAATTATGGCAGGTAACTGTAACTTCGATACTTATTATGACAGTTAACTGTAACTTCGTTACTAATTATGACAAGTAACTGTAATTTCGACACAAATTATGGCAGGTAACTGTAATTTCGATACTAATTATGACAGGTAACAGTAACTTCGATACTAATAATGACAAGTAACTGTAACTTCGATACTTATTATGGCAGGTAATTGTAATTTCGAAACTAATTATGACAGGTAACAGTAACTTCGATACCTATTATGACAAGTAACAATAACTTCGATACTAATTATGACAAGTAACTGTAACTTCGACACTAATTATGACAGGTTACTGTAACTTCGTTACTAATTATGTCAAGAAACTGTAACTTCGATACTAATTATGAAAAGTAACTGTAACTACGATACTTATTATGACAGGTTACTGTAACTTCATTACTAATTATGACATGTAACTGTAATTTCGATACAAATTATGGCAGGTAACTGTAACTTCGATTCTAATTATGACAGGTAACACTAACATCGATACTAATTATGACAAGTAACTGTAACTCCGATACTAATTATGACAGGTAACTGTAAATTCGTTACTAATTATGACAAGTAACTGTAATTTCGATACGAATTATGGCAGGTAATTGTAATTTCGATACATATTATGACAGGTAACAGTACCTTCGATACTACTTATGACAAGTAACAGTAACTTCGATACTAATTATGACAAGTAACTGTAACTTCGATACTAATTATGACAGGTAACTGTAACTTCGTTACTAATTATGACAAGTAACTGTAATTTCGATACAAATTATGGCAGGTAACTGTAACTTCGATATTAATTATGACAGGTAACAGTAACTTCGATACTTATTATGACAACTAACAGTAACTTCGATACTAATTATGACAAGTAACTCGAACTTCGAAACTAATTATGACAGGTAACTGGAACATCGTTACTATTTATGACAAGTAACTGTAATTTCGATACAAATTATGGCAGGTAACTGTAATTTCGATACTAATTATATCAGGTAACAGTAACTTCGATACTAATTATGACAGGTAACAGAAACTTCGCTACTAATTATCACAGGTAACAGTAACTTCGATACTTATAATGACAAGTAATTGTAACTTCGATACTTATTATGGCAGGTAATTGTAATTTCGAAACTAATTATGACTGGTAACAGTAACTTCGATACTAATTATGACAAGTAACTGTAACTTCGATACTAATTTTGACAGGTTACCGTAACTTCGTTATTAATTTGACAAGTAACTGTAATTTCGATACAAATTATGGCAGGTAACTGTAACTTCGATACTAATTATATCAGGTATCACTAACTTCGACACTAATTATGACAGGTTACTTTAACTTCGTTACTAATTATGTCAAGTAACTGTAACTTCGATACTAATTATGAAAAGTAACTGTAACTACGATACTTATTATGACAGGTTACTGTAACTTCATTACTAATTATGACAAGAAACTGTAACTTCGATACTAATTATGACAGGTAACTGTAACTTCGATACTTATTATGACAAGTAACTGTAACTTTGAAACTAATTAAGACAAGTAACTGTAATTTCGATACTAATTATGACAGGTAACAGTAACTTCGATATTAATTATGACAAGTAACAGTAAATTCGACACCAATTATGACAGGTAACTGTAACGTCGATACTTATTATGACAGGTAATTGTAACTTAAATACTAATTATGACAGCTAACTGTAACTTCGATACTAATTATGACAAGTAACTGTCACTTCGTTACTAATTATGACCAGTAACTGTAATTTCGATACAAATTATGGCAGGTAACTCTAGCTTCGATACTATTTTATGACAGGTAACTGTAACTTGGATACTAATTATGACAGGTGACAGTAACTTCGATACTAATTATGAAAATTAACAGTAACTTCGATACTAATTA
This sequence comes from Meconema thalassinum, assembly GCA_946902985.2. Classification (NCBI taxonomy): domain Eukaryota; kingdom Metazoa; phylum Arthropoda; class Insecta; order Orthoptera; family Tettigoniidae; genus Meconema; species Meconema thalassinum. The sequence continues at coordinate 1,658,003,023 of OX336388.2, forward strand.
TGACAAGTAAATCTAACTTCGATACTAATTATGACAGGTAACTGTAACTTCGTTACTAATTATGACAAGTAACTGTAATTTCGATACAAATTATGGCAGGTACTGTAACTTCGATACTAATTATGACAGGTAACAGTAACTTCGATACTAATTATGACAAGTAACTGTAACTTTGAAACTAATTATGACAAGTAACTGTAACTTCGATACTAATTATGACAGGTAACTGTAACTTCGATACTAATTATGACAAATAACTGTAATTTCTATACAAATTATGACAGGTAACTGTAACTTCGTTAATAATTATGGCGAGTAACTGTAATTTCGATACAAATTATGGCAGGTAACAGTAACTTCGATACTATTTATGACAGGTAACTGTAACTTCTATATTAATTATGACAGGTAACTGTAAATTCGTTAGTAATTATGACAAGTAACTGTAATTTCGATACAAATGATGGCAGGTAGATGTAACTTCGTTACTAATTATGACAGGAACAGTAATTTCGATACTAATTATGACAAGTAACAGTAACTTGGTTACTAATTATGACAAGTAACTGTAATTTCGATACAAATTATGGCAGGTAACTGTAACTTCGATACTGATTATGACAGGTAACAGTAACTTCGATACTAATTATGACAGAATACAGTAACTTCGATACTAATTATGACAGGTAACAGTAACTTCGATAATAATTATGGCAGGTAACTGTAACTTCGATACTAATTATGACAGGTAACTGTAACTTCGATACTAATTATGACAAGTAACTGTAACTTCGTTACTAATTATGACCAGTAACTGTAATTTCGATACAAATTGTGGCAGGTAACTGTAACTTCGTTACTAATTATGACAAGTAACAGTAACTTCGTTTCTAATTATGACAAGTAACAGTAACATCGATACTAATTATGACAGGTAACTGTAACTTGGATACTAATTATGACAGGTAACTGAAACTTCGAGACTAATTATGACAAGTAACTGTAATTTCGATAAAAATTATGACAGGTAACAGTAACATCGATAATAATTATGACAAGTAACTGGAACTTCGTTACTAATTATGACAAGTAACTGTAATTTCGATACAAATTATGACAGGTAGCAGTAACTTCGATAATAATTATGACAAGTAACTGTAATTTCGATACAAATTATGGCACGTAACTGTAATTTCGATACTAATTATGACAGGTAACAGTAACTTCGATACTAATTATGACAAGTAACAGTAACTTCGATACTAATTATGACAAGTAACTGTAACTTCGATACTAATTTTGACAGTAACTGTAACTTCGTTACTAATTATGACAAGTAACTGTAATTTCAATACAAATTATGGCAGGTAACTGTAACTTCGATACTAATTATGACAGGTAACAGTAACTTCGATACTGATTATGACAGGTAACAGTCACTTCGATACTAATTATGACAAGTAAATGTAACTTCGTTACTAATTATGACAAGTAACTGTAATTTCGATCCAAATTATGGCAGGTAACTGTAACTTCGATACTAATTATGACAGGTAACTGTAACTTCGATACTAATTATGACAAATAACTGTAATTTCTATACAAATTATGACAGGTAACTGTAAATTCGTTAATAATTATGGCAAGTAACTGTAATTTCGATACAACTTATGGTAGGTAACAGTAACTTCCATACTAATTATGACAGGTAACTGTAACTTCTATATTAATTATGACAGGTAACTGTAAATATGTTAGTAATTATGACAAGTAACTGTAATTTTGATACATATGATGGCAGGTAACTGTAACTTCGATACTAATTATGACAGGTAACAGTAATTTCGATACTAAGTATGACAGGTAACAGTAACTTCGATACTAATTATGACAGGTAACTGCAACTTCGTTACTAATCATGACAAGTAACTGTAATTTCGATACTAATTATGGCAGGTAACTGTAACGTAGTTACTAAGTATGACAAGTAACTGTAATTTCGATACAAATTATGGCAGGTAACTGTAATTTCGATACTTATTATGACAGGTAACAGTAACTTCGATGCTAATTATGACAAGTAACACTAACTTCGTAACTAATTATGACAATAACTGTAATTTCGATACAAATTATGGCAGGTAACTGTAACTTCGGTACTAATTATGACAGGTAACTGTAACTTCGATACTAATTATGACAGAAAACAGTAACTTCGATACTATTTATGACAGTTAACAGTAACTTCGATAATAATTATGGCAGGTAACTGTAATTTCGAAACTAATTATGACAGGTAACAGTAACTTCGATACTAATTATGACAAGTAACAGTAACTTCGATACTTATTATGACAAGTAACTGTAACTTCGATACTCATTATGACAGGTAACAGTACCTTCGATACTAATTATGACAAGTAACAGTAACTTCGTAACTAATTATGACAAGTAACTGTAATTTCGATACAAATTATGGCAGGGAACTGCAACTTCGATTCTAATTATGACAGGTAACAGTAACTTCGATACTAATTATGACAGGAGACAGTAACATCGATACTAATTATGACAGTTAACAGTAACTTCGATAATAATTATGGCAGGTAACTGTAACTTCGATACTTATTATGACAGTTAACTGTAACTTCGTTACTAATTATGACAAGTAACTGTAATTTCGACACAAATTATGGCAGGTAACTGTAATTTCGATACTAATTATGACAGGTAACAGTAACTTCGATACTAATAATGACAAGTAACTGTAACTTCGATACTTATTATGGCAGGTAATTGTAATTTCGAAACTAATTATGACAGGTAACAGTAACTTCGATACCTATTATGACAAGTAACAATAACTTCGATACTAATTATGACAAGTAACTGTAACTTCGACACTAATTATGACAGGTTACTGTAACTTCGTTACTAATTATGTCAAGAAACTGTAACTTCGATACTAATTATGAAAAGTAACTGTAACTACGATACTTATTATGACAGGTTACTGTAACTTCATTACTAATTATGACATGTAACTGTAATTTCGATACAAATTATGGCAGGTAACTGTAACTTCGATTCTAATTATGACAGGTAACACTAACATCGATACTAATTATGACAAGTAACTGTAACTCCGATACTAATTATGACAGGTAACTGTAAATTCGTTACTAATTATGACAAGTAACTGTAATTTCGATACGAATTATGGCAGGTAATTGTAATTTCGATACATATTATGACAGGTAACAGTACCTTCGATACTACTTATGACAAGTAACAGTAACTTCGATACTAATTATGACAAGTAACTGTAACTTCGATACTAATTATGACAGGTAACTGTAACTTCGTTACTAATTATGACAAGTAACTGTAATTTCGATACAAATTATGGCAGGTAACTGTAACTTCGATATTAATTATGACAGGTAACAGTAACTTCGATACTTATTATGACAACTAACAGTAACTTCGATACTAATTATGACAAGTAACTCGAACTTCGAAACTAATTATGACAGGTAACTGGAACATCGTTACTATTTATGACAAGTAACTGTAATTTCGATACAAATTATGGCAGGTAACTGTAATTTCGATACTAATTATATCAGGTAACAGTAACTTCGATACTAATTATGACAGGTAACAGAAACTTCGCTACTAATTATCACAGGTAACAGTAACTTCGATACTTATAATGACAAGTAATTGTAACTTCGATACTTATTATGGCAGGTAATTGTAATTTCGAAACTAATTATGACTGGTAACAGTAACTTCGATACTAATTATGACAAGTAACTGTAACTTCGATACTAATTTTGACAGGTTACCGTAACTTCGTTATTAATTTGACAAGTAACTGTAATTTCGATACAAATTATGGCAGGTAACTGTAACTTCGATACTAATTATATCAGGTATCACTAACTTCGACACTAATTATGACAGGTTACTTTAACTTCGTTACTAATTATGTCAAGTAACTGTAACTTCGATACTAATTATGAAAAGTAACTGTAACTACGATACTTATTATGACAGGTTACTGTAACTTCATTACTAATTATGACAAGAAACTGTAACTTCGATACTAATTATGACAGGTAACTGTAACTTCGATACTTATTATGACAAGTAACTGTAACTTTGAAACTAATTAAGACAAGTAACTGTAATTTCGATACTAATTATGACAGGTAACAGTAACTTCGATATTAATTATGACAAGTAACAGTAAATTCGACACCAATTATGACAGGTAACTGTAACGTCGATACTTATTATGACAGGTAATTGTAACTTAAATACTAATTATGACAGCTAACTGTAACTTCGATACTAATTATGACAAGTAACTGTCACTTCGTTACTAATTATGACCAGTAACTGTAATTTCGATACAAATTATGGCAGGTAACTCTAGCTTCGATACTATTTTATGACAGGTAACTGTAACTTGGATACTAATTATGACAGGTGACAGTAACTTCGATACTAATTATGAAAATTAACAGTAACTTCGATACTAATTATGACAAGTAAATCTAACTTCGATACTAATTATGACAGGTAACTGTAACTTCGTTACTAATTATGACAAGTAACTGTAATTTCGATACAAATTATGGCAGGTACTGTAACTTCGATACTAATTATGACAGGTAACAGTAACTTCGATACTAATTATGACAAGTAACTGTAACTTTGAAACTAATTATGACAAGTAACTGTAACTTCGATACTAATTATGACAGGTAACTGTAACTTCGATACTAATTATGACAAATAACTGTAATTTCTATACAAATTATGACAGGTAACTGTAACTTCGTTAATAATTATGGCGAGTAACTGTAATTTCGATACAAATTATGGCAGGTAACAGTAACTTCGATACTATTTATGACAGGTAACTGTAACTTCTATATTAATTATGACAGGTAACTGTAAATTCGTTAGTAATTATGACAAGTAACTGTAATTTCGATACAAATGATGGCAGGTAGATGTAACTTCGTTACTAATTATGACAGGAACAGTAATTTCGATACTAATTATGACAAGTAACAGTAACTTGGTTACTAATTATGACAAGTAACTGTAATTTCGATACAAATTATGGCAGGTAACTGTAACTTCGATACTGATTATGACAGGTAACAGTAACTTCGATACTAATTATGACAGAATACAGTAACTTCGATACTAATTATGACAGGTAACAGTAACTTCGATAATAATTATGGCAGGTAACTGTAACTTCGATACTAATTATGACAGGTAACTGTAACTTCGATACTAATTATGACAAGTAACTGTAACTTCGTTACTAATTATGACCAGTAACTGTAATTTCGATACAAATTGTGGCAGGTAACTGTAACTTCGTTACTAATTATGACAAGTAACAGTAACTTCGTTTCTAATTATGACAAGTAACAGTAACATCGATACTAATTATGACAGGTAACTGTAACTTGGATACTAATTATGACAGGTAACTGAAACTTCGAGACTAATTATGACAAGTAACTGTAATTTCGATAAAAATTATGACAGGTAACAGTAACATCGATAATAATTATGACAAGTAACTGGAACTTCGTTACTAATTATGACAAGTAACTGTAATTTCGATACAAATTATGACAGGTAGCAGTAACTTCGATAATAATTATGACAAGTAACTGTAATTTCGATACAAATTATGGCACGTAACTGTAATTTCGATACTAATTATGACAGGTAACAGTAACTTCGATACTAATTATGACAAGTAACAGTAACTTCGATACTAATTATGACAAGTAACTGTAACTTCGATACTAATTTTGACAGTAACTGTAACTTCGTTACTAATTATGACAAATAACTGTAATTTCAATACAAATTATGGCAGGTAACTGTAACTTCGATACTAATTATGACAGGTAACAGTAACTTCGATACTGATTATGACAGGTAACAGTCACTTCGATACTAATTATGACAAGTAAATGTAACTTCGTTACTAATTATGACAAGTAACTGTAATTTCGATCCAAATTATGGCAGGTAACTGTAACTTCGATACTAATTATGACAGGTAACTGTAACTTCGATACTAATTATGACAAATAACTGTAATTTCTATACAAATTATGACAGGTAACTGTAAATTCGTTAATAATTATGGCAAGTAACTGTAATTTCGATACAACTTATGGTAGGTAACAGTAACTTCCATACTAATTATGACAGGTAACTGTAACTTCTATATTAATTATGACAGGTAACTGTAAATATGTTAGTAATTATGACAAGTAACTGTAATTTTGATACATATGATGGCAGGTAACTGTAACTTCGATACTAATTATGACAGGTAACAGTAATTTCGATACTAAGTATGACAGGTAACAGTAACTTCGATACTAATTATGACAGGTAACTGCAACTTCGTTACTAATCATGACAAGTAACTGTAATTTCGATACTAATTATGGCAGGTAACTGTAACGTAGTTACTAAGTATGACAAGTAACTGTAATTTCGATACAAATTATGGCAGGTAACTGTAATTTCGATACTTATTATGACAGGTAACAGTAACTTCGATGCTAATTATGACAAGTAACACTAACTTCGTAACTAATTATGACAAGTAACTGTAATTTCGATACAAATTATGGCAGGTAACTGTAACTTCGGTACTAATTATGACAGGTAACTGTAACTTCGATACTAATTATGACAGAAAACAGTAACTTCGATACTATTTATGACAGTTAACAGTAACTTCGATAATAATTATGGCAGGTAACTGTAATTTCGAAACTAATTATGACAGGTAACAGTAACTTCGATACTAATTATGACAAGTAACAGTAACTTCGATACTTATTATGACAAGTAACTGTAACTTCGATACTCATTATGACAGGTAACAGTACCTTCGATACTAATTATGACAAGTAACAGTAACTTCGTAACTAATTATGACAAGTAACTGTAATTTCGATACAAATTATGGCAGGGAACTGCAACTTCGATTCTAATTATGACAGGTAACAGTAACTTCGATACTAATTATGACAGGAGACAGTAACATCGATACTAATTATGACAGTTAACAGTAACTTCGATAATAATTATGGCAGGTAACTGTAACTTCGATACTTATTATGACAGTTAACTGTAACTTCGTTACTAATTATGACAAGTAACTGTAATTTCGACACAAATTATGGCAGGTAACTGTAATTTCGATACTAATTATGACAGGTAACAGTAACTTCGATACTAATAATGACAAGTAACTGTAACTTCGATACTTATTATGGCAGGTAATTGTAATTTCGAAACTAATTATGACAGGTAACAGTAACTTCGATACCTATTATGACAAGTAACAATAACTTCGATACTAATTATGACAAGTAACTGTAACTTCGACACTAATTATGACAGGTTACTGTAACTTCGTTACTAATTATGTCAAGAAACTGTAACTTCGATACTAATTATGAAAAGTAACTGTAACTACGATACTTATTATGACAGGTTACTGTAACTTCATTACTAATTATGACATGTAACTGTAATTTCGATACAAATTATGGCAGGTAACTGTAACTTCGATTCTAATTATGACAGGTAACACTAACATCGATACTAATTATGACAAGTAACTGTAACTCCGATACTAATTATGACAGGTAACTGTAAATTCGTTACTAATTATGACAAGTAACTGTAATTTCGATACGAATTATGGCAGGTAATTGTAATTTCGATACATATTATGACAGGTAACAGTACCTTCGATACTACTTATGACAAGTAACAGTAACTTCGATACTAATTATGACAAGTAACTGTAACTTCGATACTAATTATGACAGGTAACTGTAACTTCGTTACTAATTATGACAAGTAACTGTAATTTCGATACAAATTATGGCAGGTAACTGTAACTTCGATATTAATTATGACAGGTAACAGTAACTTCGATACTTATTATGACAACTAACAGTAACTTCGATACTAATTATGACAAGTAACTCGAACTTCGAAACTAATTATGACAGGTAACTGGAACATCGTTACTATTTATGACAAGTAACTGTAATTTCGATACAAATTATGGCAGGTAACTGTAATTTCGATACTAATTATATCAGGTAACAGTAACTTCGATACTAATTATGACAGGTAACAGAAACTTCGCTACTAATTATCACAGGTAACAGTAACTTCGATACTTATAATGACAAGTAATTGTAACTTCGATACTTATTATGGCAGGTAATTGTAATTTCGAAACTAATTATGACAGGTAACAGTAACTTCGATACTAATTATGACAAGTAACTGTAACTTCGATACTAATTTTGACAGGTTACCGTAACTTCGTTATTAATTTGACAAGTAACTGTAATTTCGATACAAATTATGGCAGGTAACTGTAACTTCGATACTAATTATATCAGGTATCACTAACTTCGACACTAATTATGACAGGTTACTTTAACTTCGTTACTAATTATGTCAAGTAACTGTAACTTCGATACTAATTATGAAAAGTAACTGTAACTACGATACTTATTATGACAGGTTACTGTAACTTCATTACTAATTATGACAAGAAACTGTAACTTCGATACTAATTATGACAGGTAACTGTAACTTCGATACTTATTATGACAAGTAACTGTAACTTTGAAACTAATTAAGACAAGTAACTGTAATTTCGATACTAATTATGACAGGTAACAGTAACTTCGATATTAATTATGACAAGTAACAGTAAATTCGACACCAATTATGACAGGTAACTGTAACGTCGATACTTATTATGACAGGTAATTGTAACTTAAATACTAATTATGACAGCTAACTGTAACTTCGATACTAATTATGACAAGTAACTGTCACTTCGTTACTAATTATGACCAGTAACTGTAATTTCGATACAAATTATGGCAGGTAACTCTAGCTTCGATACTATTTTATGACAGGTAACTGTAACTTGGATACTAATTATGACAGGTGACAGTAACTTCGATACTAATTATGAAAATTAACAGTAACTTCGATACTAATTATGACAAGTAAATCTAACTTCGATACTAATTATGACAGGTAACTGTAACTTCGTTACTAATTATGACAAGTAACTGTAATTTCGATACAAATTATGGCAGGTACTGTAACTTCGATACTAATTATGACAGGTAACAGTAACTTCGATACTAATTATGACAAGTAACTGTAACTTTGAAACTAATTATGACAAGTAACTGTAACTTCGATACTAATTATGACAGGTAACTGTAACTTCGATACTAATTATGACAAATAACTGTAATTTCTATACAAATTATGACAGGTAACTGTAACTTCGTTAATAATTATGGCGAGTAACTGTAATTTCGATACAAATTATGGCAGGTAACAGTAACTTCGATACTATTTATGACAGGTAACTGTAACTTCTATATTAATTATGACAGGTAACTGTAAATTCGTTAGTAATTATGACAAGTAACTGTAATTTCGATACAAATGATGGCAGGTAGATGTAACTTCGTTACTAATTATGACAGGAACAGTAATTTCGATACTAATTATGACAAGTAACAGTAACTTGGTTACTAATTATGACAAGTAACTGTAATTTCGATACAAATTATGGCAGGTAACTGTAACTTCGATACTGATTATGACAGGTAACAGTAACTTCGATACTAATTATGACAGAATACAGTAACTTCGATACTAATTATGACAGGTAACAGTATCTTCGATAATAATTATGGCAGGTAACTGTAACTTCGATACTAATTATGACAGGTAACTGTAACTTCGATACTAATTATGACAAGTAACTGTAACTTCGTTACTAATTATGACCAGTAACTGTAATTTCGATACAAATTGTGGCAGGTAACTGTAACTTCGTTACTAATTATGACAAGTAACAGTAACTTCGTTTCTAATTATGACAAGTAACAGTAACATCGATACTAATTATGACAGGTAACTGTAACTTGGATACTAATTATGACAGGTAACTGAAACTTCGAGACTAATTATGACAAGTAACTGTAATTTCGATAAAAATTATGACAGGTAACAGTAACATCGATAATAATTATGACAAGTAACTGGAACTTCGTTACTAATTATGACAAGTAACTGTAATTTCGATACAAATTATGACAGGTAGCAGTAACTTCGATAATAATTATGACAAGTAACTGTAATTTCGATACAAATTATGGCACGTAACTGTAATTTCGATACTAATTATGACAGGTAACAGTAACTTCGATACTAATTATGACAAGTAACAGTAACTTCGATACTAATTATGACAAGTAACTGTAACTTCGATACTAATTTTGACAGTAACTGTAACTTCGTTACTAATTATGACAAGTAACTGTAATTTCAATACAAATTATGGCAGGTAACTGTAACTTCGATACTAATTATGACAGGTAACAGTAACTTCGATACTGATTATGACAGGTAACAGTCACTTCGATACTAATTATGACAAGTAAATGTAACTTCGTTACTAATTATGACAAGTAACTGTAATTTCGATCCAAATTATGGCAGGTAACTGTAACTTCGATACTAATTATGACAGGTAACTGTAACTTCGATACTAATTATGACAAATAACTGTAATTTCTATACAAATTATGACAGGTAACTGTAAATTCGTTAATAATTATGGCAAGTAACTGTAATTTCGATACAACTTATGGTAGGTAACAGTAACTTCCATACTAATTATGACAGGTAACTGTAACTTCTATATTAATTATGACAGGTAACTGTAAATATGTTAGTAATTATGACAAGTAACTGTAATTTTGATACATATGATGGCAGGTAACTGTAACTTCGATACTAATTATGACAGGTAACAGTAATTTCGATACTAAGTATGACAGGTAACAGTAACTTCGATACTAATTATGACAGGTAACTGCAACTTCGTTACTAATCATGACAAGTAACTGTAATTTCGATACTAATTATGGCAGGTAACTGTAACGTAGTTACTAAGTATGACAAGTAACTGTAATTTCGATACAAATTATGGCAGGTAACTGTAATTTCGATACTTATTATGACAGGTAACAGTAACTTCGATGCTAATTATGACAAGTAACACTAACTTCGTAACTAATTATGACAAGTAACTGTAATTTCGATACAAATTATGGCAGGTAACTGTAACTTCGGTACTAATTATGACAGGTAACTGTAACTTCGATACTAATTATGACAGAAAACAGTAACTTCGATACTATTTATGACAGTTAACAGTAACTTCGATAATAATTATGGCAGGTAACTGTAATTTCGAAACTAATTATGACAGGTAACAGTAACTTCGATACTAATTATGACAAGTAACAGTAACTTCGATACTTATTATGACAAGTAACTGTAACTTCGATACTCATTATGACAGGTAACAGTACCTTCGATACTAATTATGACAAGTAACAGTAACTTCGTAACTAATTATGACAAGTAACTGTAATTTCGATACAAATTATGGCAGGGAACTGCAACTTCGATTCTAATTAAGACAGGTAACAGTAACTTCGATACTAATTATGACAGGAGACAGTAACATCGATACTAATTATGACAGTTAACAGTAACTTCGATAATAATTATGGCAGGTAACTGTAACTTCGATACTTATTATGACAGTTAACTGTAACTTCGTTACTAATTATGACAAGTAACTGTAATTTCGACACAAATTATGGCAGGTAACTGTAATTTCGATACTAATTATGACAGGTAACAGTAACTTCGATACTAATAATGACAAGTAACTGTAACTTCGATACTTATTATGGCAGGTAATTGTAATTTCGAAACTAATTATGACAGGTAACAGTAACTTCGATACCTATTATGACAAGTAACAATAACTTCGATACTAATTATGACAAGTAACTGTAACTTCGACACTAATTATGACAGGTTACTGTAACTTCGTTACTAATTATGTCAAGAAACTGTAACTTCGATACTAATTATGAAAAGTAACTGTAACTACGATACTTATTATGACAGGTTACTGTAACTTCATTACTAATTATGACATGTAACTGTAATTTCGATACAAATTATGGCAGGTAACTGTAACTTCGATTCTAATTATGACAGGTAACACTAACATCGATACTAATTATGACAAGTAACTGTAACTCCGATACTAATTATGACAGGTAACTGTAAATTCGTTACTAATTATGACAAGTAACTGTAATTTCGATACGAATTATGGCAGGTAATTGTAATTTCGATACATATTATGACAGGTAACAGTACCTTCGATACTACTTATGACAAGTAACAGTAACTTCGATACTAATTATGACAAGTAACTGTAACTTCGATACTAATTATGACAGGTAACTGTAACTTCGTTACTAATTATGACAAGTAACTGTAATTTCGATACAAATTATGGCAGGTAACTGTAACTTCGATATTAATTATGACAGGTAACAGTAACTTCGATACTTATTATGACAACTAACAGTAACTTCGATACTAATTATGACAAGTAACTCGAACTTCGAAACTAATTATGACAGGTAACTGGAACATCGTTACTATTTATGACAAGTAACTGTAATTTCGATACAAATTATGGCAGGTAACTGTAATTTCGATACTAATTATATCAGGTAACAGTAACTTCGATACTAATTATGACAGGTAACAGAAACTTCGCTACTAATTATCACAGGTAACAGTAACTTCGATACTTATAATGACAAGTAATTGTAACTTCGATACTTATTATGGCAGGTAATTGTAATTTCGAAACTAATTATGACAGGTAACAGTAACTTCGATACTAATTATGACAAGTAACTGTAACTTCGATACTAATTTTGACAGGTTACCGTAACTTCGTTATTAATTTGACAAGTAACTGTAATTTCGATACAAATTATGGCAGGTAACTGTAACTTCGATACTAATTATATCAGGTATCACTAACTTCGACACTAATTATGACAGGTTACTTTAACTTCGTTACTAATTATGTCAAGTAACTGTAACTTCGATACTAATTATGAAAAGTAACTGTAACTACGATACTTATTATGACAGGTTACTGTAACTTCATTACTAATTATGACAAGAAACTGTAACTTCGATACTAATTATGACAGGTAACTGTAACTTCGATACTTATTATGACAAGTAACTGTAACTTTGAAACTAATTAAGACAAGTAACTGTAATTTCGATACTAATTATGACAGGTAACAGTAACTTCGATATTAATTATGACAAGTAACAGTAAATTCGACACCAATTATGACAGGTAACTGTAACGTCGATACTTATTATGACAGGTAATTGTAACTTAAATACTAATTATGACAGCTAACTGTAACTTCGATACTAATTATGACAAGTAACTGTCACTTCGTTACTAATTATGACCAGTAACTGTAATTTCGATACAAATTATGGCAGGTAACTCTAGCTTCGATACTATTTTATGACAGGTAACTGTAACTTGGATACTAATTATGACAGGTGACAGTAACTTCGATACTAATTATGAAAATTAACAGTAACTTCGATACTAATTATGACAAGTAAATCTAACTTCGATACTAATTATGACAGGTAACTGTAACTTCGTTACTAATTATGACAAGTAACTGTAATTTCGATACAAATTATGGCAGGTACTGTAACTTCGATACTAATTATGACAGGTAACAGTAACTTCGATACTAATTATGACAAGTAACTGTAACTTTGAAACTAATTATGACAAGTAACTGTAACTTCGATACTAATTATGACAGGTAACTGTAACTTCGATACTAATTATGACAAATAACTGTAATTTCTATACAAATTATGACAGGTAACTGTAACTTCGTTAATAATTATGGCGAGTAACTGTAATTTCGATACAAATTATGGCAGGTAACAGTAACTTCGATACTATTTATGACAGGTAACTGTAACTTCTATATTAATTATGACAGGTAACTGTAAATTCGTTAGTAATTATGACAAGTAACTGTAATTTCGATACAAATGATGGCAGGTAGATGTAACTTCGTTACTAATTATGACAGGAACAGTAATTTCGATACTAATTATGACAAGTAACAGTAACTTGGTTACTAATTATGACAAGTAACTGTAATTTCGATACAAATTATGGCAGGTAACTGTAACTTCGATACTGATTATGACAGGTAACAGTAACTTCGATACTAATTATGACAGAATACAGTAACTTCGATACTAATTATGACAGGTAACAGTAACTTCGATAATAATTATGGCAGGTAACTGTAACTTCGATACTAATTATGACAGGTAACTGTAACTTCGATACTAATTATGACAAGTAACTGTAACTTCGTTACTAATTATGACCAGTAACTGTAATTTCGATACAAATTGTGGCAGGTAACTGTAACTTCGTTACTAATTATGACAAGTAACAGTAACTTCGTTTCTAATTATGACAAGTAACAGTAACATCGATACTAATTATGACAGGTAACTGTAACTTGGATACTAATTATGACAGGTAACTGAAACTTCGAGACTAATTATGACAAGTAACTGTAGTTCCGATAAAAATTATGACAGGTAACAGTAACTTCGATAATAATTATGACAAGTAACTGGAACTTCGTTACTAATTATGACCAGTAACTGTAATTTCGATACAAATTGTGGCAGGTAACTGTAACTTCGTTACTAATTATGACAAGTAACAGTAACTTCGTTTCTAATTATGACAAGTAACAGTAACATCGATACTAATTATGACAGGTAACTGTAACTTGGATACTAATTATGACAGGTAACTGAAACTTCGAGACTAATTATGACAAGTAACTGTAATTCCGATAAAAATTATGACAGGTAACAGTAACTTCGATAATAATTATGACAAGTAACTGTAACTTCGTTACTAATTATGACAAGTAACTGTAATTTCGATCGAAATTATGGCAGGTAACTGTAACTTCGATACTAATTATGACAGGTAACTGTAACTTCGATACTAATTATGACAAATAACTGTAATTTCTATACAAATTATGACAGGTAACTGTAAATTCGTTAATAATTATGGCAAGTAACTGTAATTTCGATACAAATTATGGTAGGTAACAGTAACTTCCATACTAATTATGACAGGTAACTGTAACTTCTATATTAATTATGACAGGTAACTGTAAATATGTTAGTAATTATGACAAGTAACTGTAATTTCGATACATATGATGGCAGGTAACTGTAACTTCGATACTAATTATGACAGGTAACAGTAATTTCGATACTAAGTATGACAGGTAACAGTAACTTCGATACTAATTATGACAGGTAACTGCAACTTCGTTACTAATCATGACAAGTAACTGTAATTTCGATACTAATTATGGCAGGTAACTGTAACGTAGTTACTAAGTATAACAAGTAACTGTAATTTCGATACAAATTATGGCAGGTAACTGTAATTTCGATACTTATTATGACAGGTAACAGTAACTTCGATGCTAATTATGACAAGTAACACTAACTTCGTAACTAATTATGACAAGTAACTGTAATTTCGATACTAATTATGGCAGGTAACTGTAACTTCGGTACTAATTATGACAGGTAACAGTAACTTCGATACTAATTATGACAGAAAACAGTAACTTCGATACTATTTATGACAGTTAACAGTAACTTCGATAATAATTATGGCAGGTAACTGTAACTTCGATACTAATTATGACAGTTAACTGTTACTTCGTTACTAATTATGACAAGTAACTGTAATTTCGATACAAATTATGGCAGGTAACTGTAACTTTGATACTAATTATGGCAGGTAACAGTAACTTCGATGATAATTATGAGAAGTAACTGTAACTTCGATACTAATTATGGCAGGTAATTGTAATTTCGAAACTAATTATGACAGGTAACAGTAACTTCGATACTAATTATGACAAGTAACAGTAACTTCGATACTTATTATGACAAGTAACTGTAACTTCGATACTCATTATGACAGGTAACAGTAACTTCGATACTAATTATGACAAGTAACAGTAACTTCGTAACTAATTATGACAAGTAACTGTAATTTCGATACAAATTATGGCAGGTAACTGCAACTTCGATACTAATTATGACAGGTAACAGTAACTTCGATACTAATTATGACAGGAGACAGTAACATCGATACTAATTATGACAGTTAACAGTAACTTCGATAATAATTATGGCAGGTAACTGTAACTTCGATACTTATTATGAAAGTTAACTGTAACTTCGTTACTAATTATGACAAGTAACTGTAATTTCGACACAAATTATGGCAGGTAACTGTAATTTCGATACTAATTATGACAGGTAACAGTAACTTTGATACTAATAATGACAAGTAACTGTAACTTCGATACTTATTATGGCAGGTAATTGTAATTTCGAAACTAATTATGACAGGTAACAGTAACTTCGATACCTATTATGACAAGTAACAATAACTTCGATACTAATTATGACAAGTAACTGTAACTTCGATACTAATTATGACAGGTAACTGTAACTTCGATACTAATTATGACAGGTAACTGTAACTTCGATACTAATTATGACAGGTAACTGTAACTTCGTTACTAATTATGACAAGTAACTGTAATTTCGATACAAATTATGGCAGGTAACGGTAATTTCGATACTAATTATATCAGGTAACAGTAACTACGATACTAATTATGACAGGTAACAGAAAATTCGCTACTAATTATGACAAGTAACTGGCATTTCGATACAAATTTTTACAGGTTACCGTAACTTCATTATTAATTTGACAAGTAACTGTAATTTCGATACAAATTATGGCAGGTAACTGTAACTTCGATACTAATACTATCAGGTATCACTAACTTCGACACTAATTATGACAGGTTACTGTAACTTCGTTACTAATTATGTCAAGAAACTGTAACTTCGATACTAATTATGAAAAGTAACTGTAACTACGATACTTATTATGACAGGTTACTGTAACTTCATTACTAATTATGACATGTAACTGTAATTTCGATACAAATTATGGCAGGTAACTGTAACTTCGATTCTAATTATGACAGGTAACACTAACATCGATACTAATTATGACAAGTAACT
Organism: Meconema thalassinum; assembly: GCA_946902985.2. Classification (NCBI taxonomy): domain Eukaryota; kingdom Metazoa; phylum Arthropoda; class Insecta; order Orthoptera; family Tettigoniidae; genus Meconema; species Meconema thalassinum. The sequence goes on from OX336388.2 coordinate 1,658,020,258, forward strand.
GTAACTCCGATACTAATTATGACAGGTAACTGTAAATTCGTTACTAATTATGACAAGTAACTGTAATTTCGATACGAATTATGGCAGGTAATTGTAATTTCGATACATATTATGACAGGTAACAGTACCTTCGATACTACTTATGACAAGTAACATTAACTTCGATACTAATTATGACAAGTAACTGTAACTTCGATACTAATTATGACAGGTAACTGTAACTTCGTTACTAATTATGACAAGTAACTGTAATTTCGATACAAATTATGCCAGGTAACTGTAACTTCGATATTAATTATGACAGGTAACAGTAACTTCGATACTTATTATGACAAGTAACCGTAACATCGATACTAATTATGACAAGTAACTCTAACTTCGAAACTAATTATGACAGGTAACTGGAACATCGTTACTATTTATGACAAGTAACTGTAATTTCGATACAAATTATGGCAGGGAACTGTAACTTCGATATTAATTATGGTAGGTAACAGTAAAATCGATACTAATTATGACAAGTAACTGTAACTTGGAAACTAATTATGACAGGTAACTGTAAATTCGATACTAATTATGACAATTAACTCTAACATCGTTACTAATTATGACAAGTAACTGTAATTTTGATAAAAAATTATGGCAGGTAACTGTAACTTCGATACTAATAATGACAGGTAACAGTAACTTCGATACTAATTATGACAAGTAACAGTAACTTCGTAACTAATTATGACAAGTAACTGTAATTTCGATACAAATTATGGCAGGTAACTGTACTTCGATACTAATTATGACAGGTAACAGTAACTTCGATACTAATTATGACAGAAAACAGTAACTTCGATACTAATTATGACAGTTAACAGTAACTTCGATAATAATTATGGCAGGTAACTGTAACTTCGATACTTATTATGACAGTTAACTGTAACTTCGTTACTAAATATGACAAGTAACTGTAATATCGATACAAATTATGGCAGGTAACTGTAACTTCGATACTACTTATGATAGGTAACAGTAACTTCGATACTTATAATGACAAGTAACTGTAACTTCGATACTTATTATGGCAGGTAATTGTAATTTCGAAACTAATTATGACAGGTAACAGTAACTTCGATACTAATTATGACAAGTAACAGTAACTTCGATACTAATTATGACAAGTAACTGTAACTTAGATACTAATTATGACAGGTAACTGTAACTTCGATACTAATTATGACAGGTAACTGTAACTTCGATACTAATTATGACAACCAACTGTAATTTCGATACAAATTATGGCAGGTAACTGTAATTTCGATACTAATTATATCAGGTAACAGTAACATCGATACTAATGATGACAGGTAACAGAAACATCGCTACTAATTATGACAAGTAACTGGCATTTCGATACAAATTATGACCGGTTACCGTAACTTCGTTATTAATTTGACAAGTAACTGTAATTTCGATACAAATTATGGCAGTAAGTGTAACTTCGATACTAATTATATCAGGTATCACTAACTTCGATACTAATTATGACAGGTTACTTTAACTTCGTTACTAATTATGTCAAGTAACTGTAACTTCGATACTAATTATGAAAAGTAACTGTAACTACGATACTTATTATGACAGGTTACTGAAACTTCATTACTAATTATGACAAGAAACTGTAACTTCGATACTAATTATGACAGGTAACTGCAACTTCGATACTTATTATGACAAGTAACTGTAACTTTGAAACTAATTATGACAAGTAACTGTAACTTCGATACTAATTATGACAGGTAACAGTAACTTCGATATTAATTATGACATGTAACAGTATCTTCGACACTAATTATGACAGGTAACTGTAACTTGGATACTAATTATGACAGGTAACTGTAACTTAAATACTAATTATGACAGCTAACTGTAACTTCGATATTAATTATGACAAGTAACTGTAATTTCGATACAAATTATGGCAAGTACTGTAACTTCGATACTAATTATGACAGGTAACAGTAACTTCGATACTAATTATGACAAGTAACTGTAACTTTGAATCTAATTATGACAAGTAACTGTAACTTCGATACTAATTATGACAGGTAACTGTAACTTCGATACTAATTATGACAAATAACTGTAATTTCTATACAAATTATGACAGGTAACTGTAACTTCGTTAATAATTATGGCGAGTAACTGTAATTTCGATACAAATTATGGCAAGTAACAGTAACTTCGATACTATTTATGACATGTTACTGTAACTTCTATATTAATTATGACAGGTAACTGTAAATTCGTTAGTAATTATGACAAGTAACTGTAATTTCGATACAAATGATGGCAGGTAGCTGTAACTTCGATACTAATTATGACAGGAACAGTAATTTTGATACTAATTTTGACAAGTAACAGTAACTTCGTTACTAATTATGACAAGTAACTGTAATTTCGATACAAATTATGGCAGGTAACTGTAATTTCGATACTCGTTATGACAGGTAACAGTAACTTCGATACTAATTATGACAGAATACAGTAACTTCGATACTAATTATGACAGGTAACAGTAACTTCGATAATAATTATGGCAGGTAACTGTAACTTCGATACTAATTATGACAGGTAACTGTAACTTCGATACTAATTATGACAAGTAACTGTAACTTCGTTACTAATTACGACCAGTAACTGTAATTTCGATACAAATTATGGCAGGTAACTGTAACTTCGTTACTAATTATGACAAGTAACAGTAACTTCGTTTATAATTATGACAAGTAACAGTAACATCGATACTAATTATGACAGGTAACTGTAACTTGGATACTAATTATGACAGGTAACTGTAACTTCGATACTAATTATGACAAGTAACTGTAATTTCGATAAAAATTATGACAGGTAACAGTAACTTCGATAATAATTATGACAAGTAACTGGAACTTCGTTACTAATTATGACAAGTAACTGTAGTTTCGATACAAATTATGACAGGTAGCAGTCACTTCGATAATAATTATGACAAGTAACTGTAATTTCGATACAAATTATGGCACGTAACTGTAATTTCGATACTAATTATGACAGGTAACAGTACCTTCGATACTAAATATGACAGGTAACAGTAACTTCGATACTAATTATGACAAGTAACTGTAACTTCGATACTAATTTTGACAGGTAACTGTAACTTCGTTACTAATTATGACAAGTAACTGTAATTTCGATACAAATTATGGCAGGTAACTGTAACTTCGATACTAATTATGACAGGTAACAGTAACTTCGATACTGATTATGACAGGTAACAGTCACTTCGATACTAATTATGACAAGTAACTGTAACTTAGTTACTAATTATGACAAGTAACTGTAATTTCGATCCAAATTATGGCAGGTAACTGTAACTTCGATACTAATTATGACAGGTAACTGTAACTTCGATACTAATCATGACAAATAACTGTAATTTCTATACAAATTATGACAGGTAACTGTAAATTCGTTAATAATTATGGCAAGTAACTGTAATTTCGATACAAATTATGGCAGGTAAGAGTAACTTCGAAACTAATTATCACAGGTAACTGTAACTTCTATATTATTTATGACAGGTAACTGTAAATATGTTAGTAATTATGACAAGTAACTGTAATTTCGATACAAATCATGGCAGGTAACTGTAACTTCGATACTAATTATGACAGGTAACAGTAATTTCGATACTATTTATGACAGGTAACAGTAACTTCGATACTAATTATGACAGGTAACTGCAACTTCGTTACTAATCATGACAAGTAACTGTAATTTCGATACTAATTATTGCAGGTAACTGTAACTTCGTTACTAATTATGACCAGTAACTGTAATTTCGATACAAATTATGGCAGGTAACTGTAACTTCGTTACTAATTATGACAAGTAACAGTAACTTCGTTTATAATTATGACAAGTAACAGTAACATCGATACTAATTATGACAGGTAACTGTAACTTGGATACTAATTATGACAGGTAACTGTAACTTCGATACTAATTATGACAAGTAACTGTAATTTCGATAAAAATTATGACAGGTAACAGTAACTTCGATAATAATTATGACAAGTAACTGTAACTTTGAAACTAATTATGACAGGTAACTGTAACTTCGTTACTAATTATTACAAGTAACTGTAATTTCGATACGAATTATGGCAGGTAATTGTAATTTCGATAATAATTATGACAAGTAACTGTAATTTCGATACAAATTTTGGCAGGTAACTGTAATTTCGATACTAATTAAGACAAGTAACTGTAATTACGATACAAATTATGGCAGGTAACTGTAAATTCGATACTAATTATATCATGTATCAGTAACTTCGACACTAATTATGACATGTTACTGTAACTTCGTTAGTAATTATGTAAAGTAACTGTAACTTCGTTACTAATTATGACCAGTAACTCTAATTTCGATACAAATTTTGGCAGGTAAATGTAACTTCGATACTAGATATGACAGGTAACTGTAACTTGGATACTAATTATGACAGGTAACTGTAATTTCGATACTAATTATGACAGGTAACAGTAACATCGATACTAATTATGACAATTAACAGTGACTTCGATACTAATTATGGCAAGTAACTCTAACTTCGATACTAATTATGACAGGTAACTGTAACTTCGTTACTAATTATGACAAGTAACTGTAATTTCGATACAAATTATGGCAGGTAACTGTAACTTCGATACTGATTATGACAGGTAACAGTAACTTCGATACTAAATATGACAAGTAACTGTAACTTTGAAACTAATTATGACAAGTAACTGTAACTTCGATACTAATTCTGACAGGTAACTGTAACTTCGATACTAATTATGACAAATAACTGTAATTTCTATACAAATTATGACAGGTTACTGTAACTTCGTTAATAATTATGGCATGTAACTGTAATTTCGATACAAATTATGGCAGGTAACAGTAACTTCGATACTATTTATGACAGGTAACTGTAACTTCTATATTGATTATGACAGGTAACTGTAAATTCGTTAGTTATTATCACAAGTAACTGTTATTTCGATACAAATGATGGCAGGTAACTGTAACTTCGATACTAAATATGACAGGAACAGTAATTTCGATACTAATTATGACAAGTAACAGTAACTTCGTTACTAATTATGACAAGTATCTGTAATTTCGATACAAATTATGGCAGATTAATGTAACTTCGATACTGATTATGACAGGTAACAGTAACTTCGATACTAATTATGACAGAATACAGTAACTTCGATACTAATTATGACAGGTAACAGTAACTTCGATAATAGTTATGGCAGGTAACTGTAACTTCGATACTAATTATGACAGGTAACTGTAACTTCGATACTAATTATGACAAATAACTGTAACTTCGTTACTAATTATGACCAGTAACTGCAATATCGATACAAATTATGGCAGGTAACTGTAACTTCGTTACTAATTATGACAAGTAACAGTAACTTCGTTTCTAATTATGACAAGTAACAGTAACTTCGATACTAATTATAACAGGTAACTGTAACTTGGATACTAATTATGACAGGTAACTGTAACTTCGATACTAATTATGATCAATTACTGTAATTTCGATAAAAATTATGACAGGTAACAGTAACTTCGATACTAATTATGACAAGTAACTGGAACTTCGTTACTAATTATGACAACTAACTGTAATTTCGATACAAATTATGACAGGTAGCAGTAACTTCGATAATAATTATGAAAAGTAACTGTAATTTCGATACAAATTATGGCAGGTAACTGTAATTCCGATACTAATTATGACAGGTTACAGTAACTTCGATACTAATTATGACAGGTAACAGTAACTTCGATACTAATTATGACAAGTAACTGTAATTTTGATAAAAAATTATGGCAGGTAACTGTAACTTCGATACTAATAATGACAGGTAACAGTAACTTCGATACTAATTATGACAGGTAACTGCAACTTCGTTACTAATTATGACAAGTAAGAGTAACTTCGATACTAATTATGACAAGTAACTGTAACTTCGATACTAATTATGGCAGGTAACTGTAAATTCGTTACTAATTATGACAAGTAACTGTAATTTCGATACAAATTATGGCAGGTAACTGTAACTTCGATACTAATTATGACAAGTAACTGTAACTTCGTTACTAATTATGACCAGTAACTGTAATTTCGATACAAATTATGGCAGGTAACAGTAACTTCGAAACTAATTATCACAGGTAACTGTAACTTCTATATTAATTATGACAGGTAACTGTAAATATGTTAGTAATTATGACAAGTAACTGTAATTTCGATACAAGTCATGGCAGGTAACTGTAACGTCGATACTAATTATGACAGGTAACAGTAATTTCGATACTATTTATGACAGGTAACAGTAACTTCGATACTAATTATGACAGGTAACTGCAACTTCGTTACTAATCATGACAAGTAACTGTAATTTCGATACTAATTATTGCAGGTAACTGTAACGTAGTTACTAAGTATGACAAGTAACTGTAATTTCGATACAAATTATGGCAGGTAACTGTAATTTCGATACTTATTATGACAGGTAACAGTAACTTCGATAGTAATTATGACAATTAACACTAACTTCGTAACTAATTATGACAAGTAACTGTAATTTCGATACAAATTATGGCAGGGAACTGTAACTTCGATACTAATTATGACAGGTAACAGTAACTTCGATACTAATTATGACAGAAAACAGTAACTTCGATACTATTTATGACAGTTAACAGTAACTTCGATAATAATTATGGCAGGTAACTGTAACTTCGATACTAATTATGACAGTTAACTGTAACATCGTTACTAATTATGACAAGTAACTGTAATTTCGATACAAATTACGGCAGGTAACTGTAACTTCGATACTAATTATGACAGGTAACAGTAACTTCGATACTAATTATGAGAAGTAACTGTAACTTCGATACATAGCCTATTATGGCAGGTAATTGTAATTTCGAATCAAATTATGACAGGTAACAGTAACTTCGATACTAATTATGACAAGTAACAGTAACTTCGATACTTATTATGACAAGTAACTGTAACTTCGATACTCATTATGACACGTAACAGTAACTTCGATACTAATTATGACAAGTAACAGTAACTTCGTAACTAATTATGACAAGTAACTGTAATTTCGATACAAATTATGGCAGGTAACTGCAACTTCGATACTAATTATGACAGGTAACAGTAACTTCGATACTAATTATGACAGAAAACAGTAACTTCGATACTAATTATGACAGTTAACAGTAACTTCGATAATAATTATGGCGGGTAACTGTAACTTCGATACTTATTATGACAGTTAACTGTAACTTCGTTACTAATTATGACAAGTAACTGTAATTTCGGTACAAATTATGGCTGGTAACTGTAACTTCGATACTAATTATGACAGGTAACAGTAACTTCGATACTAATAATGACAAGTAACTGTAACTTCGATACTTATTATGGCAGGTAATTGTAATTTCGAAACTAATTATGACAGGTAACAGTAACTTCGATACCTATTATGACAAGTAACAATAACTTCGGTACTAATTATGACAAGTAACTACAACTTCGATACTAATTACGACAGGTAACTGTAACTTCGATACTAATTATGACAGGTAACTGTAACTTCGATACTAATTATGACAGGTAACTGTAACTTCGTTACTAATTATGACAAGTAACTGTAATTTCGATACAAATTATGGCAGGTAACTGTAATTTCGATACTAATTATATCAGGTAACAGTAACTTCGATACTAATTATGACAGGTAACAGAAACTTCGCTACTAATTATGACAAGTAACTGGCATTTCGATACAAATTATGACAGGTTACCGTAACTTCGTTATTAATTTGACAAGTAACTGTAATTTCGATACAAATTATGGCAGGTAACTGTAACTTCGATACTAATTATATCAGGTATCACTAACTTCGACACTAATTATGACAGGTTACTGTAACTTCGTTACTAATTATGTCAAGTAACTGTAACTTCGATACTAATTATGAAAAGTAACTGTAACTACGATACTTATTATGACAGATTACTGTAACTTCATTACTAATTATGACAAGAAACTGTAACTTCGATACTAATTATGACAGGTAACTGTAACTTCGATACTAATTATGACATGTAACTGTAACTTTGAAACTAATTATGACAAGTAACTGTAACTTCGATACTAATTATGACAGGTAACAGTAACTTCGATATTAATTATGACAAGTAACAGTAACTTCGACACTAATTATGACAGGTAACTGTAACTTCGATACTAATTATGACAGGTAACTGTAACTTAAATACTAATTATGACAGCTAACTGTAACTTCGATACTAATTATGACAAGTAACTGTCACTTCGTTACTAATTATGACCAGTAACTGTAATTTCGATACAAATTATGGCAGGTAACTGTAACTTCGATACTAATTATGACAGGTAACTGTAACTTGGATACTAATTATGACAGGTAACAGTAACTTCGATACTAATTATGACAATTAACAGTAACTTCGATACTAATTATGACAAGTAACTGTAACTTCGATACTAATTATGACAGGTAACTGTAACTTCGTTACTAATTATGACAAGTAACTGTAATTTCGATACAAATTATGGAAGGTACTGTAACTTCGATACTAATTATGACAAGTAACTGGAACTTCGTTACTAATTATGACAAGTAACTGTAATTTCGATACAAATTATGACAGGTAACAGTAACTTCGATAATAATTATGACAAGTAACTGTAATTTCGATACAAATTATTGCAGGTAACTGTAATTTCGATATTAATTATGACAGGTAACAGTAACTTCGATACTAATTATGACAATTAACAGTAACTTCGATACTAATTATGGCAAGTAACTCTAACTTCGATACTAATTATGACAGGTAACTGTAACTTCGTTACTAATTATGACAAGTAACTGTAATTTCGATACAAATTATGGCAGGTAACTGTAACTTCGATACTGATTATGACAGGTAACAGTAACTTCGATACTAATTATGACAAGTAACTGTACCTTTGAAACTAATTATGACAAGTAATGGTAACTTCGATACTAATTATGACAGGTAACTGTAACTTCGATACTAATTATGACAAATAACTGTAATTTCTATTCAAATTATGACAGGTAACTGTAACTTCGTTAATAATTATGGCATGTAACTGTAATTTCGATACAAATTATGGCAGGTAACAGTAACTTCGATACTATTTATGACAGGTAACTGTAACTTCTCTATTGATTATGACAGGTAACTGTAAATTCGTTAGTTATTATCACAAGTAACTGTAATTTCGATAAAAATGATGGCAGGTAACTGTAACTTCGATACTAAATATGACAGGAACAGTAATTTCGATACTAATTATGACAAGTAACAGTAACTTCGTTACAAATTATGACAAGTAACTGTAATTTCGATACAATTTTTGGCAGGTAACTGTAACTTCGATACTGATTATGACAGGTAACAGTAACTTCGATACTAATTATGACAGAATACAGTAACTTCGATACTAATTATGACAGGTAACAGTAACTTCGATAATAATTATGGCAGGTAACTGTAACTTCGATACTAATTATGACAGGTAACTGTAACTTCGATACTAATTATGACAAGTAACTGTAACTTCGTTACTAATTATGACCAGTAACTGTTATTTCGATACAAATTATGGCGGGTAACTGTAACTTCGTTACTAATTATGACAAGTAACAGTAACTTCGTTTATAATTATGACAAGTAACAGTAACATCGATACGAATTATGACAGGTAACTGTAACTTGGATACTAATTATGACAGGTAACTGTAACTTCGATACTAATTATGACAAGTAACTGGAACTTTGTTACTAATTATGACAAGTAACTGTAGTTTCGATACAAATTATGACAGGTAGCAGTCACTTCGATAATAATTATGACAAGTAACTGTAATTTCGATACAAATTATGGCACGTAACTGTAATTTCCATACTAATTATGACAGGTAACAGTAACTTCGATACTAATTATGACAGGTAACAGTAACTTCGATACTAATTATGACAAGTAACTGTAACTTCGATACTAATTTTGACAGCTAACTGTAACTTCGTTACTAATTATGACAAGTAACTGTAATTTCGATACAAATTATGGCAGGTAACTGTAACTTCGATACTAATTATGACAGGTAACAGTAACTTCGATACTGATTATGACAGGTAACAGTCACTTCGATAATAATTATGACAAGTAACTGTAACTTAGTTACTAATTATGACAAGTGACTGTAATTTCGATCCAAATTATGGCAGGTAACTGTAACTTCGATACTAATTATGACAGGTAACTGTAACTTCGATACTAATTATGACAAATAACTGTAATTTCTATACAAATTATGACAGGTAACTGTAAATTCGTTAATAATTATGGCAAGTAACTGTAATTTCGATACAAATTATGGCAGGTAACAGTAACTTCGAAACTAATTATCACAGGTAACTGTAACTTCTATATTATTTATGACAGGTAACTGTATATATGTTAGTAATTATGACAAGTAACTGTAATTTCGATACAAATCATGGCAGGTAACTGTAACTTCGATACTAATTATGACAGGTAACAGTAATTTCGATACTATTTATGACAGGTAACAGTAACTTCGATACTAATTATGACAGGTAACTGCAACTTCGTTACTAATCATGACAAGTAACTGTAATTTCGATACTAATTATTGCAGGTAACTGTAACTTCGTTACTAATTATGACCAGTAACTGTAATTTCGATACAAATTATGGCAGGTAACTGTAACTTCGTTACTAATTATGACAAGTAACAGTAACTTCGTTTATAATTATGACAAGTAACAGTAACATCGATACTAATTATGACAGGTAACTGTAACTTGGATACTAATTATGACAGGTAACTGTAACTTCGATACTAATTATGACAAGTAACTGTAATTTCGATAAAAATTATGACAGGTAACAGTAACTTCGATAATAATTATGACAAGTAACTGTAACTTTGAAACTAATTATGACAGGTAACTGTAACTTCGTTACTAATTATTACAAGTAACTGTAATTTCGATACGAATTATGGCAGGTAATTGTAATTTCGATAATAATTATGACAAGTAACTGTAATTTCGATACAAATTTTGGCAGGTAACTGTAATTTCGATACTAATTAAGACAAGTAACTGTAATTACGATACAAATTATGGCAGGTAACTGTAAATTCGATACTAATTATATCAGGTATCAGTAACTTCGACACTAATTATGACATGTTACTGTAACTTCGTTAGTAATTATGTAAAGTAACTGTAACTTCGTTACTAATTATGACCAGTAACTCTAATTTCGATACAAATTTTGGCAGGTAAATGTAACTTCGATACTAGTTATGACAGGTAACTGTAACTTGGATACTAATTATGACAGGTAACTATAATTTCGATACTAATTATGACAGGTAACAGTAACATCGATACTAATTATGACAATTAACAGTGACTTCGATACTAATTATGGCAAGTAACTCTAACTTCGATACTAATTATGACAGGTAACTGTAACTTCGTTACTACTTATGACAAGTAACTGTAATTTCGATACAAATTATGGCAGATAACTGTAACTTCGATACTGATTATGACAGGTAACAGTAACTTCGATACTAAATATGACAAGTAACTGTAACTTTGAAACTAATTATGACAAGTAACTGTAACTTCGATACTAATTCTGACAGGTAACTGTAACTTCGATACTAATTATGACAAATAACTGTAATTTCTATACAAATTATGACAGGTTACTGTAACTTCGTTAATAATTATGGCATGTAACTGTAATTTCGATACAAATTATGGCAGGTAACAGTAACTTCGATACTATTTATGACAGGTAACTGTAACTTCTATATTGATTATGACAGGTAACTGTAAATTCGTTAGTTATTATCACAAGTAACTGTTATTTCGATACAAATGATGGCAGGTAACTGTAACTTCGATACTAAATATGACAGGAACAGTAATTTCGATACTAATTATGACAAGTAACAGTAACTTCGTTACTAATTATGACAAGTAACTGTAATTTCGATACAAATTATGGCAGATTAATGTAACTTCGATACTGATTATGACAGGTAACAGTAACTTCGATACTAATTATGACAGAATACAGTAACTTCGATACTAATTATGACAGGTAACAGTAACTTCGATAATAGTTATGGCAGGTAACTGTAACTTCGATACTAATTATGACAGGTAACTGTAACTTCGATACTAATTATGACAAATAACTGTAACTTCGTTACTAATTATGACCAGTAACTGCAATTTCGATACAAATTATGGCAGGTAACTGTAACTTCGTTACTAATTATGACAAGTAACAGTAACTTCGTTTCTAATTATGACAAGTAACAGTAACTTCGATACTAATTATAACAGGTAACTGTAACTTGGATACTAATTATGACAGGTAACTGTAACTTCGATACTAATTATGATCAATTACTGTAATTTCGATAAAAATTATGACAGGTAACAGTAACTTCGATACTAATTATGACAAGTAACTGGAACTTCGTTACTAATTATGACAACTAACTGTAATTTCGATACAAATTATGACAGGTAGCAGTAACTTCGATAATAATTATGAAAAGTAACTGTAATTTCGATACAAATTATGGCAGGTAACTGTAATTCCGATACTAATTATGACAGGTTACAGTAACTTCGATACTAATTATGACAGGTAACAGTAACTTCGATACTAATTATGACAAGTAACTGTAATTTTGATAAAAAATTATGGCAGGTAACTGTAACTTCGATACTAATAATGACAGGTAACAGTAACTTCTATACTAATTATGACAGGTAACTGCAACTTCGTTACTAATTATGACAAGTAAGAGTAACTTCGATACTAATTATGACAAGTAACTGTAACTTCGATACTAATTATGGCAGGTAACTGTAAATTCGTTACTAATTATGACAAGTAACTGTAATTTCGATACAAATTATGGCAGGTAACTGTAACTTCGATACTAATTTTGACAAGTAACTGTAACTTCGTTACTAATTATGACCAGTAACTGTAATTTCGATACAAATTATGGCAGGTAACAGTAACTTCGAAACTAATTATCACAGGTAA